>QEPC01003038.1:915590-934819 GCA_003113815.1 Sphenodon punctatus | reverse complement strand
GGGGGGGGGGGGAAATGGTCATCCCTGAGGTATAGATGGGACACGCTGAGAATTTGTTCTCCACTCCAACTCCCAGGGAAGAAATTAAGCTCCTCCTCCCGAATGAAAATGAGTGGCCTCCGGTCCTTGAGGAGGAGGTAATTCAATTAATTGATTCCCTAAAGTGTGGTAAAGCCCCGGGCCCTGATTATTTACCACCTAAGCTGTTTAAGGCTGATACTAGTTGGTGGGCGCCATTATTAGCATCGCTGTTTACAGTGATTAATAGCTTGGGGAATATCCCACCGGAATGGACGCAGGCAATAGTTATTCCCATATATAAGAAAGGGAATGCCACTGATCCCAAAAATTATAGACCCATTAGCCTCCTGAGTGTTGCAGGCAAGTTATATGCCAAGTTTTTGCTTTCCAAGTTAGATGATTGGTTGAAGAACAACAAAATAATCAAGGATGAACAAATCGGTTTCAGGGAAGGACGGACCACTGGGGATCATTGTTTCTTGTTACATCATTTAATTCAGAAATATGTTTCTTCATCTAGTAAACTCTATACAGCTTTTTTGGATTTGAGGTCTGCTTTTGACCTGGTCTCTAGGGACCTTTTATGGCAAAAACTGACCTCACTTAATGTGGATAGAAGACTTTTGTTCCTAATTTACCAATTACATCAGAACACTTTGTTGAAGGTCAGATTAAACGATCAAAGGGGTCTAACGGATGAAATTTGCACAGGAAGAGGAGTCAGACAAGGGTGCATCCTTGCGCCAACTCTCTTCAACATATTCATAAATGATATTATCGACGTGTTATCCGACAGCCCCTTTCATCCTCCATATGTTGGTGCCAGAGGCATCTCCGTCTTGCTCTATGCAGATGATGCGGTGTTCCTATCTACCCCCCAGATAGGTTTGAGGCGGATGCTGGAGGCAGTTGACCAATACTGCAAAACTAACCTTTTGGAGCTTAATACAGACAAAACAAAGATCGTAATTTTTTCGAGGAAGAAACTATTACATAAGATGGTATATCGGGTCACATGAGATTGAGTAGGTGCGAGTCATCAAATATCTTGGCCTTATTTTCCCGGCAAACTGTGGTTGGCTGGTTCAGTCGCAGGCCATTATGGGGAAAGTCAGACAAACTATAAAATCCCTGGTGGCCTTTTTTCGATCAAGAGGTGGCTCTCTGGTTGCCCCTGCGGTTAAAGTTTTTGCCTTGAAATGTATTCCCCAATTGTTATATGCTGCACACTTTTGGGCACTTGATAAACGTACCTTCTTGGAGAGAATCCAGTCCGGTTTTGTTTGAGTTCTGCTTTCCCCTCCGGCAGGTGCCAGTAGTCGGGCTCTCTGTGCTGAATGTGGTATTTTTCCATTACAGGTGAAAGTATGGCAGGCTGCTTTTAATTTTTGGCTGCACCTTCTATTTAACTTGGCTGCTCCCTTGACTATGTTGGTGGTGGTAGACAAATTCCCAAATGGCTGGATCAAGAGGGTTAACAACAAAGTAAACTCTTTGGGCTTCTCTAGGGAGGCCCTATTATCCCTGGGCTACAAGGGAGCAAAGCAGCTCCTCCAAGACAGGCAACTTGATATAACAAGGCAAGAATCAAGGGCTATGTTTCATGGGAGTAGAGCTCTGGGTGGGTATGCGCTTATTGCCAATTACCCCAGCGCCTATGCCTTTTTTAGCAGATCTCAAATCACGACAAAAGAGGAGACTGTTTAGTTGGCTAGATTAAATGCTTTTCCGTCATCACTGGTGGAGGGGAGGTACAAGGGTGTTCCCCTAGCAGAACGGTTGTGTCACTGTTCCCAGGGGCAAATCGATACTTTGGAACATATATTTCTTCACTGCCTATTATTTATTGAGCCCCATGTTAAGTATATTCATCCTTTAATAATTCCTTTCCCGGGTAGACACTCTGATTTTTACGTCCATACTCTCCTGGCCGATCGTTTTACTGACACAACACTGGCCGTAGCTGAATTTCTTTGGCGCGTGTTTATCATTAAGTCCAAGTAAATTATGGTCTGATCAAAGCCCATAACTCATAACTGTAATAAGTGGTTAGTATTTAGTTATGATTTTATCTGGGTTTTCTATTTTATAAGATATTTGTTTTAATGATTATATTTCATTTAATTATTAATTTATTTCCTTTCCTTTCGATAGGTATTTTAGTTTCCTCCTTGATTTCTTAATTATTTCGTTTGAATGGGATAGTCTGGAAGGATTTGTTCTTTTCTGATTACTCTATATTGTAATTTTTTTAAATTTATCTTAATTAATATTTTACGGTCAGGAATATGGCGGTTGTTTAGTTTGAATTTGATACCTGTTTTAAGGCTGGAATTTAGTATTCACTATTACCTTTATTTAGTTTAGGGTACATGTTTATGCTTGTGTTTCTGATATGTTCTTTATTTGGTGGTTCATAAACTTTATTTTGTTATTTTATTGGAAGGGTTTATGATCTTTGTTTATTAATTATTATTATTATTATTATTATAAACATTTATATAGCGCCAGTCGTGTGACCTGGTGCTGTACAGAACATAGAAATAGACGCGGTCCCTGCCTGTGGCTCACAATCTAAAAGACAAGGAGGGGGAGACAGGGAGAGGGGACAGTGGGAGAGACAGGGGAGAAGACAAACAAACATTCAGGTGGATGCAAAGTCTCGGGTGCGTGTGCTTGGCTTGGTTACAGAGAGGTTGGTTGCAGCAGTCTGCAGAGGAGGGCAGACAGTGGGTATATGGGAACGACTAGCAGGCATTGGGAAAGACAGCGAGGAAAAGGTGGGTCTTGAGGAGGGATTTGAAGGAGCGGAGGGAGGGGGCAAGGTGGATGTGGGCAGGGAGGGAGTTCCAGGCATGTGGGGCAGCGAGGGAGAAGGGTCAAAGGCGATCAGGTGAGCAGGAGAAACAAGGGAGAGTGAGGGAGGGGACAGAGGAAGAGCGGAGAGCGTGTGCAGGAGTGCGTAGGGAGATTTGGTCTGAGAGGTAACGGGGAGCTTGGTTATGGAGCGATTTGAACGTGAAAACCAGGAGTTTAAACAGGATACGTTCAGGAAGGGGGAGCCAGTGGAGAGAAGTGGAGAGGCTGCACATGGTCGAAGCGACGGGCAGAGTGAATGACCTTGGCAGTGGAGTTTTGGATAGCGATAAGGGGGGACAGGTGAGAGCGAGGGAGGCCCACAAGGAGGAGGTTGCAGTAATGGAGGCGAGAGATAACCATGGCATGAACAAGGGTTTTGGCCGAGGAAGCAGAGAGAAAGGGGTGGATCCGAGCAACGTTATGGAGAGCGAATCGGTAGGATTTGGCAACAGAGTCAATGTAAGGTTTAAAAGAGAGGTGCGTGTCAAAGATGAAGCCCAAGCTATGGACTTGGAGAACAGGATGGATGGTGACTCCATCGATGCAGATGGGCAGGTTAGAGGGAGAGGAAGAGGAGGGAGGAAAAATGAGGAGTTCGGTCTTGGCCATGTTGAGCTTGAGTTGACGTCGGGACATCCAGGCGGAGATATCAGAGAGGCAGTTGACGAGGCGTGAGTGGACAGAAGAGGAGAGAGAGGGGGTAGAAAGATAGAGTTGGGTGTCATCAGCGTAGAGATGATATTGGAATCCGTGGGAGGCAATAATTTTGCCAAGGGACAGGGTGTAGATAGAGAAGAGGAGAGGGCCAAGGACAGAGCCTTGGGGGACCCCAACCGAAAGGGGGAGGGAGGAGGAGTTTGACTCGGGGAGCGAGACTTTAAAGGAGCGGTCAGAGAGGTAGGAGGAGAACCAGTCAAGGACAGAGCCACGGAAGCCCAAAGAGTAAAGCGAGTCCAATAGAAGCAAGTGGTCGACAGTGTCAAAGGCAGCAGAGAGGTCAAGGAGGACAAGAATGGAGTAGAGGCGCTTAGATTTAGCGACAAGTAGATCATTGGTGATCTTGGCCAGGGCAGTTTCAGTAGAGTGGAGGGGGCGGAAGCCGGATTGGAGAGGGTCCAGGGAGGAGTTGGCAGAGAGGAGGTCCAGGCAGCGGGAGTAGACGACACGTTCCAGAAGCTTTGAGGCAAAGGGAAGGAGGGAGACTGGCCGGTAACTAGAGGGGTCAGATGGGTCCAGGGTGGGCTTTTTGAGGATGGGGGAGACAGTGGCATGCTTGAAGGCAGAGGGGAAGGAGCCTGTGGAAAGGGAGAGATTGATGACATGTAGAAGGGGGGGGGCGACAGTGGGAGCAATAGAGGTCAGGAGGCGGGAGGGGATCAGGCCAAGGGGGCAGGTGGAGGGGTTGGATGAGGAGAACAGACCGGAGATTTCCTCGAGAGAGGCAGGAGGGAAGGATGTGAGGAGAGAGGGGGTGATATGGGAGCAGGAAGAGGAGGTGGGTGGGAGGCAATGTCCTGACAGATTTTGTCAATCTTTGAGGTGAAGAATGACGCAAGATCCTGAGCAGCAAGGGAAGAGGGCGGAGGAGGGCAGGGGGGTTAAGAAGGGAGTCGAAAGTAGAGAAGAGGCAGCGAGGGTCGCGAGAGAAAGATTCGATCCTAGAGGCATAATAGCGTTGTCTAGCTAGGGAGGGAGGAGGATTTAGAATTGGGAAGGGACCCATTAAAGGAGCGGTCAGAGAGGTAGGAGGCGAACCAGTCAAGGACAGAGCTGCAGAAGCTGAGGGAGCGAAGAGAGTCCAGTAGGACTAGACGTTCATGGATTAGACGTGTTAGAGTCACTACGTCCTGGTTCCCCAAGCCCCGTTAAAATATTGTGGCTCTGAACCTCCAAATTGCTTTGCTTTGCTTAGCTAAGCGGGGAGTGGACTTGGCATCAGGTTCACCCAAGCCCTCACTCGAGCTCTTTCCTCCAAGCCTTGAAGATCCAGCATCCATGGCGCCTCCCCTCAGTTCTAGCTGGAAGATCAGGTTGGGCTTGAGAATCGCAATCCCTGCCCAGAAAGAAGAGTGGGGAAAGCAGACACAGTTGGGGGGAAATAGATCCGAGCATTGGTGTTTCCAGCCCAGCGCCTCTCTGTGTCCGAGAAAGGTGGAGGTGGGATTGTGTATTGGACCAGTCTCTGCGGGGGAGCTTGCAAATTCTGACAAGCTGCAAGGAGTGCTCCTTCTGGGTCACTGATGGGCATTGAACCTGAGCTAAATACGAGGGGTCAAGGAGACACAAGCAGAGAGAGAACCAAGATTGTGGTGCCTGTTCCAGTGAGTGGGGGAGTCAAAGGCATGAGGGGGTGGAGTCTGGAGACCACTTGGAAATGCAGCAGAAATTGCAAACACACAAGCTGGTAGACTGGGTCAGATTAACAGTCTTTCCAGCCCAGTATCCTGTCTCCAACACTGCCCAGTACCCAGACACTTCAGACAAAAGTCTCAGCAGGCAGAAGCCTGGGGGAGCTGTAGAGTGGGCTGTAAAATGGACATCTGTTTACCTAGTTGTAGTGTTATTAATTTCAGTGATCCCACTTTCTCTCCAGTGAGGCTAATTTATTAAACTCAGCTTCAGTGCTTCCATCACCGCAAAGGAGAGCTCCAGAAAGCTTCTGTGTGCTCACCTCCCGACGTGGTGGCAGGGACAGCTCTTACTTTATCTGAGGAACAACCTAGAAAACAGCCTCGTTCTCGGTAGGTGATGGACAGCGACAGAATCACGGTGGCACTTGGGCAGGAGGGGGGTTATGCCTCCTGGAGGAGACTCGAGGTAGAGATTGGTTAGGGATAAGGAATGATGCAATACTTCTATAAGAAGAACTGGGAGAGGGGTGTTTGTCTGTGCAATGAGGCTGAAGGGGGGGCAGTTTTTCTTGCACAGATTTTGAACTCTTGGTAAAAGAGGGACTCATCTTTGTGAAATATAAAGGTTTGAGGTAAGACCCTGCCCCCTCTTTCCCCCAGCTTACAAAATTCTAGGGTCAGGAGTCCTTACCCAGCGAGACCGCGTTCTCGTAATTCTCCCCCATGACGTCCCAGTACAGAGTCTCTGTCCTGGATCCAGTGGCCTCGGTGAAATACGCAGCCACCTCCTCCAAGGTCACCAGACCCTGCAACAACAGACAACCCCCATTCAGTCCCAGAATCAATCCCAGTGGGTGTGAAAATCCCCCTCCCAAGGAGAGCAGGGAGCTTCCCCTGGAATCTGGCAGGCAAGTCTCACTTGGATCAAAGCATAAATAAAATTCTGGGCCCGTTCTGGTGACTGAAACCTCCTTGAATCTTCTGCCCTTCAACCCCTCCAGAGACCCAGGAACGGCTGGTAATAGAGGGGAATCCCCCCCCCCTCCCCAAGAACAGTGGAAGGTGCAGGGCTGGCTGCAGTGAAGTGGGGGCGCTGTGCAAAATGGCCATGTGGGTCCCCTTAGCATAGAAATATTTGACAGACGCGCACTGACTCGCCCATTAGAAAAATGAAACAGACCGTCCCTTCCAGAGACCAGGGCTCTTCGCATCGCAGGCCAGTTTGTTTGCATGGAGGTTGATATTTCTAGTTTATCATGGGCCCCATGTGATGGGGAGGGGGGCTCCTCCTGAATTGCCACGACCCCTTCACAAGCCGGAACTTCCTGTGTTTGACGCTCTGCGGAGCCGTATTTTACACCAGCGCTTCTCACATTCATGTTGTCCTGTCAAGTCTATTTATGGCCCTCGTGTATTGTGGCTTGGGCATGAGTGGCCTGTGCAGCCGCAATCTGTGCTGTTCTGGATCCAGCCCCGGAGGGGTGGGAGGTAAATAGCCAGGGAAGGGCTGGCAGGACAGGGGTCCAGCTGGGCTGGGGGGCAGAGGTGGGCAGTCCAAGTGGGAGGCCAGCAGGCTGGGATGAGGCAAGTGTGTGTTGCTCTGGATACGGGGCAGGGATTCAGCCATTATTATTATTATTATAAACATTTATATAGCGCCAGTCATGTACTTGGTGCTGTACAGAACATAGAAATGGATGCAGTCCCTGCCTGTGGCTTACAATCTAAGAGACAAGGAGGGGGAGACAGGGAGAGGGGACAGTGGGAGAGACAGGGGAGAAGACCAACAAACATTCAAGCGGATGCGAAGTCTCAGGTGCGTGTGCTTGGCTTGGTTACAATCAGGTTGGTGGCAGCAGTCTGTAGAGGAGGGCAGACAGTAAGTATATGGGGAAACGACTAGCAGGCATTGGGAAAGGCGGCGAGGAGATCAGGCCATCAGGGTGCCAGGCCATAATTCATGGCTGAGAAAAGTGGCCCAAATGGGAAGAGATTGGGATTTCCTGAATTAAAGAGTGGAAAACAAAGAGTAACTGTGATCTGCCAGGGGAGGTGAGATTGCGTGGAGGGAGCGGGTCACGTTCTGGGCAGATGGAGGCAAAGGAGTTTGGACGAGATCTTTTATTGGGACAACGTCTGCTGGGGAGAGGATGCAAACGGGCCACACGGGGCCCTTCCTCAGGCAGGTAACAAGTCAGGACTCCAGAGGGAGCAAATGCAGGAAAGATGCATAAACAAGAAAAAAATAAAACTGGGGAGGGAGCTGTATGTATCCCCCACCCTCCGCGGGGCAGAGCTCACAGAGGAGAGCCTGCTGGGCTACGAAGGCCCTTTCTGCAAGGAGTCTGACAGCGGCAACAGAAGTGTGTTGTGTCTGTGAGGAGTCCAGAAGGCAGGCCCTGGGGACAGAGGGACTTACAGAGAATAAGGGCTGCTGGACTTTTCACTGAAGGGAAGCAGAAGCCACAAGGCCTAACAGACTGCAAGACATTCAACATTTCACACTATACTCCCCAAAGGGCAAGGGCCTAGGAGTTCCCCAACGCAGACTTCTGGGAGACAGTCTTGATGTGGTCAAGGCCAGGAGTAGAGCTGGGTTTAAGAAGGCTATTAGCCAGGTAGGTTTGGGGAATGTAACCTCTTACTGGCGGGAGCTGGGAGCACAAGGGAATGGATTCCGCCATAGTGACCTACTGGGTACTTCTCCAGGCGAGCACGATTGGTCACTATCAGAGACAGGATGCTGGGCTCAACGGACCATTGGTCTGACCTAGTATAGCACGACTTACGCTCTTAATCGCAGCTCCATTCTCGCAGGAATTAGCGCCCCTGGAAATGCGCTATTCCACTTTTGTCCTGCAAGAACACTCTGTATAACTGGTCCCCCCCACCCCCCGTAGTTTTTACAATGAAGGGTGTTTAAAAACAGACTAGCTCATCCCGACGTGTGCCAGTTCCTCTGAGATTGCAGCCACAATTGCCATCGCAGAAGTTTCCCTGCCTCCCCAGTAACGGTAATACGTGCAAGAAAGGGAAAAGGTGGTTATTTGTTTATTCATGGTGTGTTCCTTAATAGAGAGGCTCTAGGGTTCCTAACTATTAGTGAATTCCCTGGCTGGGAGTCCCGCTAGCTATCTGGGTTAATGAGGTCCCCCAAGTAGAGAAGGAACCCCTGAATCCCCTCAAACAAGGAAGCTGAGGAGCAACTTCAGGCACAAGGGTAGCTCAAACCTGCTTCGAGGTTTGAGCAGGGCAGGGGTAGGGTAGCTCAAACCCCTAACCTACAGGGGTAGCTCTGTGACCCAACAACGGACTAGGAGGGGACTGGGAGGGCATCATACTTGTAGATTCTAGGGCTTTTCAAAACAATGGTGTTAAAAATCCTTGATCATGGTTTTGAAGAATCAATCGATGTATCAATAAACGCGGGCGGGGAGCTATGTAAGGGGAACTGCTTAGGGAAGGGCTGGGAGGGAGCGATGCTGCAGGGGGAGGAGACTCGTGTAGCAGGGAAGTGGAGTACAAAGCAGAGACACACGGGGGTGGGGGAGAGAGACAGCAGCTGTTTGTGGGCAGCAGGGGGAGCAGGCTGGACAATGGATGACAGAGCTTGAGAGAGGGAGGAGACTGGACTACAAACCCCAGCGGCCTTTGCGCCGGCTCTGGCCAATCGATTGCAAGGGATTTGTCAGCAGAGGCTGCTGGGACTTGTAGACAGTTGGTCCCTTGGAGCAGAAGAGGCCGATGCAGCCCAGCCCAGGTGGGTGCAAGGGTCTGTGTGTGTGTCCTCAGCAGGTGGCTTGGACTCCCCCCTCCCCCGGCCAGAGAAACCCCCCCAGGGCTCAGCCCCCCCCCCCCCCAATGTCTCCTAGAGGCTTTAACCAGCAGCCTCAGCGCCCTCCCCAGCCCAGAGAGGTGTCTCAGGGGGGCGGGGCTTCCCTTCGCGTGGGGCCCAACTAGGAGGAGAGCAGTAACAGCCAGAGAGGAGAGAAATGAATGAGGGCAATTCTGGGGGAAGGGAAGAGCCTCCCACGCCTGGAGCTGCCTTATGTTGCCTGCAAACCCCCATCTGGTCCTGGGAGTCTGCAGGGAAGGGGAGGGGGTGTTAGCTAAGTTATCTCTGGGTGGAGGAGTATGTCCCCAGTTCAGAGTTACTGCTGGGGTTGGTGCCTTTGCCCTGAAGGCTTGTATGGCATCTGGGAGCCTCCAGTGGCAGGGATGGGTGCTTGATGCCAGGCGGTAGGGACAAGCGGGTAATGCAGCGCTGCCAGGGAGAGATGCAGAGAGGATGCAGAACCAGTAGCGGAAGTATGTCCCATGAGGTCACAATGCTCAATAGCAGGGGTGCATAGAAACCTTGACATGGTCCCACCTTCTCTCTGAATTGCCTCCTGGTGGAAGTTGCTGGCCCATCCAGATGTCCCCCCACCCCTGCCCTGGGATTCCTGTTACTGGGGCCAGGTAGCCCACTAGCCTTCATTGTCCTGCAGGGGGTGCTGTCAGGCTTGGAGAACACAGCCCCAGCTCACATAAATCCTCCAGTAGTTCAAATAGGGAAATGACTCACCCAGTCTCAGTCTTGCCCACAGCGTCCCATGCTCCTCCAAGCACTCTTGGGAAGCTTAGGATTCTGGCCTCCAAGCCTCCCCTCTAGCCAGCCTGTCTCTATCAAGGTGTTTAGAACCTTTTCACCTGCATCAGGCTTCCCCTCTAAGCTGGGATACGCTCTATTTCTTCAGACTGGGAGAATCCCACACATCAGCAGCTCCCCTGAGATTGCTCTTTCAGCCCTTTTTATCCCAACTGAGACTCGTCAGCCATGCCTTAGACTGGTTTCCTTTCTTTCCTTAAAGGGCCCCCAACCCCTTTTTAGCTATCCCTATTACAGTTAACCCCTTGTTGTGCAGGATCCTGTGTTCAGTGCTAGAGATTTCCATTACAATCCTTGATGGGATGGGGAGCAAGCTGGCAGCCGACCCCTAAGCACAAAGAGGGGGAGGTTCATTCATTTGCTTGAGGAGGCACCAGGGTGAAACGCTTTATCTCTGCTTTGCTTGACAGGGGGAACAGGCACCTGTCTATATAGAGACGCTGAGACCCGGCCGTGTCGGTGACTGGGCCCGACCATGCACCAGCCTTGAGCAGTGGGGGACGGTCCATTGTATGGGGCAAAGCCAGAGACTGGGTGTTTCCCACCAGTGAAGAAGGCCGCAGCTGGGATAAGGCCGTCCAGCCCTTGAGGCGCAAAATGGCTGCCCAGCAGGGGGCAGCAGCCGCCACGTGTCTCCCGTTCCAGGTGCCACTAGAGCAGGGGGAGCAGCCGGGAGTGAAAATGGAGGAGCTGGAGCCAGCAGGCCTCAAACCAGGGGAGGGAGCAGGGAAGCTCCCTCTTATAATCCAGGCCGGGACCATCGGGGAGTTACTGGGCTGGGCCGCACCCCAGCAGGTGAAGCAGGAGCCACAGGAGGGGCTGCCCCAGAGCTGGGAAGCCCAGTGGCAGAGGGTGCTGGAGGCGGTACAGGCCCCTCTGGCCTCAGCCCAGCACAACCTGCAGCTGCCTAAGCTGACCCAGAGGGACGATATCGAGGCCTGTTTGGCCACCTTTGAGCGGGTGGCTGACGCCTACCAGTGGCTGAAAGGAGAGTGGGTGGCTCGACTCGTACCGGCCCTCAGTGGAGAAGCCCAACAGGCCTATAGCAGCCTGGACGCCAGAGACAGGGGAGACTACGGGAAGGTGAAGGCTGCCATCCTGCGAGGGTACAGCACCGCCGCAGAGACTCAGCGCCAGCGCTTCAGGCAGTTCCGCTACCAGGAGGCTGAGGGGCCGCGGGAGGTTTGCAGCCGACTCCGAGAACTTTGCTGTCGCTGGCTGAAGCCAGAAAGCCACACGAAGGAGCAGATCCTGGAGCTGCTGATCCTGGAGCAGTTCCTGACCGTCCTGCCCCAGGAAATGCAGAGCTGGGTCAGGGAACGTGATCCAGAGACCTGCACCCAGGCGGTGGCCCTGGCAGAGGGATTCCTGCTGAGGCAACGAGAGGCTGAGAGACTGGAGCAGCAGGTGAGAGCGTTTGATCCAGGGGCATGTGATTATTTTTTAATATTGTTAGCTGCCCGAGCTGCTTTTGCAAGAGATGTGGGGTACAAATTGATATATAAATAAATAAATTGAATTAAATTGCCATTCCTGCTTGTGCCGGATACTCTGGGAACCTGGCTCCTCAACCAAGCTGTGCAGAGTCCCGGGCTTTAGCTCAAGAGAGTCCCAGTTTGATTCCCAGAGTGTGTTTCCCAGAGAGCAGCCGTTGCACCTAGGAGTCTGTAGCAGGGTGCCGAGTGCGAGTTCTCCCCAACTCAGTCCAGGAAAATCTCTGCACTGAATCTGGGAGCTCTTGAAAACTGACTTTTTGAGAGGGAGAAGAAGGGTGAGGATTGGTTGCATTTTCCCCAGGTGTGTTTAGCTTTGAGTAGAGAAGATGGAGGGGTGGGGGATTTAGTAACATTTTGCAATTACAAACTGTTGCAATTACATAGGACTGGCCCTGCTCTTGCACAGGGGATGGACTGATCCTGGCTGGTATTATATTGAACTATTGCATTAGTGTTCTCACTATTTTATCCCGTTGATCCCCATCACTGTGGATCCAGGTTCCAGGGACGTTGAAGGAAGCAACTGAGTGTTTCTCGGAGACAGAGTGGGCTGCATTGGATGTCGGACAGCAGCAGGTGAAGCAGGAGGAGGAGGAGAACGGGGATGCAGGCTCGCTGGGTAAGGATCCATCTTCCCTGGGGAATCAGGAAGGCTTCCCCTTCCTGAACGAATCCTGCACAAGCTCCTAGTCTTCACCTATAAAGCTCTTCACAACCTTGCTCCCCCCTACCTCTCTGCACTTATCTCCCTCCATACTCCAGCCCGTGCACTTCACTCCTCCTCTGTCCCTTCTCTCACCCTTCCACGCCTTTCCTGCTCCCCTAAGCGCCTTCGTCCCTTCTCACTTGCTGCCCCCCATGCCTGGAACTCCCTCCCTGTCCACATCCGCCTTGCCCCCTCCCTGTATACCTTCAAATCTCTCCTTAAAACTCACCTCTTTCGCTCTGCTCTGTCTGACTCTTTATCTGCTGAGCCACTATTCATATACCTACGATCGGTTTACCCTTATCCTTGCAACATGGACCTGCCTGCTGTCATTCTCATCGTAACCAAGCCAAGTACGTGCACTTGAGACCTCGCATCTTCATGAATGTTAGACCCCTTGTCTCTCCCTCTGTTCCCCTTCCTAAGTCTCTCCCCCAGCTCCTGTCTCTCAGATTGTAAGCCCTAGGGGCAGGGACCCTGTCTATTTTATTACTTTGTAAAGTGCCAGGTACACTGCTGGCGCTATATAAATGTTTGTTAATAATAATAATAATAATAATCAGATACTCTGAGGTTCCTAGGGCAGATTCATCTCTCCTGGTGCCTAAGATTCAGTGACTGCTCTGCCCATATAACTCCCCGTCCCCCATAGCCTGTCCCGTCAGTGCTGCATTGCCTAAGGCCAGGGGTGGGGAACCTCGGGCCCCGGGGCCAAATGAGGCCTATGGCTAGTTTTTAGGTGACCCCTTTTCCAGTTCTTGGGTCTAGGCCCTGGATTCTGTTGCTCGCCCCAAGCACTGAAAAACTGAGCTCAGTATAAAAGAGAAGGGATGAGGGCTTGCACGCATGGATAGGGGACAGATCCTTGCTCTGGATCCTCCTCTTCTTTAACCTAGTCCTTAAGCACCCTGCCCCCAACTTCCAACCTTTGGAGCCTTTACTCATTTTTAAAATGGCCTCTGGAAGGGAAAAGGTTCTCCAGCCATGGCCTAAGGGGTAGTGACCCAGCTCAGCCAGGGAAATGGGGCTTGGTTTCAACACAGTCCTTGCCCATTAGGGGAAGAGTAGCATTAGGGAGATGATGCTTCTCCAGGGTGAGGATAACGATGGATTTCCCAGCTGTTATTTTGGTGGTTTTCCCGACCAACCATTCTGAGGTTCCCTCCCTCCCAATGCGGACATTGACTCCTGCCTGGATTCTCTCTCTGTCTCAACAGGGAGCGGGACGGTGAAGGAGAACATGGAGGAGAATCCCCAGCTGGGAAGCTCTGAGGAAGTTGAACCGCACGGGATGTTACCTGGAAGCTCCCAAGGGAATATTTCCCCAAGAACTGAAACCAATGAGAGTGAGTGCAACTTGGAGAGTCAGTTTGGGAAGCCATTAGGAAAGGGAAGGAATGAGTCCGCTCCATGTAGGGAAGTTGCCCAGGATGTGGACCAAAGCACGGTGGATGCAGGAGAGCAAACTCACCAATGCCGCAAGCGTGGGGAAATCTTCTGTAAAGAATCACGCCTTGCTATCCACCAGAAAATCCACATGGGACAGAAATCCTATGAATGCTCTGAGTGTGGGAAATGTTTCATTTTGAGAAAAAATCTGACTCAGCATCAGAGAATCCACACAGGAGAGAAGCCCTATCAGTGCCTTGTGTGTGGGAAAAGCGTCAGACACAGCTCGGACCTTAATAGACATCAGAGAATCCACACAGGAGAGAAGCCCTATCAGTGCCTTGTGTGTGGGAAAAGCTTCAGAGACAGCTCAGGCCTTAGTAGACATCAGAGAATCCACACAGGAGAGAAACCCTACAAATGCTTCCAGTGTGGGAAAAGCTTCTGTTCCAGCAGAAGTCTTAATAATCATCAAGTAATCCACATGCAAGAGAAGTCCTATCCATGCCCAGAGTGTGGGAAAAGCTTCAGATATTGCTTGGACCTTACTGAGCATCGGAGAATCCACACAGATGAGAAGCCTTATAAGTGCCATGAGTACGAAAAAAGTTTCACATTCTGCTCAAGCCTAAATAGACATCAGAGAGCACATGCAGGGGAAAAGCTCTACGGATGCCCTGAACTTGGCAAATCCCTCAGTGTGAGCTTGTCTCCTAATGCACAAAAAAGGGCTCCTAGCAGCTGGGGGAGCAGCACATGCTGTGAAGGATAACACAACGAGAGAAGCTGACCCAGGTTGGAGCTGCTTACAACTTTCGATAAACTTGAAACTTGAAATTGTTTATGGATACGTTCCCCCCCCCCCTCCCCCCGAGTCTGGTGTTTTATATAAAGAATGCTAAGGTGTTAATAAAGGTTATTAACAGACAGTCAGTATTAGCCAACGGTCGTTGTAAAGGTTATTATAGAAAATACACCAGTCCAAATATTAAAATGCCCAAATCAAACCAAGGAAAAAACCCTTGCTTACCGTTCCCCTATCCCCGCCTGCCAAATGTCCATCCAAACAAAAAGGTTTTGTGCTGCCACTTGAGGATGCAGGCTCGGGCTTAGATAAACCTTATGGAGAAGGGAGTTCCCTATTTGTGGGGCAGCCACTGAAAATGACTCTGCATCTCCTTGCACGTGGCGGGCAGATGGTACCTACAAGGGGGCACCCCCAACTGATGTCAGAGGCTGCGACAGGACACAAGGGAAGAGCTGGCCATTCAGTTATTTGGTGCCCAAACCATTTAGAGCTTTATAGTGCAAAACCGGGACTTTGAATAGTGCCTTGAAAGCTACTGCAAGTCAGTGCAGACTCTGAGAGCGCTGGTGTAATTTGCTTTAGTAGCAGCCAGGGGTTGGAGGGCAAAGTAGACAGGGCAGTCCCAGGGGGGAGGGGGAGTCCAGATCCTTAGAGCTCCAGCAGCAGCTAAAGTAACTAACTATAGCTGATGGTTAGAAATAGGATAACTGTGGGAAGGTAATTATATAAAGGGTTTGCTCAGTTTTTTTCTGCATGAGATTGCAGGGTGAATGGGTGTGATGTCCTGGGCCCCACAATATTTTCCACTTCCAGTGACCCTGTAGTGCCCCCCCCTCCCCGCGGGACCCCTACTTCCTTCTAGCGGGCCCCTGAATTTAACTCCCTTTAGGACCCAGAAGAGCCCCTGAGTTCTCTCCTGTCACCTGAGCCTTTCCCAGTAGCCCTGGCCTTGCTCCTGCCTGATAGGATATCACCAAAGGTTCCTGGCAGGAGAGGTAGGGCTAGGAGGCAGTGATCCCAGCCCATGGGCAACCCCACTGGGGAGAGGAACGAGAGCCTGGAGCAGCGGGGAAGCAAGCCTGTGGGAGGGACCCTGAGGCAGGCAGTGAGACAGGGGAATGGGGAGTCTGAGACTTGGGGGGGGGGGGTGTCCTCAGACCACTGAGTATTGTAGTAATTTTAAAAATTAATTTTGGGGGATCATATTGGTGCTTTGATGGTAAAGATTAGTTTACTCATATTTAATGTTTATGTGTATCAAGGCAGAAAATCCTTGTAGTTTTGGAAGCGCCCCTGTTCTTAGGGAACCGACACAACTGTCTCCCCATTCCCCTCTGGGACTGTAACAACCCAGCGAACTTGCACTGTATTTATTTTATTTGGGACAGACTTGGGATGATTCAGTTGGGAATGATAAAATAACTTCCCACAGGGCCCAGTCTTTCTTGGATGTATACCAGCAGCAGAGCCTGTGGCAGCGGCAGCAGAAGGGTCTGGCATGGGAGCCCAGTGACGAGGGTGCAAAGCAGCAGGAACAGGTCAGAGTGGGGTGGCTCTGGGGGGAAGTGGCAGTGAGTGGGGAGCTGTTTGTAGAGGCTAAGGCTGTGGCAGGCTGCCCCTGTGGAGCCAGGCTAACCACTTGCCAGCCCCTTCTTTCCCCAGAAAAGGCTAGGGTTCTGGCAGCCCCCGAGGAGTAGAGCTTGTGGTTCCGACTTGCACTACTTCTCTGTCTGCCAGGCCAGAAACGCTTTCTCCATTCCTCCCAACGCAGCTCCCAGCTCTGTCTGGGCAGAGCTTCAGACACTGAGTTGCTGGTCTGTGCCTGATAGGATGTATCAGATATGTATACGTTTTCACTGCTGATAGCTGCCTGCTTCAGGGAAGCCCTACATTAAGCATGAAGACACTGGGTGGCCTTGAGAAAGTCACTGTCTCTCAGCCTCAGTTTCCCATCTGTAAAATGGGAATAATAATGAGCTATCTCAGTGTGTTTTTGTGATGCTAAGCTGGATGATTGCCCTGTGGGGTAAGGTATTGGAGTTGGACCTGGGTAGGTAATTTCTTGGGCTATTCCTCAGAGAGGGGGGTGGGGAAATCCGGTGGTTTGTAGCTAGTGCACGAGGCCTCTAGCTTTTTGGAAAAGGAAGCTCACTCACCCACCCCAGCCAGACCTTGTGTTTAAATAAAGTGGTGTTACCTTTTAACCCATATCTATGTACTCGGCTTCCTTCCATCCAAAAGGAGAGAAGATGTTTAAACATTCTTTCGCTTGCACATTGTACTGATGGGTTAAAAAATTAATCTACATGACACTTCTGTGACTGTAAAGAAGAACTGCACTGCCAGTTTGGGATGGAGTGGGGCTGGGGGGCATATTTTAACTTTGTCCTGGGTCCTGCAGATTCTAAGACCACTCCTGACAGAGGCCTCACGCGAGAAGGAAAGGTAAGATTTTAAGATTGGGGCGTTGCTATCCTAGGGGTCGGGGGGACGCTGGGACAAATGTCCAAGCGGGGTGGGGTGGGAACCACAAGGGAGTGCACAAATCCTGTCCTGTTGTGGTGCAGCTGGTCAGAGAGTGAGCGGAAGTGGAAGTGCCGGGTGTGTGGGGGACCAGGGGCGTAGCTAGCTTGGGATGGGCCCAGGAACAAGAAATGTCTGTGGGCCCCTCCCCCTCTTTTTTCCTGCCGGTGGTGAAGCCGCCAGCCGACCTAGGGGCGCCTCCCAGCTTGGCCGGCCTAGGGGCGCTGGGCTGCTGGTGCTCAGGACTTACTTGCTCTCTGCAGAGTCTGAAGCATGCTGCTGGTGGCCTGCTGCTGGGCCCATCCGTCGCTGGGGCCAAGGATGGCCAGCAGTAGCAGTGCCTTTGCTGCCCCGGCCCACCTGACTAGCCCTGGAGGCTGGTCGCTGGTTGGGAGGGCTGGACTGGCTCGATGTGGGGCGCTTTGGAGCAGGAAGGTGCCCAGCGATGAGTGGACGAGTGCCACTGGGCACCTTCCCGCTCGGACTGGGCCTCCCTCGAGCCAGCCCTGCCCTGGGGAGGACTCCTCCTCTGCGATGCGGCACCAGAGGGGCAAGCCGAGCTGTGAGGCTTGTGAGTGTGGCCTGACCTGATGCTAGGGTGGCCATACCTCCCCTTTAAAAGAGGGCGCTTATGAAAAATACATGGTACAGGGCTGCATTGTTTCCAGTACAGCCCTGCACCATGTATTTTTCATAAGCATCCTCTTTTAAAGGGAAGGTATGGCCACCCTACCCGGTGCAGACTGCTGCATGGGGCACCTCCCTGCCCGCGGTTGCAACTTTGTGTCAGACACAATGTTGCAACTGAGGACAGGGAGGGGGCCGATGCAGGAGCTGGAAGGGCCCCCAGCCAGCTCGCGTAGCAATTTAAAAAAAGAAAAAAAGGTGGGGGGGGGGGAGAAGGGTGGCTTAGCTACCTTGGATATTGGGCCCCCAGCCAGTACGGGCCCTGGGACAAATGTCCCTGTTTGTCCATTGGTAGCTACACCCCTGCGTGGGACCCGCCCAGCGGGCAGCGCAGCATGGAGCAAGTGGCAGCAGCAGCAGCATGAAGCAGGCAGGCAGCGCAGCCGCAGCCTCCAGGGCTCAGGCGCAGCAAGTGGCGGGAGGGAGAGGCGCCACGGTGTCAGGACTGGAGGCAGTCGGAGGGGAAGGGAGAGCGGCGGTGCCCTGGTGCCAGTCGCAGGAGGAGTTTGATTGAGGCGTGGCGGTGCCCTGCCCTTGGATTGGAAAGGTGAAAGTGAGGGGTGGCGTTCCCTCCCCCAGAGCTGCACTGTGTTCCCTGGGGTCGGGGTGGGGGCTGTGTGGGGACAGAGAGGCTGGGTGGGGGCAATGGGTCTCTGGGGGCCGGGAGGATGTGTGGGGATAGGTGGGCTGGGTGGGAGCAGGGAGTCAGCATGGGGCAGGGCGGATGTTGCAGTAGGCACGTCCACATTTTCTCTATCATGGAAGTTGACCATTTTCTGCAATAAGGATACTGGGGGGCAGAGGGGAAGGGGAGAGACGGGGGAGAGGATGGTGATGGGGGGAGCGAGTATTTTTTTGCACCTGGGCCCATTGCAGTCTAGCTACATCCCTGTTTACTAGTGAAGTTTGTCCTCCTTTCCTCTCTTTGTTTTGATGTCGAAGCTTGTCTCTTGGAAATGCTGCTGAAAATGTATTTGGTGGCAGCAGTAATGTTTAAAGAGACTGAAATGTTTGTCTGGAGGAGTCACGCAGGGGACAGCCCCCTCCTGAGCTTCAGCCCCTGCAGCTCCCAGGATGGTGGCTATTTTAATAATAATAATCTTTGTTTTTATATAGTGTCCCCCTGCCATGGCACTCTGAGCACTTTACATATAAGCACAACTTTTAATCCTCACAACAACCCTGTGAGGTAGGTTAGCCTGAGAGAACAAGCAAACAGAATGTTAGGAATTATTTGGAAGGGGATAGAGAATAAAACTGAGGATGTCATGATGCCTCTATACAAATCAATGGTGTGACCGCACCTCGAATATTGTGTGTGGTTCTGGTCGCCCCATCTCAAAAAAGACATCGCTGAACTAGAAAAGATACAGAGAAGGGTAACAAAAATGATCAAGGGCATGTTAGGGCTCCCGTAGCAGGAGAGGCTTGGTAGGTTGGGGCTCTTCAGCTTGGAGAAGAGATGACTGAGAGGAGATAGGATAGAGGTCTATAAAATCCTGAGTGGGGTGGAACTAATAGACAAGGAGCAGTTATTTACCCTCTCAGCTAGTACTAGAACTAGGGGACACTCCATGAAACTCATGGGTGGCAAGTTTAAAACAAATAAAAGGAAATATTTTCTCACTCAGCGCATAATTGGGTTGTGGAATCTACTTCCAGGGGCTGTGGTAAGGGCCAGTACTATAGCTGAGTTTAAAAGAGGTTTGGACAAGTTTCTGGAAGATAGGTCCATTAG
>QEPC01003038.1:850197-865000 GCA_003113815.1 Sphenodon punctatus | reverse complement strand
GAACCTAGCCCGGTGCTTTATAGGCAGCCAGTGCAGAGCCCCGAGCACTGGTGTCTTGTGCTCCCTGCGACCCGCCCCCGTCAGGAGATGGGCTGCAGCATTCTGCACCAGCTGCAGCCTCTGGACCAGCTTCTCGGGCAGCCCCATGTAGAGCATTTTGCAGTAATCCAGCCTTGAGGTGATGAAGGCATGGATGACAGTGGCGAGGTCAGAATCTGAGAGATACGGCTGAAGTCACCGGACAAGATGTAACTGCCAAAATGCACTCCCCGCAACAGCCACAACCTGAGATTCCAGTCTGAGCTGTGAATCGAGGAGCACACCCAGACTCCATACCTGCGGGACCATGGGAGGGCAAACCCCCCCCCCACAAGAGGCGATTCAACCACTCCCAGGCCCCCCCCCACCAACATCACCTCTGTCTTGTCAGGATTCAGTTACAGATGGCTCAACCTCATCTAAGCTCCCACAGCTGACAGGCACTGGGAAAATAAAGAGACTGCATGGCCTGGGTCGATGGAAAAAGAGAGGTAGAACTGTGTCATCAGCATACTGATGACACTGCATGCCCTGAAACCCTCTCACGATCTCCCCTAATGGTGGCATATAGATGTTAAACAAGAGAGGGGACAGAATGGCACCCTGCGGGACTCCACACGTGAGGTCCCGGGGGGGAAGACGTACACGCCCCCAAGACCACCCCGTGAGTTATCCCGGTCAGGAATGAATGAAACCAGTCCAAGACCGTGCCGCCAATCCTGGCACGGTCCCACAGGTGAGTCACCAACACCTCATGATTGACTGTATCGAATGCAGCTGAAAGGTCTAGCAGGACCAGTAAGGTCTGACGACCTTGCCTCGCATCTACCTCACCCCCTCCCTTTGTTCCTTCAAATCCCTCCTCAAGGCCCACCTCTTCCGCTCTGCCCTCCCTGACTCCTCACTCCCCTCACCTAACTCCTGCTGATACCCTCCACCTAGTACTATCTGTTACCTGAGGTCTGTGTTCTTATCCTCCCCACAAGGACCAGCCAGCCATCTTTCTCGATGTAACCAAGCCAAGCACGTGCACCTGGGACCTCGCATCTTTGTGAATGTTCACTCCTTGTCTCTCCCTCTGTTCCCCTTCCTTCATCTCCCCCTGCCCCACCCATCTCTCAGAGTGTAAGCCCTAGGGCAGGGACTGTGTCTATTCCATTACCTTGTATTCTTGCCCCGACACTCTTTAATATGTATGTCAATGATGCTGTGGAGACATTTTCCAACAAGTCCTTTCATCCCACTTTAATTGGTAAAAAAGGTATTACTTCTTTGTTCTGCACAGACGACACAGTTTTACTGTCGTGCTTCCAGGTGGGTTTGAGGCGCCTTCTGGAAGCATTTGGGAGGTACTGTCAGGAAAACCTGTTAGAAATAAATTTTCAGAAGACCAAGGTGGTAATCTTTACATGTAAAAAATTAGCCCACAAATGGGTTATTGCTAAGGAAAAGATCAAACTAGTCCGGATAATCAGATACTTGGGTTTAATTTATCAAGCAAATGGGGGCTGGACAAGTCACTCCCAGGCCACACTGGGCAAGGTAAAACATTTTGTTAAATTATTGATTCCCTTTTATAGTTGCTCGGTTCATTACCAAATGGAAGTTTTAGATGCCTGTACCCCAGTGTTTCACCGGCACCTAGTTTGGTGCCCATAGGAGAATGGACGACAGGCATGTGGTTAGCTCTCCATTTGCTGGGGACTTGCCCAGTGTCGGAACGCTCTTTTTTTCCTGCCATTTTATTTTATTTTATTATACAAGTGTGTTTTTGTTACTAATAAATTATTGGGACCGAGATCGTCATAAGACACCACTCCAATGTGGTACAAAAACCAAAACTTTATTGGAACGGCACACCTTGGTTTTCTATTCTTGGCAGGATTATACTACACACACAGTATTATACAGATAGTCCCCAGATAAAGATATCTTACGTGTCCTGTGACTGGCCAAATCCTGGAAGCACGCAGGCTGATTCAGGGAAAAGACTGAGAGAGGGCCCTTTGGTGCTGGAGAGTAGAGCTGCTGGCGAGCGAAGACAAGTTGTGATCCGTGTGTGCAAGGTCTGGAAGGGAGTGAAACCACGTGATTCACCAACTGGTGACCACTAGCCTTCACCCAAAGTCATGTTGTATGACCAGGTTCTTTTATACAGTTCTGAGGTACAGGTCAGTAATAGCCAGATGCCATGTCATGGTGACATCACACAGTTCTTTAGCATATCAGAAGAACGTCTTCCTGGGAGGAAGGGCCCTTAGCATATCAACATCTGTATCTTTCCTTGATTGTTCTTTTCCTGCCTGGAAGTCAGTAGCAGAGTTGCAAATGTCCCACTTATCTGTTCACAATGGGTTTCATTTGTCAACTCCAGTTGTTCAGCAGGAGACTTTGTTAAGCATGTGTGGCGGTGCCAGGAGAAGATACTTGTCTGGCTATGCCTTTGTTAGTATGCTGATGGGGCCTTATCCACATGTTGAGTCATCTCAGCTTGAATTCCATCACAATCTCAGGCCTGCTGGCTGTTCTGGACCATCTCTCTGCTCTTTGCCTTTGCTTGACCGAAGTTAGGTCTGGCTTCCTTTGTCCAGGCCAGGAGAACATAAGATATCCCTAACACTATATTCTATTGCCATATTCCCCCCTTTGATACGTTTAAAACCGTATCATAAAAAAATTACAAAAACTGCCAAGTCTAGAAAAATTGGTGTGTAGATTACATGAGGTGGTTCAATAGAAAATACAACGTGATTATTTGAATAAGGTGAGAAATGGAAATCATGACATAAAATTGGTATGGTAACAGAGAATGTTTGATACATCTTTGGTTCATGAGTGTGTGGGCGGGGTCAGAGGTTACCAGCACTTAACCCTCGTTGGAAGTGATCTTTACCATCACTTCTTTACCAAAACGGTGTTTCATGGCGGTGTGATTGGGTCACATCATTCAGTACTGACCGTGCACTGAAAGTACAGGATGAGGTGAACACCATTTTTGGCATGGACTTTGCGCAGCAGGGGGCGCTACCCCACTTGCAAAGCTGTTATAATTGTTTAAACTAAAACCATTGTGTTATAAATTATTCTGCCTAAGATCATTAATACTATAACAAATAACTATACCAATGATTAAAACACAGTCTATTGATTAAAACAAAATTGGGACATTGGTTGAGGGAAAGGGATAGTGTGCCATACTAAAACTTTCCTGGCTGTACCTGTCTTAACATCAATATGAGCATGGTCAAGCCCATCTGACGCGTTTTTACCAACTGAACAATGCAGTTCCTTTCTGGAAACCAGAAAGGGTGGCTGACAGGGGTCAGAGCAATGCTTCAAAAATCACATACTGCATTTCGCAACTTATTAAACTAAAACAAGGATGAGGTGCAAGAACAAGCCCAAAAACACAGTAAACCATGAAACAGACAAATAAATTAAATAAAACCCATCACAAATAATTACTATATCTACTTAAGGTTGGAAGTCATAGATTGCTCTTTGTGGAAGCATAGCCATTGCGTGTTTGGCCCAACATCCAAGACTAATAATTATTATACTTTTTAGTTACATTACACGTGAACATGAATCCAGTGTCCGGGGTAGTGTGCACAAATAATTCATTATAACATACGGGAATTCCAGGGGATGCTGTTACATAAAAACATTTATTTCCTAAAGTGTATACTTGTGGGTCATTGGTTGCTTATGGGGGAAATCATACAGGAATATGTTCTGTTATTGTAATAGCACTGGTGATATGGCTTGGGCAGTAATAGTACATAGCAGCCTTCTAAGTTGCACATTGTTCTTCCAAATTGAAAATTTGCTGTGCCTGTATGGCACATGCCCCAAAATGACTTCCTTTGGGGGTTACAGTTTGTATGGTAAGAATAATATCTCCTTGGTGCATGGAGATATTATGCGATTACCTTAATCCAATTAGTGTTAAGATTTTCTTTGATTGAGGACACTGCCCACAGATGAGGGTGCATGGGTTCCATGTGGAGGCTGCCAAGTATATTGTCCAGCATAATGAGAGATCTTTTCCTGCCACTGAGTACCAAGAACAGAAAATTTGGTATTCCTAACAAGTTGAGAGCTGCTTCTGAGGCTATAATTCCTTGTAACATAATTTGATTCCAGTCTGGAAGGGTTACCCCAATTTGTTTCAGTCCCTGTGAGAGGTTGTGGACTGAGTCTATAGGGAGTGTATCCAAGCCTGAAAAAGTGGTGATACAAAAGGAGAACATTGGGGGTAATGTTTGCTGATATTGTCATTGGACAGGGTCAGAGGATGGTTAAGAGAAAAATTGTAAATAAAAAACAAACTACAAAGCATAGATAAACAAGTGGTGGTGAAGAAATTAACTGAAGGTTTAGTGACATCACATAGAAAGACATACAACACTGAGTGACAAACAGCCATGGCATAACACACACGCACATAAATGAAATAAAATAAAAACTGTGGTTGGTTCCTTAGTTTGTTGTCTTCCAAGTCCGCCTTCTTGCTTCTGTAAGAAATAAAGAGATCTGACCTCTGCAAGGCCTAATTAAGGGTGACTCCCATAGTCAATTCATGAAACTAATCACTGGAATTATATAAATCCTCCCCCTTTTAATACTGTAAGAGCACGAACAGTATTACTTTTGTAGACAACCCATGCATAATGGCTGCCTGCTCCAGCACTGATTTGTAGGAATCCTCAAACATACATACATAGCAGGCACACCCACTTACACAAGCTTTCAATAAAACATTAATTACACTTGCACATGTGCTCACACAAATTTTTGTCACACACCCCTATCTCAGGGACCTCAGGCAAAGTCACGCACACACATACCCGCATGGGGATCTCCTCGAGCATACAAATATACATACACCCTATCTCATACATCCCACATAGTCAAGCACACACAAATTACTCATATCAGCACAGAAGCATGGTAAATGGCAGGATTTTTGAGACTGCTGCTTTTATTCCTCCTTACAGACAGTTTTAGCCCTTGCTGGCAAAAACAGTGTAGATGAGGCCCTATTTTTAACAGAACACCTAAACAGACTACCTAAAAGACAACCCTACCAATCACAACAATAAAAGCAATCTTTGTTACCCTTTTTAAACACTTTCTCTAGCCTTCTTTCCAACTTACATGTAATTCCTCCTTGCATGGATGCTACACCATGCCCATTTAGCCAGTGTTCATCCTATCCTTCAAGAACCATCCTTAAAATCTTTTCCTTATACCTACTACATTTCCAACAACACTGTTCTGTATTTCCCTCCTTAACACACAAACACACAAAAGGGGGGGCTTGCTTCAGGCTGGATTACGCTTGTAGGGGCCAGGGACCACTGTTGCTGGTTAGGGCAGAATGGGGGAGCCACATGGAGAGATGGGTGAAATACATTCCCCAAAACAAGTTAGTGAATGTCAGAATTTCACTCCAAGCCCTGTCCTGGAAACCTGGCCATGGAGGGGGACTCCTGGGGGACCCTACAGGAGCCTGGACATCCCAGGGGAAGGGATAAAAGTCCCTGGGCTGGCATGGGGAACATTTCCCTGCTGTGTGATCGTGAGCATAATTGGGGGGCATTCCTGTATTTGTGTAGGAGAGAGCCTGTCTATACTCCGGGGAGGCTTTGGAGGAATTTTTACTTTTGGTGTTTTGTTCCTGCCACCTTTCAGCTAAAGACTCAGCTAACCTAGCTTTATTAATTAATTCCTCTAGTTTCCATTCTTCATGATCAAAATCAGGTGTCCCCATGGCCATTTGGGTGTGTAGACTTAGCCCATCATACACACTCTGCATAAACCATTTTTGGTCCCAATTTAAATCCTTAATTTGGAAAACCCCGTCTTCATCTATTAGATCAGCAGCAATAGCTAGGAGCTGGTGTCTAAGCACATATTTTCTTACAGATTCCCCTGGGGTTTGTGTGTCAGTATGGTAACGCTGGGCTGCACCTCTTGCAGTGTGAAACTCTTTGACAATATTTCTAATTACCTGATTAAGGGTTAATTTTGACTCATTACCTTTGGCAAAAGCTTGGTTGATGTCTGGCCAGATATTAGCATCCGCTGCAGCCATAGCAATTACTTTAAGATCTGTGGCAGTCCACATATTATATTGGGCTGCTTTTGCAAACCAATCTAAAAGAGTTTTTTTATTCAGGGGTCCCAGAGTGCCAGCAGCAGCTTTAATTTCTGCTTGTGACATAGGTGTGTCTATAGTGGTAGTGGTGGTCTGTTCTTCCTCCCCCTTCTGTTTAACTCTGGTTTGGGTGGTTATTACTGCAATCTTGTCAGGGGGTTCAGGGATAGGTGGGGCATTCGCTATTTCTTGGGGAATATTTTGTGTGCATATCTCATCCACCAGATCTTCTTCCTCAGAAGTTGGGGTTTCATCTGGGTCAATAGACCTGCATAAGTGTATTGGTTTGGACTGGACTGCAGCTATGAGACCTTTTCTGGTTTCCAATTGTTTAGTGAGAGCTGAGATTTTAGCTTCACAAGCAGAATGATTTGAATTTCCCTCCCCCATTTTTATTTCTCTTAATCTTTGCATGACAGCCCTAGTGGCAGCTTGACTTTCTTGCAAGCGTGTTTGAAGACGTGAAATCATGTCTGCCTGTGTCTGTCTCTCAAGCTGTAACTGGCTATTATGATTTTCAAGTCTGGTCAGCTGATGGACTTGCAGGAGATTTTTGGCTGTTGTCTCGTTTTTCCAGTTTTGACCTTCTGTCAATTTGTGTTTCAAGTGACCATTCTCAGCCTCTATTGATTTGTTTTCTTCTCTTAAATCAGAGCATTCTTTTTGTAACTTTTCAATAGCTAGTTTAAAAAGCCACAACAAGGCTGAGAATTTATCTTTAGATTTAGGTTTGTACAACAGCAAAAAATTTTCCCACATGTCACAGAGCTGTTCCTGTGTAACTGGGGAGCACAATGCATCTTTCACCCATGGGCAAATACCACTCTCTGCAACAGTTTGTGAGATAGCTGGCAGTTTCTGAACTTTCTCCCACCCTTCTGAGGGGACCCCTCCAGTACATTTCTTTCTGAACCAAGCCATAGATATCAATATATAGAGCGATAAATATAATAATGCAAAGATCTAGAAACCAGGTATGTCTCCAAAAATACAACACGCTTAAACACTGAACCAGCAGTGCCCGTGAACCTTAAAACGACGACAAAAGGGTCCCTGAGAGTCAGAGTTCTTCAAATTTTCCCTTTGGACCTGACAATTAGCAACTCTGCCTCAGTTTCCCTTCCCCGACATTCTCCACCAAATGTTACTAATAAATTATTGGGATCGAGATCGTCATAAAACACCACTCCAATGTGGTACAAAACAAAACTTTATTGGAACGGCACACCTTGGTTTTCTATTCTTGGCAGGATTATACTACACACACAGTATTATACAGATAGTCCCCAGATAAAGATATCTTACGTGTCCTGTGACTGGCCAAATCCTGGAAGCACGCAGGCTGATTCAGGGAAAAGACTGAGAGAGGGCCCTTTGGTGCTGGAGAGTAGAGCTGCTGGCGAGCGAAGACAAGTTGTGATCCGTGTGTGCAAGGTCTGGAAGGGAGTGAAACCACGTGATTCACCAACTGGTGACCACTAGCCTTCACCCAAAGTCATGTTGTATGACCAGGTTCTCTTATACAGTTCTGAGGTACAGGTCAGTAATAGCCAGATGCCATGTCATGGTGACATCACACAGTTCTTTAGCATATCAGAAGAGCGTCTTCCTGGACAGGAGGGCCCTGAGCATATTAACATCCTTATCTTTCCTTGACTGTTCTTTTCCTGGCCTGGAAGTCAGTAGCAGAGTTGCAAATGTCCCACTTATCTGTTCACAATGGGTTTCATTTGTCAACTCCAGTTGTTCAGCAGGAGGCTTTGTTAAGCATGTGTGGCGGTGCCAGGAGAAGATACTTGTCTGGCTATGCCTTTGTTAGTATGCTGATGGGGCCTTATCCACATGTTGAGTCATCTCAGCTTGAATTCCATCACAGTCTCAGGCCTGCTGGCTGTTCTGGACCATCTCTCTGCTCTTTGCCTTTGCTTGACCGAAGTTAGGTCTGGCTTCCTTTGTCCAGGCCAGGAGAACATAAGATATCAATAACACTATATTCTATTGCCACATTTTGATGTTTTAGCAAAATTTTATTTAGTGTAATTATTGTACTGGATTTGTTTTTAATACGATCTAATATGTTCTATGGATGTGTTATATTTTATTTTTGTTACGGCCTATGGCTAAACAAATAAACTTATTGATTGATTGATTGATTGATTGATTGCCTTTTTTAGGCCAGAGGGGGGTTACTTGGTGGCCCCAGCAGTTAAAATCTTTGCCGCAAAGTGTGTTCCACAATTGCTTTATGGTGCCTACTTTGGGGCTTTGGATAAAATTGCAAATTTGGAAAGACTGCAGTCCGGCTTTGTAAGATCTCTTCTCTCAGCTCTGGCTGGAGCAAGCAGTAGAGCGCTGGGCTTGGAGTGTGGGTTGTTCCCGTTACAGGTGAAGGTATGGCAGGGTGTTATTGGGTACTGGTTACACCTGCTTTTTAGTATGGCTGCTTCCCTTTCATAGTTGGTGCTTGAAGACAAAATCCCCAATGCATGGATCACGAAGGTCCTAAACAAAGTGAACCATCTAGGGTTCTCGTTGGAGGCCCTACTTCCTTTGGGTTATACAGCGGCTAAAAAGCTGTTATTTGCCAGGCTTGTTGATATTACAAGGCAGGAAACTCTTGCTTCTCTTCGGGCCAAGATGACGTTAGGTGGATTTCTTCCGATCACGAACAAAACTTGTTTCCCCATGCCTTACCTGGCTAATAGTAAGGTACCCCAAAAAAGGTGGCTATTTACTTTAGTGAGATTAAATTTCTTCCCCTCGAATCTGGTGGAGGGGCAATACAGGGGGTTTCCTTTTGCGGATCGCAAATGCTATTGTCGGCTTCAACAAATTGACACAATTAAGCATATTCTGCTATACTGCCCCTTCTTTAATGAGGCATGTGCTAGGTATATTACCCCACTCCTAGTTTTATGCCCAGGTAGGCAAGATAAGTTCTATGTGAGGTTTCTGTTGAATGATCACTCCACCACCATCACGTCCAGGGTGCTGGAATTTCTGTGGAGAGTATGTGTCATAAAACAGAAATGTAATTTGCTGGGCAAGGAAAATGAATAAATCTGGCCCAACTTACTAAGCCCGGTGCAACACAACTGTGAGGATCCTTATCTTGGCTAATATAGTACCCTGCTTCTTTTGTGCTTGGGTTTAATTTTATATAATGATTACGTTTTTAAGTTTATACCGATTGTATTTTGTAAGTCAGATGGCCTCTCGAACTTTGCAATGGCTAGTCTCCCATGTAATATGAATACATAATAATATAAATTTGTCCCCACTCTGTGTTTTGAGGGGCTGGGATGAGTTAGTGTCACAAAAGAAATGGATTGAATCAAATCACTCAGGAGTCAAGAGTTTTCCGCATTCAAGCTCCGTGAAAGAGCTAGGGCCCACCTTGGGAATAATGCTTCTTTCTGGGATAACTTTATTATGGCTATTAACATCGTAGCATTATAAGTTTGCCTCCATACTTTATTGAAGGAATGGAGGTTACCCAGCCAGAAAAATTATTAAACAGTATGTTCTCCCAACTTTATTTTCAGGGTGTATTTCACTCCATTTGCAAATGTGTTTGCTAGTTTTATCAGCTAAAAGGGGCATTAATTGGATTTACCTGAAAGTATGTTTTGTTTTGTTGAGATTCTATTGAAGACTGGTTAGGGAGTAGCTGCCTTTATTGCAAATGGTCATTTGGGACTTGTTTTAGTGTGGGAGTCTTGTGTTGTTTTATTGTTTATCCTGTGTTATTATATATATTTTGTTATGTTGTTATAACCTTTGGTTGAAACAATAAATGTTATCTACCTACATTCCATTACCTTGTAAAGCACCACCAGGTACATTTCTGGTGCTATATAAATGCTTGCTAATAACACTAATAATAAAGTCCTTGCTGATTAGGGAAAGGGCAGCATTAGGGCGATGAGGCCTGTCTAAGGTGAGAATTTCCCACCTGTTAATATTGGTGGTTTTCCCAGTCAATCTTTCTGAGGTTCCCTCTCTCCCAGCACAGACAGCGACTCCTACCTGGATTCTGTCTCTGTCTCAGCATGAAGTTGAGATGGTTGGTGAGGGAGAACATGGAGGAGAAGCACCGGCTGCGAGGCTCTGAGGAAATGGAATCACACGGGAGGTTACTAGGACTATCCCAAGGGGATGTTTCCCCAAGAACTGAAACCAATGAGAGCGAGTGCAACTCAGAGAGTCAGTTGGGAAAGGCACCAGGGAAGAGAGAGACTGAGTTCCTCCATGTGGGGACGTTGCCCAGAGCATGAACCAAAGTGCAGTAGATGCAGGAGAGAAAAGTCACCGATGCCTTGAGTGTGGGAAAAGCTGCTGTAAAAAGTTACGCCTTGGAGTGGAGTGTGCCAGGTTCTCCGAGCCGTCTCCTTTTAGACCTTTAGTTTATATAACTTGTTGTTTGGCAGCTAACAATGGACAGTCCAGGTGTTTTCTGTCAAAACATTAGTCTTCGCTGGGTTCTCACATACGTTTCAGTCATTAAAGTGATTGATAACACTATTGGTGATTTATTTATTTATTAATAATATTTGTATGGCACCCCCTCCTGCTAAAAGTATCTTGGGTGGCTAACAGCATTTTAAAATACAGATTAAAATAACCACCACCAAAATACAATTAAAACTGTTAACTAAAATCCCCCAGTTAAAACAATTCAACCCCCAAATCCTCCCTAACCCAACCCACCCACCCCATCTCCCTCGGCAAAGGCCCGGCAGAACAGCCAGCTCTTACATTGTCTACAGAAAGAGGGGAGGTCAGTGGTCAAGCAGACTGCCAATGGGAGGGCGCCGCAGAAAATGCCCTCAATGTCAAAACCAAGGGGACCGAGGAGGACACTGCCAGCCGACCACAGGGGCTGATACAGGACCCGGAGGGTGAGGCGGTCCTGCAGGTAGGTGGGGCCCTGGCTGTTTAGGGCTTTAAAGGTCAACACCAACACGTTGAATTGGGCCCGGAAGACTATCGGCAGCCAGTGCAGAGAACGGAGCACCAGTGTAATGTGCCCACGTCGGCTCGTCCCCGTTAGGAGATGGGCCACTGCATTCTGCATCAGCTGCAGTCTCCGGACCTGCACCAAGGGTAGCCTCACGTAGAGCACATTACAGTAGTCCAGTTTCGAGGTAATAAAAGCATGGATGGTTGTGGCCAGATCCGAGTGAGACATACGGCCTAAGCCAACACACCAGATGTAACTGGCAGAATGCCCCCTTCACCACAGCCGTCACCTGGACATCCAGGCGGAGCTGCAGATCCAGGAGCACCCCCAGACTCTGGACCTGAGATACCAGGAGAGGACGGACCCCATCAATGATGGGGGCCATCACTCCCCAGTTTTCCCTACAACCATCACCTCAATTTTGACAGGATTTAACTTCAGGCGGCTCGCCCTCATCCAATCCCCCACAGCTGACAGACACCGGGTAAGCACCGAAGCTGCCGGACCTGCGTCTGATGAAAATGAAAGATATAACTGGGTGTCATCAGGATATTGATGATACTGTACACCAAACTCCCTGACAACCTCCCCCAAAGGCTGCATGTACACACTAAACAAGAGAGGGGATAAGATAGAACCCTGCAGAACCCCACATGTGAGGTCCTGGGGAGAAGATGAAAAATCACCCAGGACCACATTTGGGTTCTTCCAGCCGGGAAAGAGTGGAACCATTCAAGAATGGTCCCGCTCATCCCTGCCTGGTCCCACAGTCGAGCCAACATCAACTCGTGATCAACACAGTATCAAATGCAACTGAGAGATCTAACAACCAACAGGGTCAAATGACCCATGTCCAACTCGCAGGAGAGGTCGTCGGCCAAGGCCCCGAGTGCAGTCTCCGTGCCATAACCTGAATGAAAGCCAGTCTGCGCGGGATCAAGGAGATCAATACAAACTATCTTGTTTTATAAGCTAAATTGATATGAGCGGGCATAATGATAGTCTTGGCACTGCTACAATGCAAAGCAGCCTTTACAGATAGGAAACAAGCCAAGTTTCCCCCGAAAGTATTTGCCAAACCTTGATTAACAAAGCAGGTGGACTTTCGACTCCTTTCCGCATTCTCACAGGACACTTTTGCAGTAGCAGTCGATGCTGTTAAAGATAACGCAACGAGATAAGCTGACCTGGGTTGGAGCTGCTTTGTATATTGCTTACGAGTCCGACTTTTAATAAACTGGAGATGGTTTATGGCTAAGTTTTTTTCTGAGTCTGGTGTTTTACATAAAAGATGCCACCTTGTAATGAAAGTGAACAACTGGCAACCAATATTAGCCAATGGTGGCTGTAAAGAGTATTATTATTAAATCGATATGCTGCCTTTATTCCCCTGAAAAAAAGGGTGAGAGGTGTTAATAATTTAACACATTTAAATAACATTTTGAAAAATGCCCCTGCCTTTACTGGCAGCCTGGGGGTGAGGGTGGGGAGCAGGAACGGGCTCTCTCTGCAAGGAGGTGAAGATCGGGAGCTTGACAAAGGCCCCTTGCATGAGAAGGAAAGGGAGGGTTTTACATTTTAAGACTGGAGATTGTCGTCCTTTCCTCTCTTTGGTTTGATGTCGAAGCTTGTCTCTTGGATGAGGGAACTGAGGCTGAGAGACAGTGATTTACCAGGGCCAACCAGTGAGCACACAGCTAAGATGGGAACGCTGGTCTCCTAGGTCCAAGTCCCTCCCAACATCTTCTTCCGCTGGTGACTGGGCCCCCCCCCCTGTTCTGGGAGCAGCTACTTGAGGCACCACCTTCGCAGGTAGCTTGACTCTGGGTCCCTCAGTCAGACTTGTGTGTCCCGTGTCTGGAAGCTGCTTGGGGGAAAGGGGCAAAAGTGAATAAGGTGACCATTGTGCTCTGCATGGCTGCATGTTGGCTGCCCGTGCGCAAACCCCTCACTCTACCCCTGCTTGATGTCTTGGTTTCCAGATGACCGAGCTCCTCTTTTGGGGATGGGTTTGTATCTCCACGATGATACCTCTCCCAGAGCAGGGCTTGCTCCTTCCAACAGGGGGAGACACACACACACCCCAAGCAGGGTCCCCTCCCTCCACCAGAAGGTAGCGCACACACTCTCTCTCTCTCTCTCTCTCTCACTCCCATTCTGAGGTGCGGGAAGAAAAGCATCTCAACATTCCACTAGCCACTTCCATGCCCTCCCTGATAGGTTGGTACTTATGGCTGCATTTCTGACTGAGGACACCACAAAAGCAGTTTGTAGCAGGGTCCCACTTATCCGTGGGTGAGTGTACACAGGATCAGGTCCCAAGGAGGTTGTCTCTCGAGGGTTCATTCATTTACAAAGTCCATAACCCAGGCACCAAGCCTCTGGCCAGTTTACAATCCAACAATAGAGCCTAGCCCCAACCACAGTGCCTGGCTAGCTCTTTGCCAACTTACACATCCAGGTTCTCTTCAGATCCCCAAGTCTAGACCTCATTCCTTCCAGGCAGCCGCTGGCAGAGATATTCACTCCTTGCTGGTCAGGAGCAGACTGCCTTCAGTTTTGTCCGCTGTCTTCTTTTAAACAGGTAACTCCACCCACCAACTTCCTTTTCCTGTTGGTGGCCATTTTAGGTAATCCTCATGGCATGCGCCATCTTGTGGCTCAACCCTGCCACACAGTGACTGGTGGTATATTATTTATTTGAATTTATATGTCACCTTTCCCCCCCACCCCCAGTGGCTCAGGGCAGCTTATAATTAATAAAAACAATGACAAAACAATAATAAAATTAATACAATGAAAACTCCCGCTCGCCTCCAAAATCTCTCCCTCCCTCCCTTGCTCTCGACCCTACCCAAAACCTCCCAACAAACCCCTATCCCTGCCTGTCAAATGCTTTCTCAAATAAAAAAAAAGGTTTTTCACCGCCCCCGGAAGATATTTAGGCCGGGGCTCAAGGGAACACTCTGAGGAAAAGAGTTCCACAAAACTGGAGCAGCCACGTGCTCCCCTGTCCAGCCGACACGGAACATGGGAGAGGGCGCTCCCGGCTGACCGTAGGGGCCAAAATGGAACATGGTAGGACGGGGGGTGGGGGGCGTCTTTCAGATATGTGGGGCCCGGACCATTTATATAATACAAATATATATAGATGAAAAATGTACAATAAAAACTTTATATAATATACAATAAAATCTGATGCATTTTGAGCAATGTACTTCTCTTCAGGGGGATCTGCTAAAGCAGATCAATAAGCATATAGATACTCTTAAGTTACGATAAGAAGAACCTATCTCACAGCAATGAAAGGCAGGTCTGTAAGTTGCTCTGCAAAGCTCAAAATGGCCACTATTTTGAACTTTGCAACGTAACGTACAGACCTGCCTTTCTCTGCTATAAGATCTGCTCTTGCTATTGGTGCATTTCTGACTGGCCAAAAGGGGAGTCCCCATTCCCAGCAGCTATATAATGCCTAGAGGCAGGAAGAAAGCGAAAGAAGCTGCAGGAAATTCTCTCTGGCTAGAGCTGAGTGGAGAGGATCCTGACGTACCAGAAATGAAGCCTGTGAGTCTGGCAGGGTTGGGGGGAGCCCAGGCCTGGGAGGGCAGGGGTTACGGGTGGGACTGAGGGGTGGCAGC
>QEPC01003038.1:807184-826007 GCA_003113815.1 Sphenodon punctatus | reverse complement strand
CGTGGGGGTTGGATGGAAAGAAAAAGGAGACAGCAATGTTTGAGGAGCGGTTCCAGGTTTATTGGCAGGTTCCTCCCTTGGGGAGCTGGAAACATGGACTGTGGGGGACGACTCAGTCGAACGAGATGGATGTCAGCTTGAAATCTCCATCCACCGCGGCGAACTGGACAGTGTCCAAACCCAGCCGGTTGGGAACTTGATCATGTCTTCTCCTGGGATCTTCACCAGGATCTCTTTGGTGTTGAAGAAGAAGGTCATCTGAGAAAGAAATAGAGAGGAGGGGGGGTTATAAACCAGCTGAGTCCCCTGAAACAGCTCAGCGAGGGTGCAAATGGCTGTGATCTTGCCCAAGAACAGTGCGTTGTTCCACACACAGCAGGGAACCCCACCCCTCAATCTTGTCACCCAGACCTTCTGCTCTCCCAGTCCTTGGCTCCTCCCAGCTCTGCTGCTGCCCCTCAGTCCCCACTCGCAGCCCCTGCTGTCCCCTCCCTGCCGACCCCCCTCCAGCTCTCCCACTTCCCTTCAATCCCAACCTGCAGCTCACCCCACAATCTCTGCAAAGTAGTGATCTTCCTCCCAGCAGTGCCCTGCCTCCCCCTTGCTTTTCAGGTTTCAGGAACTTGCCCCTCCATCCAATCTATTCAGCTCTGCACCCTGTGGTCCTTACCGTGGCCTCAGCCCCCTGGTAGAACAGGAACCGTGACTCTTTTATCTGTTCCTGAAACACTCCGTCAACCATTGAATCCATCACAATTTACTTGACATCTCCAAGATGGTTGAATCGTGGATTGAAGTGAATCATGAAATTTGATCCATCCCGGCCGAGGTTCACAGCAAACCTAGAAGCAGAGAAGAGACTGATACAGTGGGGTCTCCCCTCAGTCCCCACCCGCAGTCCCTGCTCTCCCAGCTCTGCCGCTGCCCCTCAGTCCCCACCCGCAGCCCCTGCTCTCCCAGCATTAAGCAGGGTCAGTGCAAGGACCCTCACACAACCAGTGCACACATTGCATACCTCACGTGCAACCTATGCACGTTACACACAACATGCACACACCTAGCGTTCAATATGTGCATTCACAACCTGCTTCTCGGGCACTGGGGGGCTGGTATCCCGGCTCCCCGCTGCCTCTTGGCCCCCGTTCCAGCTGCAGAGCTTACCAGAGGTGGCAGCTGGATCACGGATGGGAGAGGCAGCACCTTCTACTTGCAGGAGACATAGCAGCAACCGCTGGATCAGGGGAGGAACCACCTGAGGGCGCTTCTCCTATCCCTCATCCAGTGCAGAGCTTCCTGGCAAGGCTGCCGAGGGCAGCAAGTTGAAGGACGCCGTTCCCATCCCATCCAGTGCAGAGCTTATTGCCACCGGCGGCGGCAGCAGGGCAGCTTGATCAGGAGTGTCGCCCCCTTCAAGTTGGCACCCAAGGCAGCTGCCTGAGCTGCCTAATGGTAGCAACGGCACTGAGTCCCCTCCAGCTCTGCTGCTGCCCCTCACTCCCCACCCGCAGTCCCTGCTCTCCCAGCCCTGGGCTCCCCCCAGCTCTGCCGCTGCCCCTCAATCCCCACCCGCAGCCCCTGCTCTCCCAGCCCTGGGCTCCCCCCAGCTCTGCCGCCGCCCCTCACTGCCCACCTGCAGCCCCTGCTCTTCCAGCCCTGGGCTCCCCCCAGCTCTGCCGCCGCCCCTCACTGCCCACCTGCAGCCCCTGCTCTTCCAGCCCTGGGCTCCCCCCAGCTCTGCCGCCGCCCCTCACTGCCCACCTGCAGCCCCTGCTCTTCCAGCCCTGGGCTCCCCCCAGCTCTGCCGCCGCCCCTCACTGCCCACCTGCAGCCCCTGCTCTTCCAGCCCTGGGCTCCCCCCAGCTCTGCCGCCGCCCCTCACTGCCCACCTGCAGCCCCNCTCAGAACGAATGTACGGAGATTAATCCCCTGAAGGAGGAGAATCACTCTGTTGGAATGGGATTGGGTGGGATTGGGGCGCTTTCCCCTCGAGGGCGCACTCGCTCTGATCCGGTATTGACTGACTTGGGGCGAGGTAGGGGAATGGGACCAGTTGACTGTCCCCTCTGCTGGGGTGTGTCTCCTCTCCTCTTTCCCCTGTAGCAAAGTGGTAGCTTTGGGACGGTGTTTCCCTTCTCAGATTAGATTAGCTCCCCAGCCCAATCCCAGAAGAGCAGAGTTTCCCCCACTATCGGAAGGGACGGGTACTTTTCTGAGGCAGCAGGGATTTTTCTAGGGAAATCTGCAGCCAGTACCAGGCCCATTGAGAGGATGGGAAGCTACAGTCTGGTGATGGGGTTTCCTACCGACCCCCTCTCCCGCCTCCTATCAATGCTGGACACCATAGGGGCATTTTATTTTCACATGGGCTACTTGCAAATAAAAGTCTTATTTTACTGAGCATATTTTAATTACACTAGGAAAGAAAATTTGTGTAGGCTTGGGGACCCAGTAGGATTGTATCCTCTCTAATTCTTCCCCCATCTGACCTGGCCTCTATACCAGGCTCCCAGCCTGCTGCTCAGTAACAACGTACACCAGCTCCAGGCTTCAGCTCCAGGCCTTGCCACCTGGGGGCGCCGTGAACCAGTGAGCTGCCCCTCGATACCAGCCCCCAGGGCTGAGGAGGGCCCACCGTGGTGCTGACTGACTCCCAGAGACCCAGCCAGGAGTAAAAGCACCTGACACCCCTCCACCTTGGATCCAGCAGCAGCAGCCCAGGCCCCCCCCTGAACTCCAGAGAAGCAGCAGCCCCCCGCCCAGGGCAGACCAAGCGAGGAGTCCGTGCATGGTTTCACTAGGCAGCTGCTGGAAAGGAACTAGGGGCAGAAATTATTCTCTCCAGGGCAGCAAAGTATTTCAGGGCAAGGCTGGAAAGAATTCTCAGGGTGAAAACAGACATGACGTTAACCACCCTTTAACCACCCTTGATGGTTATTTATGCATTTTGCAGGGATGTATTGGTGCCCTATGCAGCCCTGAAACATGCATAAATGACCACCAAGTGTGGTTAGCGTCATGTCTGTTTTTACCCACAGTTGTGGAAACCGAAATTGCCACAAAATATCACACAATTGTCAGAAAGCTCCTTTCCCAGCCCTGGGTTCCTGCAGCTGCCCCTCACTCCCACCCGTAACCCCTGCCCTCCCAGGCCTGGGCTCCCCCCCAACCCTGTCATACTCACAGTCTTCATTTCTGATAAGTCAGGATCCTTTCCACTCAACTGTAGCCAGAGAGAATTTCCTACAGCTTCTTTCACTTGCTTCCTGCCTCTAGGCATTATATAGCTGCTGAGAATGGGGACTCCCCTTTTGGCCAGTCAGAAATGCACCAATAGCAAGAGCAGATCTTATAGCAGAGAAAGGCAGGTCTGTACGTTACGTTGCAAAGCTCAAAACAGTGGCCATTTTGAGCTTTGCGGAGCAACTTACAGACCTGCCTTTCGTTGCTGTGAGACAGGTTCGTCTTATCGTTAAGAGTATCTATATGCTTATTGGTATGGGCTTTAGCAGATCCCCCTGACGAGAAGCATATTGCTCAAAATGTATCAGGTTTTATTGTATATTATATAAAGTTTTCATTGTACATTTTTCATCTTTTTATATATATTTGTATCATATAAATGATCTGGGCCCCAAATATATGAAAGACGCCCTCCCCACCCCGTCCTACCATGTTCCGTTGTGGCTCCTACGGTCAGCCGGGAGCGCCCTCTCCCATGTTCCATGTTGGCCGGACTGGTGGGGGGGTCATGGGAGGGAGTGAGTTCTCAGTGGCTGCTCCAGTTTTGTGGAACTCTTTTCCCCAGGACGTTCCATTGAGCCCCGGCCTAAGTCTCTTCTGGGGGTGGTGAAAAACTTTTTTTAAATTTGAGAAAGCATTTGACAGGCAGGGATAGGGGTTTGTTAGGGGGGTTTGGGTAGGATTGAGAGCTGCGGAGGGAGAGAGGGCAGGAGAGATTTGGGGGGCAAGTGGGAGTTTTGAATGTATTAATTTTATTATTGTTTTATTGTCATTGTTTTTATGAATTGTAAGCTGCCCTGAACCACTGGAGGGGGAGGAGGTGGCATATAAATTCAAATACATAATATACCACCAGTCACTGTGTGGCAGGATTGAGTCACAAGATGGCACATGCCATGAGGATTACCTAAAATGGCCACCAACAGGAAAAGGAAGTTGGTGGGCGGAGTTACCTGCTTCAAAGAAGATAGCGGCAGGAACTGAAGGCAGTCTGCTCTTGACCGGCAAGGAGTGAATATCTCTGCCAGCGGCTCCCTGGCAAGAACAAGGTCTAGACCTGGGAATCTGAAGAGAACTTGGACGTGCAAGTTGGCAAAGAACTAGCCAGGGACTGTGGTTGGGGCTAGGCTCTATTTTTGGATTGTAAACTGGCCAGAGGCTTGGTGCCTGGGCTATGGACTTTGTAAATGAACGAACCCTCAAGCAACAACCTCCTTGGGACCTGATCCTGCGTACACTCACCCACTGATAAGTGGGACCCTGCTACAAACTGCTTTTGTGGTGTTCTCAGTCAGAAATGCAGCCACAGCTACCAACCTATCAGAGAGGGCACGGGAGTGGCTAGTGGAATGTTGAGACGCTCTTCTTCCCGCACCTCAGAATGGGAGTAAGAGAGAGAGAGAGTGCGTTACCTTCCGGTGGAGGGAGGGGACCCTGCTTGGGGGTGTGTGTGTGTGTCTCCCCCTGCTGGAAGGAGCAAGCCCTGCTCTGGGAGAGGTATCACCGTGCAGATACAAACCCATCCCCAAAAGAGGAGCTCGGTCATCTGGAAACCAAGACATCAAGCAGGGGCAGAGTGAGGGGTTTGAACACGGGCAGCCAACACGCAGCCACGCAGAGCACAATGGTCAACTTATTCACTCTTGCCTCTGTCCCCCAAGCAGCTTCCAGACACGGGACACACAAGTCTGACTGAGGAACCCAGAGTCAAGCTATCTGGGAAGGTGGAGCCTCAAGTAGCTGCTCCCAGAACAGGAGGGGCCCAGTCACCAGAGGGAGAAGATGTTTGGAGGGACTTGGACCTAGGAGACCAGCGTTCCCATCTTTTACCTCATCTATACCTCGGTTACTTCATCTATACAATGGGAATGATTAAGCCACCCCCGTTACCTCCCCCTTGAAAACTTTTTTTTAAAATTAAGCACTCGTAAAACAAAAGCACTCACCACTCCGCAGCTAGTTACAAATTGGGCTACTTTTAAATCTAACCCCCCTCCACCCCAGTCCACTAATGGCGGGCAGGCTTTGGTGCTGGCCATAGACTGCCACAGTGGGGCCACAGAGCAACCTTTAAAAAGTCTCACTCCCCTGCCCCCACCTGTAAACTTCCGGGGCTCATTTCACACCCCATTGCTGGGCTGGGCGGGTTCTGGAGATGGAAGGAACCATCATGGGTGTCAGAGCTGAGGTAGGAGCAGAGAGGGAGGACACTGGCAGAGAGATACATCTCCCAGGTTTGGGGCACAGAGGTCAGCCCCCTAACACCCCCCAGCCGTGACAAAATAGCCACATTCCTGAGAGCTGCAGGGGACCATGCTAAGGAGGGGGCTGCCCCCTCTGTAAAACCCTGTAAAATGTAAAACCCTGTAAAATGTAAAACCCTCCTTTTCCTTGTCACACAAGGGGCCTTTGTCAACCTCCCGATCTTCACCTCCTTGCAGAGAGAGCCCGTTCCTGCCCCACCCTCACCCCCAGGCTGCCAGTAAAGGCAAGGGGATTTTTCAAAATGTTGTTTAAATGTGTGAAATTATTAACACCTCTCACCCTTTTTTTCAGGGGAATAAAGGCAGCATATACATTGATTTAATAATAACGATCTTTACAGCCAACATTGGCTAATATTAGCTGTCAGTTAACTTTTATTACCCCGTGGCATCCTTTATGTAAAACACCAGACTCAGAAAAAAACTTAGCCATAACCAATCTCCAGTTTATTGAAAGTCGTAAGCAATATACAAAGCAGCTCCAACCCAGGTCAGCTGATCTCATTGCGTTATCCTTCACAGCATCGACAGCTACTGCAAAAGTGTCCTGTGAGAATGCGGAAAGCACTCGAAAGTCCCCCTGCTTTGCATTGTATCAGGGCCAAGTCTATCATTATGCCCGCTCATATATCAATGTAGCTTATAATACAAGGTCGTATTGGGAAATAAAATGGGTTGGTTGTACATCAGTTTACCTCAACTGGGATCGAAGGTCACCAGTTAAGCCAATGTATGTGTGTACAACACAGTTTTATTGGGTAGATACGTAGCACCTGGACATGACAATATTACCAGTTAAGGACTCCAGTAACCTAACCTAGGATATATTATGTGTCCAAGGCCACGGTCAGAGACATAAGCTGGTTCAGAGGAGGAGCGGAGGCGGCCCAGGAGATAGCTGGAAAGGAGTCTCTCGATCTCTGAGAGCGACAGAAAGGGTCAACAGCCCATGACAGCTCACTGCTGCTAGTGGCCACAAGTGCCGACACAAAGATTAGGTTCTTGGTGTTCTCTTCTATAGCTTTACCCTAGGCGGCGTTTGGTTGTCATTTATTACAAATACATGTTGCTGGGTCCCTTCTTTGAACATGCCAGGTGCGACAATTAGCTGACCATTTGACTTCTTTGTCAATTGTAACATAGTCATTCAAGCTACGTGGCATTTGGGAGTCTCTCTACTTCCTAGTTGCTGATCTTGTCTGCTGAGGTGAACTCCCTTCCTTTTTAGGCCTCCCTTTTCTTTCTCAGAGATAATGGCCATCTGGGCTTGTTCTTCGACCTTGAATGGCTGGTATTTTCTGCTAGAGTATGAGCTCCTGAAATCTGCCTGGTTACTGCTTTCTCCCAGTTTCTTCAGACCTCCTCTTTCTTATTCCTCTGACCATGGCCAAACTGCCTAATTATTTCATACCAATAGTTTGTATTATCAATAGTGTTGTCAATCATTTTAATGCAAATACACTTTGCACAGTAAGTGTAGGGGGGGCTTCCCAGGCTGTGGAGACCCTGCATAGCTTCCCAGCCCTGCAGCAGCTGCTGTTTGGGGGTGGGTTGGTGGCAACGGGACAGCTCTCCTGACTCCAGTCTGTCCCAGAGGATCTAGCGCACCATGGGGACAGGGAGTACATGGGAGGGGTGGGGAGAGGAGCTGCTGCAGGGGACGGACTTGTGTGCCAGCTTGTCCTTGGCTCCCCGGCGAGAGGGAACTGGCAGCAGTAGCTGCTGGGGCAGTTTTCCCTGGAGAGCAGCACAAAGACTCACCTCAGTTTGCTGGGGGCGGGACTGGACCGGACTGAACCCTCCTCAAGGCCGCGCGTGGCAGCCACTGCCCGCCCCTCCCATGTGAGAAGAATTGAAGATCAAAGCTGCCTGGCCCTGCTCCCCCAATGGCCCATGCAGCCTCCCCAATGGCCCATGCAGCGAGCGAATGCTGCACGAACCCTCCACATGGCAGAGACCCGGAAGTAACTGGGTCTCTGCCATGTGGAGGGCTCGCACGCTTGACCTGCCCCCCATAGTCATACATGGCTATGGGGGGCGGGTCAAGTGTGATGTCAGTCACAGCACTGACCAATGGGGGGGGCCAGCAAGAACATTGCATTGGCATGGGGGAGGGAGGGGCATTTGTCAGCTGGCGGCGGGCGGACCAGACGAGTAAATTATTTATTTTTTTTAAAAGTTCAGCAGGGAGAGGCGGCTGGGGCCGGGTGGCTTAGCTACTATAGGGATGGGCCCCCAGGCATGGTGGGCCCCGGAACAAATGTCCCACCTGTCCCTATGGTAGCTACGTCCCTGGGGGAGGGGTGGGAGTTAGGGATTGGGGCAGGGCACTGCTGTATCTGGCCAGGGTAATGGGGTGGGATGCCGAACTGGGTGATGTGGGCAGGGGGTGGAGTGTGTGCATCTGCGTGTGCATGCTCCACTTCTCCTTGAGGAACTGGAATGCACCAGACCCTCAGGTACATGTCTTTGTTGCTGTCTGGGGTCATGGAAATGGAATCCCTCTCAAAATGTGAAAACACAGGCAAAGTTTTGGGAACCACTGCTCTGTGTGTTTAGTGAATGAGAGAGAAGTAGGGAAGAGAGTAGTGTTAATGGAACCAGCTACTGTTGGGGAGTGTGAACGAGCTTTCCATTTTTGTTTATATCTATATTACAACTGCTGTGTGAGCAGGTATTGTTAATAGCATGCAGCTATTCTAATGTGGCCCAGAGGTTTTGTATGTTTTAAATATGTGAACAGGATTTTTTTATCCTGCTAAGGCACTACCACTGATGGGGGGAGAGAGAGAGAGAGAGTTGTCCTACTGGAGTCCCATTCACTTACTGGATAAGATGCCAGTAGGAGGGTTCTCTCAGTCTCCAAGTGGCAGGGTTTTACTCAGCAGCAAGGAGTTCCCAGTGTAAACTAATGTTCTGTCCATCACATCTTAACGCTGAAAACTCTTTGTTGCTGGATTTTTGGAGGCTCCAAAATTGCTTGTACCCGCTAATCCCTGCCCGGTTCTGCAGCCGAGCCACCAACAACTCGTGATCAATGGTATCGAATTTAGCTGAGAGATCTAACAGAATCAACAGGGTCGAATGACCCCGGTCCAACTCCTGGGAGAGGTCATTGGCCAAGGCCCCAAGTGCAGTCTCCATGCCATAACCCGAATGAAAGCCAGACTGCGAGGGAACAAGGAGATCAATACAAACTAAATTGATATGAGCGGGCATAATGATAGTCTTGGCACTGATACAATGCAAAGCAGCCTTTACAGCTAGGAAACAAGCCAAGTTTTCCCTGATAGTATTTGCTAAACCTTGATTAACAAAGCAGGTGGACTTTCGAGTGCTTTCCGCATTCTCACAGGACACTTTTGCAGTAGCAGCAGACGCTGTGAAGGATAACGCAACGAGATCAGCTGACCTGGGTTGGAGCTGCTTTGTATATTGTTTACGACTTTCAATAAACTGGAGATTCGTTATGGCTAAGTTTTTTCCTCAGTCGGGTGTTTTACATAAAGGATGCCAAGGTGTTGTTATTAAATTGATGTATATGCTGCCTTTATTCCCCTGGGGGAAAAAGGGTGAGAGGTGTTAATAATTTAACACATTTAAATAGCATTTTGAAAAATCCCCCTGCCTTTACTGGCAGCCTGGGGTGAGGGTGGGGTGCAGGAATGGGCTCTCTCTGCAAGGAGGTGAAGATCAGGAGGCTGACAAAGGCCCCTTGCGTGAGAAGGAAAGGGAGGGTTTTACATTTTAAGACTGGAGATTGTCATCCTTTCCTCTCTTTAGTTTGATGTCAAAGCTTGTCTCTTGGAAATGCTGCTGAAAATGTGTTTGATGGCAGCAGTAACATTTGAAGAGCCTGAAATGATGGGGTGTGAAATGAGCCCCAAGAGTTTACAGGTGGGGGTGGGACTTTTTAAAGGTTTCTCTGTGGTCCCAGTGTGGCAGCCTATGGCCAGCACCAAACCCTGCCCGCCATTAGTGGACTGGGGTGGAGGGGGGTTAGATTTAAGAGTAGCCTAATTTGTAACTAGTTGCAGAGTGCGCGCTCCCGCCCACCCCCGCCTTGAGCAGGGAACGGCATTCGAGGGAGCGCAACTTGCTCTGCCCCCTAGCAGAGTTATAGGGCAAAGTTGGATCACGTAGGCGGTGCCGCTGGTCTCACGATGCGGGAGGTGGCGGCCGCCATGTTTAAGTTTCCCAGGATGCCCTACAGACGCAGGTGGAGGACGGCGCAGAAGAAACTACGGGCAGCAGCTCCTGCGCGCCTCAATTCAGGTCAATTTCACTAGTCTATTTCTCTCCCGATCAGTTTCTCCCTGTGTCCTGAGCGGGAGACGGGGAGGCAGTCCCGGTCAATTTTTCTGTGCGTGGAAGTAGTCCTGGTCAATTCCACGCAGTCCTGGTCAATTTCTCCCTGCATCCTGAATGGGAGACGGGGAGGCAGTCCCGGTCAATTTTGCTGTGCGTCCTGGTGCGGGCGGCATGGAGGCAGTCCCGGTAAGTGCAAGCGGGGTTGGAGATACGCCAAAGGGGCACTACTCACCTAGGGCCTGTAGCTCCACACACACACACACACACACACCTAGCTCTCACGCTCAAGGGTTGGCCTCACCAGGGACAGGGTTTACATTAGGGGGCCTCGCTGCCATTGCCCCACCAGTGAGAGGGCTAGCACTGCAGAACCCCCCCAATCTCTCTCATTCACCGCTGCCTCTGTTACTCACCTAGGGTTTCCCTCAGTGAGTGGGGTTTTTCACACCAAGGGGGTCTCACTGCTTTCTCACCCACACAGAGAGGCCATGGGAAAGAAGAAGGGGGACCCCAAAGCCCCAAGCAAAGCTAGTGCGGGGGGGGGGAAACGAGCACGAGGGGAGGCAGCCCGCGTGCTTGCCTGGGCCCAGCAGCAGGCTGAGGCTGTGCTGATGTCCCTGCAGCAGCACATGGGGGAGCATGAGGAAATCCTAAGGGGCTTGGGGCAGCAGGTTGTTGCCCTGCATGGGGTCGGGCCCGTGTCAGTGGGCACCCCAGGCGACTGCCAGCACAGTGGTGCCCCGTCGCCTGTTGTTCACGGCACGGAGTTGCCAGGGGAAGAGCTGAACCAGACCCCGGGCGAGGACGGGCTACCCATTGTGCCGCCACAGGAGCCCCCCGTACTGAGAGGGCCCAGACAGGTGCAGAGGCCTGTTCATTTTAGGGATTATGAGGAGGTGGGCTGGGTTCAGCTGCCCTCCCACCCAGGTAGGCGGGAATCGCCATCAGGTACCCTTTCCCCGCCCAGGTGGGGGAGGGGGCCCACTCCTCCCAGTAGGCAGGGATCCCCGCATGGCACCCCCCCACACTTGTGGGGGGCGAGGCACAATTTGTCTCCAGATAGATCAGGTGTCACACTGCCAAGGCGTAGGGGTCAGAGGGACCTATCCATGGAAGTTCTGGATCATCTGGATGCCTTTGCGAGTCGAATGGAAGCATTGGAGACGACGGTGCATGCACTGGCATCAGACAGACACCCGGTGGATCATCAGCATGAGCCGACAATGCAGCATCAGCACGAGCTGACAGTGCAGTGTAGCGAGGTCCGTGGGCAACACAGGGGTCTTCATCAACAAGTTACGCCAATAGCAGACAATCAACAGGAAGCTGATCTGCAGCAGGGTCAGCTGGAACAGCAGAGGGAGTCATCAGCGAGTCCAGGTAACGGGATTGATGTATGACAGGTGGCAGGGCCAGCAGCCCATTGCGCCTGTACCAAGGTGGGAGGGTCCACGACGGTGAGCCGGGAACCACCCGCTCAGACAAGGTTAGGGTGGATAGGGTCCTGGGTCCCATGGCCGGAGCAGCCAGTTGGGGGGGTCACAGGGCAGAGCATAGCCCCAGAGGGACCTAGCACAGGGATGCAGGGTGGTGCTGACACCATGGGGCAGATGTGGGTGCAGGGGACCCCTACCCAGGTTGGCTGGGGTGCAATGGTCCTTCCCACCATTACCCCCCCTTTACCAGGCACCTACATGGAGCTCGATGCCCCGTTGGGTGCCCACCTCACTCAAGCAGTGCGGGACAAGATTTGGAAAGGGAAATATGTGGATATATTCTCTCTACTATATACTGAACCTATCCTGGTACCTGCGTCCAAGGAGGGGGAGAAGGAGAAAGAAAGGTTTAGGAGGCCTAAAGTTGACCGCAATTGGGCAAACTGGTCGGCGGCCTTCTCGGTCTTGATGGGCGTTATGCTGCAGACGACCCCCGGTCAGGCAGTGGAGCTCCTTAAGTACCTCGACATCGTAAGGAGGGCTTATGACACGGGTAACCCGGGGGCTTGGCTATGCTACGATGAGGGATTTAGGAAGTGGGCAGCCATTAAGCTGGGGCTTAGGTGGGACATGTACGCTCAAGACATATGGCTAGAGTGTATGGTGAGCACCAGAAACATTACCAAAATGGATAGTGGCCATGCCCTGGCATCGGGCGCAGTGGCCTATGTTAACGTCCCCTTTCGGGTGGAGGGGCGGGGGCCAACCTCGAAGGGTCTCACATGCTGGGATTTCAATGGGGTAGGGGGCTGCGCCCGCTCCTTGTGTCGTTTTCGACATGCCTGTTCCCATTGCTCAGGCAACCATGCAGCCTGCAATTGTAACAGGGTCCACCAGCAAGGGAGCAATAGACAGCCATCTAGGCAGTACCAGACCGGGGGGGGGGGAGGCAAGGTAATAACAAGGGCGCCAACGCCGGTTCGGCATAAGGCCCTGAGCCGTGCCCTGGCCGATTGCCCTGCCCGTGGAGAAGTTAGATATGTAGTGGACGGTTTTAGCAAGGGTTTTCGGATACCGGCCAGGGGAATACAGGCAAGGAAGTGGGTGGAGAACTTGAGGTCGGTCAAAGGGATGGAACACGTAGTGCACACCAAGATTCAGAAGGAACTGATGGAGGGCAGGGTGGCCGGCCCCTTCCTGTCCCCGCACTATCCTGATTTTCACATGTTCCCCCTAGGCATAGTTCCCAAAAAGGCCCCGGGCGAATTCCGCCGCATTCACCACCTCTCCTATCCAAAGGGAAGGTCGGTGAATGACGCAATCCCGGAAGAACTGTGCTCTGTCCGCTACGCGTCATTTGACACGGCAGTGGACATGGCAAAGGAGTGCGGCCCAGGGGCATTGATGGCAAAGTGTGACATTAAGTCAGCCTTCCGGTTGCTGCCCGTCCATCCGGATGACTGCGAGCTGCTTGGTTTTCAATTTCAAGGAAAATTTTACCTTGACAAGGCCATGCCTGTGGGTTTCTCTATATCCTGCTCGACCTTCGAAAGATTTAGCTCACTCCTAGACTGGTTGGTACGGCACCAGGCCCGGCTTCGTCATGTCATTCACTACATAGATGATTTCCTGTTCCTCGACCCTAGCGGCACGGGGGAATGCGAGCACCTCTTGCATACTTTTATTGACCTGTCATGGGAATTGGGTGTCCCATTAGCCCCAGAAAAGACAGTGGGGCCCACCATGGTTTTAACCTTTCTTGGGATCAAGTTAGACACAGTAACAGGCGAGTCTCGTCTCTCGGTGGCGAAGCTGGAGGAACTACAACAGGCTATTGTCTACCTGGTAGGAAGGAAGAAGGTCACGATTAGGGAATTGCAGAGCCTGATAGGAAAGCTGAATTTTGCCTGTCGTGTGGTGACCCCAGGCAGGGCTTTCTTGTCCAGGCTCTATGTCATGGTGCCGGGCAACGGCAGCCCCCATTATCATGTACGAGTGAACACCGAAATCAGGGAGGACCTGGCAATATACAAGGCCTTTCTTGAAGGTTTTAATGGGGTCAGCTTGCGGAGACAAAAATTCTTGCTGGAGGCAGAATTGCAGGTCCATAGCGATGCAGCAGGAGCGTTGGGTTTCGGCCTGTATTTTCAAGATAGGTGGTGTTCGGCAAAGTGGTCGGAGGCATGGGTCCGGGAGGGGATGACCCGGGACATCACCTTTTTGGAGTTGTTCCCTATCATACTGGCTGTTCACTTGTGGCCTGATAGGTTCACAAATCACTCTGTTCTATTCTGGTGCGATAACGCTGAGGTGGTGCAAGTGATAAACTCCCAATCCGCAAAATTGGCCAGGGTTATGGGCTTGGTCCGCTCCTTCGTACTGCAGTGTTTGGTTAATAGCATATTGTTCACGTCCCGCACATTCCTGGAATTAACAATGGCATAGCCGATGCTCTTTCTCGCCAACAGATGGAGCGTTTCCGTCTTCTGGTGCCGGACGCCAACCTGGAACCCGAGGTTGTGCCACCGGCAAGGTGGAACATTGGACGCTTCAGCTATTCCAGGCAGTTCAAGGGGCCCTAGCGCCTAGCACGCGGTGGGCTTACCAAAGGGCCTTCTCTGAATTCCAGCAGTTTAGGTCAAACAAAGTGTGGCCCCTGGTTTTCCCCATTGCTGAAGCTCAGGCTCTGCAGTTTGCCCTCTGTCTGCATTCACAAGGTCTGTTCCCATCCACTATTGGAGTCAAGCTGGCTGCTAATTCCTTTTATAGCAGGATGGCAGGGTACCCCCCTCCAGATCAAGGTTTCTTTGCCAAGAAACTGTTAGAGTCATGGACACGGGAGTGGGCCATGCTTAGAGATGGCAGGCGGTCCATCACCCCAGATATATTGAGGGCGATTTGTGCGGGGGTAGGGAAGATAGCCGACGGTGAGTTTGAGGCCGCTGTCTTTGATGTGGCCTTTAAATTGGCATTTTTTGGGGCGTTCAGAGTGTCTGAGTTAGTAGCCGCCTCTAAGAGGGATAAGGCATGCAGGGTAATTAGCGACTGGGACATATCTGTGGGTGAGCAATCGTTGGATATTTGGCTGCAGGCTTCTAAGACAGACCAGCGTCAGCGGGGTAGTAGCATCCAGTTGCAGAGGGCTGCGGACCCAGAGCTGTGTCCTGTCTTGGCAGTTAGGCGTTATAAAGGGATATGCCCCTCAGTGGTTGGGCCATTTCTTATCCACATAGACGGCTCTCCGGCAACTTGCTACCAGTTCTCAGCGGTGCTGCAGAAGGTGCTGACAGCGGTGAATTTGCCCGGCCGCGGGTACGCGTCTTACTCTTTTAGAATCGGGGCGGCAACCTACGCAGCTGGGTTGGGGATGTCAGATAGCAAGATAAGGAAGTTGGGTAGGTGGAGATCGGCCGCATTCCGCACCTATGTAAGGGGACCCATGCAATGATCAGGGTGCTCGCTAATCACCCCCTGTCTTCTTCCAGTTACAGGTCCCAGGATGAAAGGTCAACTAAAGTTGATTTGGATGGCAGGGCACAGTATCGTTTTCTGGGCAGGACGTGCGGCCAGGAGCTCCCACTGGGGCACACAGCTGGGTCTGGGTGACAGGGCCGAGGTGGTATGGAAGGCCAGAAGGGGCATGAAGTGGGAGCAACTCCTACCGCTCATTCATGAGGCTGCCAGGGGGTTTCACCCACAAATTCTTGTGATCCACCTGGGGGAGAACAACATCCCTCAGATGTCTGGCCTGGAGTTGGTGGTAAGGATGAAGTGAGATTGGGTAGAGATAGCCCGTTTGTTGCCTTCCACTCTCTTGGTATGGTCTGACATGCTTGAACGCATTACTTGGGCGAACGCGTTCCACCCGGGCAAGGTGGATCGGGTCCGTCGCATGATAAATAAGAAATGGGTAAATTTGTATCCGCAAATGGGGGAGTGGTCATAACCCACCCAGACATCCGCTTTTCTAGTCCGGAATTGTTTAGAGCCGACGGGGTTCACTTGTCAGAAGAAGGGTTGAACCTTTACCTGACCACATTGAAGGGCTGGCTGACTCACTCAACTGTGTTGAGGTCAGGGTTGTGGGGTACAAACCAACCAAGCAAATTGCTGGAGGTTTGTGGTGACAGGGGCCCAGGGCGTTTTGCTGTAAAACCTATTGTCATGCATAGTAGTTAAGTTAGAGTGTGTGGGAAGGCATCTCCTTAAAAGATGGAGCAAGGGTTAAGCCAAGGCACGAACGGCCAGCTTAAACCCCGGCTTAGGAGGGAGGGGCGAGCTAGACACACGAGGACAGGGTCGGTCCCATAAAGAAGCCTCCGCCTCCCTCCTACTTGGGTCACTAGAGGGTGCCCCTCTTTCCCCGATCAGCCGGACAGCTGACGTGAGAGTGACCTAGTGTACACACAGTCAGCGGTACTGAGGGACATCGGGCTGCTGGGTTAAGTTTAGGTAAGCTAAGTTTTAAGTAATTTAATGTCAAATTTAGTATAAGGGGCCCAGGATATACCCCCTCCTCAACTTGGTAAACGAGTTAATAAATGTGTGGCCTTTAACCCAACTTTCTTGGTGTGTGTTGCTTTATTCCTGGGTGCGGGGGCAATGGTGAGTGCTTTTGTTTTAGGAGTGTTTAATTTAAAAAAAAAAAAAGTTTTCAAAGGGGGAGGTAACGTGGGTGGCTTGATTATTCCCATTCTATAGATGAGAGAACTGAAGCTGAGAGACAGTGATTTACCAGGGCCAACCAGTGAGTACACGGCTAAGATGGGAACACTGGTCTCCTAGGTCCAAGTCCCTCCCAACTGTTGGAGTGACAACAGAATGAGAGTTAGGTTAGTTTGTATCTCTCGTCTATATAAGGAAGAACCAGATCAGCTGATTTACAAGGTTACCTAGTCAAAAACATTCTATGGGCTGATCTGGTCTGTATGAAAGTTAACTTTGACAATTAAGTTATTAAGTTGTGAGCTTGCTGTTTATGTTTTTTCTTCTCTTTTCTTCACTCTGTTAAGGAGTAAAACTTTGTTTAATTTTTGTTTAATTAAGAAACTGTTTCTTATGTTTATTTAGGGATTACATTTAGTAGCGGTGGTACATGGGAAGGTACAAGGGAAGGTTATAAGAGGCAGATTGCCCATAGAGCTACTGTTGCATATAAAGGGATACTGAGGCTGGCAACTAAAGTTAAATTTACTAAGATCTCCTACATCCTTAAAGTTTTCAGGGTCAAGGTTTTGCCTATGCTCGCTTTTGGTTCTGCAATTGTACCAGCCGATTGCTCTAAGCCCCTGGAAATAATTCAAAATAATTTTTTACGAGCTTTGTTGAGGGTTCCTCAAGGTGTACGAGGGGCGGCAGTAAGAGCCGAGACAGGCATGTTGCCGGTGGCATGCCTTAGAGAACAAGGTCACCTCAGTTATTGGTTAAAGCTATGTAACTAGAGTAGTTCTGTTTTGGCAATACAATGCCTGTTAGAAGAACTGGAACATAAAGGAGAACAGTGTTATCCTTGGTTGTCTTATTTATTGACATCTATGAACAAATTAGGGCTTTCTTTTGCTTATTTGTGGGGAATGACCACTAGCCAGCAGAAAAATCTGTTTTTTACCAGGGCTGCAGATACAGCGGTGCAAATGGACATGAAAGAGATTCGTGGTTGGAAAGCAGCCCCGTGGTATCCCCATATGAAATAAACAGTCCCATGGCTTTGAGCCTTATTTGGACAGATTAAATGAGCTAGTTTTGCGCAGAAGTATGGTGAGGCTGCGTTTCCAATTATATAGTTCTGCAGTTGTTATGTGAATAAGAACTATGACAAACGCACATGTCCCTGCTCTACTGAGGGAATTGAGGATCTTCCCCACACTTTATTTATTTGCCCTTCTATTCAACCATAAGGCAATCCTTGATCATTCAACTCTGGGAAGGGAAGGAATTTCTCCCCCTGTGCTGTAACATTAGACTTGTATTGGGCACAACCTCAGAAAACTATATTAGGCTGGTTGCAACTTTTGCTCTGTTAGAGGGGGAAAGAGTTACCTCAAAACGATTACCACCCGCAGCATGCTCTTGTGGGCTCCTCTCGATGCATTAAGATACTTCCGTGGAAATGTTTATTTATTGCTTACTGCTATTAGGGCTTAGGTCCGATCCTGACCCTGGGTTATAAGGTGACAAATTAATTTGTTATAGATTTTATTATTAGTTTTTAATATCAATTATATGAAGCCCAGTGGGCGGTTGCTATTATTTATAAACTCTTTTCTTAAAGCTACTGGGGGCTAAGCTCTGCCGCAGTAACCCCCGTAAAAGAGCAAGGCAATTCTGTAACGGTTATCCTGTATCATCTGTTTATTGGTGCAAGGCAACAAAAGATGATATGGGTAATTCTGTAATTTTGCATCCTACATTTTCTATTTTGTATTTGTATTTTGCACTTTTGTTATGTGGCTATGGCGAAAGCTAGCCGTTAATAAACAAACACAACAGCGTTAAGCATATGATTAATAAAGGTCTAACAATGCAATTCAAGAAAAATATATATGATTAAGAAAGGAAAAAGAACTTTGGCCAGGGGTATGGTAGACAAACTTTTGTATAGTCTTATCACAGAAAAGGAACAAGAATTTTGAAAAGATCAATATACAGATTGCATTCATCTTTGGCACAGACATCCTGAAAGCATCAAGGAACTGGAAAAACAGGAGTTGACTAAAGACACCGAATTATCAGCATGTCCGGTAATAACGAAGTGTGAATGCTGTATTAAGGCCAAAGCAGCAAGAATATCTTTACCCAAGAAAAGTCAAACTAGAGCTGAAAAACCACTTGATCTTGTACACAGTGATGTTTGTGGTCCAATGAGAGTACCTACACCTGGAGGAAACAGGTATTTTGTAACATTCATAGACTATTATTCTAGGTACACAGTCACATATGTTATGAAACATAAAAATGAAGTATTGAACAAACTCAAGAACTAGGTGAACATGACTAGTAATAAATTTCAAAGAAAACCACATATCCTGCGTTCTGATAATGGAGGGGAATATACTGGAAAGGAAATGGAGGACTAAAGAATCAATGGAATTGAACACCAGAAGACAGTGCCCTATACTCTAGAACAAAATGGGGTGGCAGAAAGAAAAAAATTGCACCCTGACAGAGATGATTAGGTGTATGTTGTCAGATAAGTTTGTATCTGAGAAATACTGGGACAAAGCTATAATGACAGCTACGTACCTGTAAAATCGGCTGTTATTAATTATTATTATTATTATTATTATTAAGCATTTGTAAAACTTATATAAGCATTTGTACTGTGTACTTGGCAGTTTACAGAACAATAAGATAGACGTGGTCCCTGCTTGCGACTTACAATCTAATAGACGTGGAGGGGGAAGACAAGGCGACAGGACATAGGGAGAGACAAGGGATAAATTACATTCCTGTCAGGCTCCGGGGTACGGAGCCGTGGGGGAAATCAAGGAGGGAGAAGGAAGGCCAGGAGTATCAGGTTCCAGGGGACGGACTTGGGGAGAGGGAAACAAAGAGGGAGGAATCCAGGCCCGG
>QEPC01003038.1:767764-779723 GCA_003113815.1 Sphenodon punctatus | reverse complement strand
CAGCAGCAGCAGCTCAGCCTCTGCTCAAGTGAGGAGTCGCCCGCCAGCCGCCTGCCTGCCTCGTGTATTCTGCCGCTCTCGCTGGACGCCGGCGCATGCGCAATGGACCTCGTTTCCAGCGCAGCGCACAGCGACGTGTCAGGGAGGCGGGGCTAAGGCCAAAGGCAGTGTGGCAGCGAAGAAGGCAGGAGGGATTCGGATTCGCCGGGGCCCGGGATTGAGGGGGGGGCCCGGCGGGGCCCCGGGGGCAGGCGGGTGGGGCCCCCACCTCCCTCTCAGCCGGGCCACTGGGGTCCAACACCACCACCAAAAAAAAAAAATTTAAACGGCAGCCGCTTAGCTATCAGGAGGGACGGACGGACGGAATGTGTGGGCCCCCAACCATGGTGGGCCCCGGGACACATGTCCCGTCTGTCCCTATGATAGCTACGCCCCTGAGCAGAGTATTTGTCGAGAGTGAGTCCTCCTGGGGGGGACCTGTTTGCAAAATCTAACTCTTCCAAAAAGGTAGATCAATTAGAGGTAAAAGCGTCCTCCGCACTATCACAGTCCCTTGAGTCACATACAGTAACCCGGGGGCACCGGGGAAATACTTTACCCTGCGCGGGCTCAGTGCCTCCCACCGCCGGCTCCTTTGCCACCATGGGAAAAAAGGAGTCCAACTTCTTCTGTTTGGGCGAGGGAAGCCCATTGGGCCCCACAGGGCAAGGTCTCTCCTGTTTCCTATACATGATTAAGGGCTGAGACCGTCTAAGCAAGGGGGCCCCTTAGCCCCGCCGACGCCTAAGGCCACGTGCACAAGGGCATGCCCTTGCGAGCGCAGCCCTTAGGCGCGACGCCCTCCGGCACATGCCTGACGGCGAGCCGCAGGCGGGACGCCGCCTTTGGAGTCTCGGGGGCGGAGAATCCCTCAGCGCAGCTGCTGGCACGCCGCTCGGGGGTGACTGAGTGCTCTCGCCCCCTGGTTCCTGCAGTCAAGCCTTCACCCACTCAAAAGCTCAGGGGGGGGATAACAGAAGAAGGCCCCCAAAAGTTGCTGGTGGGCGGGCCAAGACCCCAGCAAAGCCCTCACTCTCCAGGTCAATCAATCTCCCGACCAGCTCCGTTACTTATTTATGACATGTTGATCTCGTCACCCTATGTTAACGTGCAAGGCCTTGCTCCCCTCCACCAATCACAGTACGGAAGCTACTGGGTTCTTCTACTCCAAAGTCAGAAACCCAAGAGCTCTGGAGGTTCCCAGCAGGAATAGCACTGGAATAGCACTCATGTGTCTCTCATTGTAGGTTTCACAGTGATGTCTGTGAGCCAGAGCCAAGTCTTGCAAAGCCTGTGATGCCCGTCTTCTAAAATCCAATCTTCTGAAACATCCCAGCTGTCTCCATGCCTTCAGATGAATCTCATGACCTCAGCTGTTCAACACAAAGAAAAGGGAGTTGACAGAACATGGGAAATATTTGAAAAAGGCTAGTCTAAACCACAGGGACCACGCAAATCATAGAGGGATTTGGGAGTTAGATCGTGGACAATAAAATCAGAGTTATCCTGATTTTAGAAGCTATTGACCCAACAAATAATCCCGTTGTGCACTGTCTCCTTCCTATGATGCTTCTGCCAATGCTGCCCCATAATGGCACTGGGTTTCTTTGCAACGACATCACATTCTTGACCCCTGTTTAGTTTGTGACCCATTCTAACCTTAAGATCCTTCTCAGAAACATGCTCATTTTCTTACATAGGAAGAATTCCCTAATATTTATCTGAAATCTCTCTTCCTGGAACTTGACCCATTGCCTCTTTTCTAGGACTGAAGTGGCTAAGTGATGTAAAAGTGCCAGAAATTGACATAAAGTGCTGAAAATGGATGGAAATGATGGAAAATGGATGGAAATGACAGAAAATCACAAGCGCCAGTATCGACAATACTGGAACCACAGAATCAATGGAGACAGACAAAATACCGATAAACAGTTCCAAACGCTCCAGAAAGGTAAGTATTTCCCGAAGGTATGAGAACATTTGTTCTTGTCTCAGCCCTATGGGCCAGTCTGAAGCCGGAGAGGTGAGCTGGGTGGCTAAACAGATTCTGCTCCCAAAACCTACCCACCGCGCAGGCAGAGAGAGCTCACTCTGAGCTTCCATGTCATTCTGTGTCAGGGCTCCACAGAAAAGCCTCCTGTCTGGACACCTTCCTTCTCAGGGAGCCTCCAGACAGGGCAGTAGCCAGGCCGCAATGGGTTCTGCTTCAGACAATGAAATGTGCTGCCCCTGCGACCTTTTCCAAAGGCAGAGAATGCAGTTGCACTGTCATGAGGACACCCATTTGGGGGGAGATGACACACATTTTGGGGGGATACGTGTAATGTAATATAAAGGGTTAACAGATTGTACTATTATTATTATTATTAATTATTATAAACATTTATATAGCGCCAGTCATATATCTGGTGCTGTACAGAAACATAGAAATAGACGCGGTCCCTGCCTGTGGCTTACAATCTAAAAGATAAGGAGGGGGAGACAGGTAGAAGGGACAGTGGGAGAGACAGGGGAGAAGACAAACAAATATTCAAGCGGATGCAAAGCCTCAGGTGCATGCGCTTGGCTTGGTTACAATCAGGTTGGTTGCAGCAGTCTGCAGAGGAGGGCAGACAGTAAGTATATGGGGAACGACTAGCAGACATAGGGAAAGGCGGCTAGGAAAAAGTGGGTCTTGAGGAGGGATTTGAAGGAGCGGAGGGAGGGAGCAAGGTGGATGTGGGCAGGGAGGGAAGGAGTTCCAGGCATGGGAGACAGCGAGGGAGGAGGGTTGAAGGTGGTTAGGTGAGCAGCAGAAAGGAGGGAGAGTGAGGGAGGGAACAGAGGAAGAGCGGACAGCGCGTGCAGGAGTGCATGGGGAGATTAGGTCTTAGAGGTAAGGGGGAGCTCGGTTGTGCAGGGTTTTGAACGTGAATACCAGGACTTTAAAAAGAATACGTTCAGGAAGGGGGAGCCAGTGAAGAGAGGAGGAGAGGCTGCACATGGTCAAAGCGACAGGCAGAGTGAATTACCTTGGCAGCGGAGTTTTGGATAGCGATAAGGGGGGGACAGGTGAGAGCGAAGGAGGCCAGCAAGGAGGAGGTTGCAGTAATCGAGGCGAGAGACAACCATGGCATGAACAAGGGTTTTGGCCAAGGAGGTAGAGAGAAAGGGGAGGATCCGAGCAATATTATGGAGGGTGAATCGGCAGGATTTGGCAACAGAGTCGATGTAAGGTTTAAAAGAGAGGTGCGTGTCAAAGATGAAGCCCAAGCTACGGGCTTGGAGAACAGGATGGATGGTGACTCCATCGATGCAGATGGGCAGGTTAGAGGGAGAGGAAGAGGAGGGAGGAAAAATGAGGAGTTCGGTCTTGGCCATGTTGAGCTTGAGTTGACGTCGGGACATCCAGGCGGAGATATCAGAGAGGCAGTTGACGAGGCGTGAGTGGACAGAAGAGGAGAGAGAGGGGGTAGAAAGATAGAGTTGGGTGTCATCAGCGTAGAGATGATATTGGAATCCGTGGGAGGCAATAATTTTGCCAAGGGACAGGGTGTAAATAGAGAAGAGGAGAGGGCCAAGGACAGAGCCTTGGGGGACCCCAACCGAAAGGGGGAGGGAGGAGGAGTTTGACTCGGGGAGCGAGACTTTAAAGGAGCGGTCAGAGAGGTAGGAGGAGAACCAGTCAAGGACAGAGCCACGGAAGCCCAAAGAGTAAAGCGAGTCCAATAGAAGCAAGTGGTCGACAGTGTCAAAGGCAGCAGAGAGGTCAAGGAGGACAAGAATGGAGTAGAGGCGCTTAGATTTAGCGACAAGTAGATCATTGGTGATCTTGGCCAGGGCAGTTTCAGTAGAGTGGAGGGGGCGGAAGCCGGATTGGAGAGGGTCCAGGGAGGAGTTGGCAGAGAGGAGGTCCAGGCAGCGGGAGTAGACGACACGTTCCAGAAGCTTTGAGGCAAAGGGAAGGAGGGAGACTGGCCGGTAACTAGAGGGGTCAGATGGGTCCAGGGTGGGCTTTTTGAGGATGGGGGAGACAGTGGCATGCTTGAAAGCAGAGGGGAAGGAGCCAGTGGAGAGATTGATAACATGTAGAAGTGGGGGGGGACCGGGATCAATAGAGTTCAGGAGGCGAGAAGGGATTGGGTCAAGCTCAGTTGGAGCAATATACTGAAACCAGTTGCCAGAGTGGGGGGAGATATTCCCTTTGTTATAACAAGTGGGCAGTTTATTGCCAAGCAATGGCCAGGTCCACCCTGCCACCTTGTTACAATGACAATAACCAGGAGACAGAGGAAGTGACATAATCCTCCTGCGAGGAAGAAGAAGACTGCTTCTTCTTCAAGAATTGACACTCCTCCATCTTGGACTTGAACGAGAAAATAGCTCAGTGCAGGAACTGCTGCAATCTATGGACTAAGGACTTACAATTCGATAAGGACTTGTGCCTGGCTATGAACATCAAAGCTGTGAGAACTCTATCAGACCTCGATTGTACCTCTTAGAGTAAGAGACAGCCAGGGAACTTCAGTGGATTTAGAATGTGTGGACTTTATGTTTGATTTATTGACTTGCACTATCTGATCAACAGCCTTGTACTTGTGTGTACTCAATATATGTTTTATAACCAAGCCTAGCATGCTTGTGTGTTTATTCGGCCTTGGGGGGTTTGTTTGAGGGGCACTCTATCTAGGCAAGAGCTTAGATGAACCTTCTTCATATAAGACAACCCCACTGCAAAGTCTTTCAAGCTACAGGTGGCCAGAGAATGTTCTCTGAGTTATGCTGGGCTGGGGGATCAAAGGGAGGCGGTTCTAAGGGGCACAGGCCTCTGAAAGCTCCCTGATTGCAGTGAAGGTTTTCTGATCACGTGGGAACCCCACACGGCACAGGCAACTGGGTTGGGGCTGGCCCGGTGGGGGATTGGGGAACTTCCCAAAGGGAAAGAGGGACCCCAAACCCAGTGACAGTGGCAAACCAGAGCAGTAATCTGGAGTACCCCATTTGAACCCCGTAAAACACTTAAGGAGAGTGAAAAGGGCCAGAGGGACTAGCCCAGACTAGTCCGATTGGAAGAGCTGCAGAGCAAGGCTCAGATGCGAAACGACCACCAGGTGGCTTCAGAAGGCTGAACTGAGGGTGTTTTTTTTCGGGGATAGAGACCTGAACAAAGATGGCTAGGAGAATAAAAGGTCTAAAAATATGAAAAGGGATGAACTTATTGAGGAATGCAAGGCAAGGGACATAGATCCAGACGGCCTCAATGTAGGACAGCTGAAACAGAAACTCAGGGAGCACGGGCAGCAGCCACGGGAGGGTGCATCCACCTTGCGCGACTTAGAGGAGGACGCCTCCGACGACGACAAGATAAGGACTATCAGGAAAGAGTACCTGGAATTAAAAAAACTCCAGTGGGAACAGAGACGGGAAAGACAAAGGATGAGACAAGAAGAAAAGGAAAGACAACGCAAGATGGAAATGGAACGCCTACAGCTGGAACAAGAGGAAAAAGAAAAACAAAGACAGTACGACTTGGCCGTGCTAAACAAGACAGGAGCACCACCCCAGAGTAACCCGCCTGCGCCAAGTCCCGCACCTACTTTCCCAACCAACACAAGAGAACAATGAATCCAACGTTACACCCAGATGAGCCCACCCTTCGATGAGAAGACGTGCATTGAGGAATTCTTCTCCACATTCGAGAAGATCTGCAGGCGCAACGAGGTACCAGCAGACCTGTGGGTGCCTGTGCTCGTCCCGAGACTGACTGACAAAGCATTGTCTGTGGACAATACACTAGAGGGTTCGAAGAAAAGGAAAGACAAGTGGTAATATTACAAATGGTAATATTACTTTTGAATGCCTTAAAATGTCTGTTTTAGCTCGCTATGATGTGGCACCAGAAGTGTATATAGAGAGGTTTAGATCTCTCAAAACTGAGGGGATAACACACAAAGAATATGTATGTAAGATGAAAGATGCATTTCACAAATGGGTGAAGGGGAGGGATGCACAAACATTTGAGAAACTGTTCGAATTGATGGCGTTAGAGCAATTTCTGAATGTATGTGCTATACCTGTTAAATCACGTGTCATAGAAAGAAAGGTAACTACTCTGGACATGGCAGCAGAGATTGGGGTTGATTATGTCAGTACCAGAGCATTATACCAATCCAAGGGACCAAAGGGGGAGGGGGAACAACCCAAACCCCAGGGGAACAAGAGGTATAACCCTGACTATAGAAAAGGTTTCTGGCCCAAACATAACTGGGAAGGCCACGAAGCAACCCAGGTGGGGGGAGGAAGCCAAGGGTGAAACAGACCCCAACAAGAGGGACACAGCAAGTCCCCCCAAAACAAGCTCGGGGGAGCATCTGGGGGAAAGTGGGACAGAGATCCCTAGGCTCAGGGCCAAACTCATCTCAGACTCCTAGGGGGGCCATGGGAATTGCTACCACTGCCACAAGCCAGGGCAACTAGCAAGGAACTGCCCAGACATAGAGGGAAGGGAAGAAATCTCAGCAAGGGCAGGGGTTCACTGCCTAGCTGTACAGAAACCAATCCCAGAGGGGACACTGGCTTCCTACAAATTCACTAAGGTGTGGGAAGAGAAAAAGAAGCAAATGAGGGAGGCAAAAATTAAAGAAGTACCCTGCATTGGATGGAGGGATTCGATGGCAGACATGACAGTAGTCAGCAGATGGGTGATACCAGGGGAGTGTATACACCCCACTAAAACGATCATCATAAGTGGGGCGACAGGAGAAAAAACAGCTCCCATTGCAGAAATAGAATTGGAATGGGAAGGGCTGAAGGGACCCCTGGAATTAGCGGTAGTAGATGAATTGAAACATGACATACTAGTAGGGGATGATATATGGGGGTGGCAGACAGCCATGGCAGCAAGTCAGGCCTGTCAGGTAGAACAGGCCAGATCCATGCAACACCCCATAACAGGGGAAGAACAGGGACAGGAATCTGAGAGGGAACCGGACAACAGGGTCCAAGAGAAGGTGCCCGAGGAACAGAGCCTTGAGAACCAAGTTGTATCCATTTGTGTAGCCTTGGCCAGCACAGAAACAGATACCCCTTGCATTCAAAACACACCCGTGGAAGACCCCAGAGAAGAGAAGGTGCTTATGGACCAGGGTACACACGAGTCGACCCAAGTCCAGACGTACAAACCTCAGAATTGGCAAAGGCCAGGGAGGAAATGGATGAGTCCCCCAAGCTTGTGGATCTTGGCACAGCTGCACCTTGTGTCCCTGTTATAGCCATGCCCTTGCCTCCAGGCTTCTGGGGCCTACTCTGGAGGAGAGGTCCCTCCATCCATTTCAGGGAAGAGGATCGAAAAGTCTATTTTGAGGTCATCATGGGCACCCCAAGTCTGGCCACTCCTGGAGTAGATACTTCTGGGGTGGCCAGACTTGGGGGTGCCCGTGATCGACTTGATCTAGGCATCATCCTCAGGCCATCTACCAAAACCCCACCTGCTGGCACTAGAGTTCCAAGGAGGAACGGAACCCTTCCTGCTGGCTCCCGGCTCTAGGGCATCACAGGAACTGGCCTCAGGAATGGAGAGGAGCGTTTTGCTTTAGAGACAGCTTTCTGCTTTAGAGAGAGCTTTCTGAGGAGGAGCTCTCTTAGCTCGTCTCCTCCTCAGAGACATTCCCATAGCTGCTGGGCCCACTCGCCTCCCCACCCAGACAGTCGCTGAGAGAACAGCTTCCCTCCCCACACTGTGGTCTATGGGAGACTAGCTTGCGGTCCAATCTCTTGGCCAACCCTGATCTAGTTTTTGGTATTTTGGTTGCTCCCTGCTCGGAAGGACTGGTTTTTCAATTAACACCTCCTGCAGGCAGCAGAGTTCTCACCTCAAATTTAACACATATGTGAGTGATGGATGTACAAGAAGAGGTTGTGGGCAGGAAGGGACAATAATAGCCTTCACAGATGGTCAGTACAAGAGGGAGGGTTTTATTTCTTCCTTATAGAGGCCTCTGCAAGGGTGTGTTTTCATTTCATGCTGCAACACTTGCTTGCGGGCACACCAGGGGTCTCGCTGAGGGTCTCAATGACCTGAATCCATGTCAGCCACTGAATGGTGCCTCCACCTGACTTTGGGGGCAGTAGAAGTCAGGAACCCCACAGCCATCTGCCATCTGGCCCTTAAGTCTCCTCCCTTAACCTGCCCCGGCCAGGTACCTCTCATGTTTCATATTTGGATTCATTTCAGAAACAAACAGTGGGGCTGATTCTCTAGTTCCCCGCAGCATTTGTACAGCACACGTGATGCACGCCTACGCATGCACCTTGCATGCTCCCCACGCATGGCCCCGCTATAGGGACGATGGGGGGCGTGTCTATCTGCGCACATGCCCACGTGGAAGCTGCATGTGAGAGGATTTGAGATTGAACTCAGTTTACATTTTATTTATAACATGGGAATAACAGGAAAGAGGAAATGAAATAGAGAAGGTGAAAAACGGAGGGAAATATGCACCTGGGAACAGTTCTTGTTGACTCAAAGCATCCTGCATCTGGCCAGTTCTCTGATCAGTCACTTACCAGTGACCTCATCCAGGCCACCAGCCCAAAAACTGGGGAGCGATGCAAATATCTCTTGACACCCTTGGGGCAGACCCAGTCTGGCTCGGTCACTGTCCCTGTCACTCAACGGCACTCTGGTCTGGGCCTTGTTGTAGTAGCTGAGTCGTGCTGTTCTTCATTCAAGGCTGCCAGGGTAGGTCAAGAGCCATCTTGCCCACAAAGCCTAGGCTAGGGCCTGCCACCTTCTTGTTGCAGGCTCTTGGGGGTAGGGAAGCCTGGACTTATGGAGTGAAATGGAGCGGTCTCCTACTGCCATAACCTCCTCTTCAGCTGAGGAAATGGCTAAGGGCACTCCCTCCTGGTATCAGTTATGCCCAAAACGAGAAATCTCGGTGAGTGCTGCTTCCCTCACAAGCAGGGCATTCACCAAAATTCATGTGATGTGGAAACCTGCCAGCTCTCCTGTTGTTTTCGCCATTTTCCATAAGGCCTGCAGAACCTTATGGCTGACAGAGCTCTAGGGAGGGGCTTATACATTGTAGGCGGAGCCCTGGGAGAGCTCTAGGGAGGGGCTTGTCCATTGTAGGCGGAGCCTCAAAAAATCCAGCAACAAGGGTTTTCAGCGTTAAGATGTGATGGGCAGAACATTAGTTTACACTGGGAACTCCTTGCTGCTGAGTAAAACCCTGCCACTTGGAGACTGAGAGAACCCTCCTACTAGCATCTTATCCAGTAAGTGAATGGGACTCCAGTAGGACAACTCTCTCTCCCCCCATCAGTGGTAGTGCCATAGCAGGATAAAAAAATCCTGTTCACATATTTAAAACATACAAAACCTCTGGGCCACATCAGAATAGCTGCATGCTATTAACAATACCTGATCACACAGCAGTTGTAATATAGATATAAACAAAAATGGAAAGCTCGTGCACACTCCCCAACAGTAGCTGGTTCCATTAACACTACTCTCCTCCCTACTTCTCTCTCATTCACTAAACACACAGAGCAGTGGTTCCCAAAATTTTGCCTGTGTTTTCACGTTTTGAGAGGGTCCCATTTCCATGACCCCAGACAGCAACAAAGACATGTACCTGAGGGTCTGGTGCATTCCAGTTCTTCAAGGAGAAGTGGAGAGTGCACACGCACATGCACACACTCCACCCCCTGCCCACATCACCCAGTCCGGCATCCCACCCCATTACCCTGGCCAGATACAGCAGTGCCCTGCCCCTCTCCTGTAACTCCAGCTCCCTGCCCCCCATTCTGCACAGACCCCACCTCCCCCTGTAGCCCCAGCTCCCTGCCCCCCATTCAGCACAGACCATTGTTTTTTCGGTTTGGTGGCTCCTCTCCCTCCTTTGACAGGAGAAATCAATCATATGAAAGAGACCCCCAGTAGCCCTTTAGTTTTAGAGGGCAGAGGCAGCGTGGAGCTGGCAAATTCAAACCAAAAGAGCCCATCCCCGGTCAGTCCACTAAATATAAAATATAAAACTAAATCCTTGAAAGATATGCTGGTGAGGGCCAGTGTCAATCAGGCCAAGCCAGGCATGAATACTTTACCTTTGGCCTCCATTCCCATTGGTCACTTTAAATGTGGGGGCTGTGGTGTGTACAAACATAGTATACCCACAAAAGAATTTGCACATCCAGGCACGGGGGTGGGGAGTTTGCACTCAAGCACTTTTCCTTGTGTTTCATCAAGTCAGTCATTTATTTGATTGTATGCCCTTGCAGCCTAATTTATGTACCTTGAGAATGATAAAAACCGGGATTCCGAAACATTGTGGCAACATTAGACATAAGGTCATGAAGGAACCTCTGGTGGCACATTTTGTTCAACATGAAGTGGGAGATCTGAAATTTATATGTATTGAAGGTGTCCCGGGCGGGAGGCAATAATTTGTCATCACCGCAAAAAAGAGAGGTATACTGGATCTTTAGGTTAGGTTTGTTGAGTGCACAGGGTCTAAATGGCAACAGTCAATGGACAGTGTTTCTTTAAATATCAATGGAATATTTTCATTGAGTATGTCTTCTCGTCATGATGCTTGCTGGTTTTAGACAGTTTAATTGTATGTATAAATCAACAAAAACATTAATTTTAAGGTGGATTTCTATATTGATAGCAGAAATCCTTGTATATTATTGTTGTTGCTCCATTGTTTTGCAATTTTGATTCATGCAGTATATTTGTTCATATTCTATGGTCTATATATACACTAATTGGATTGTCATCTGCATTAGGCACATATGTCTTTTAGCAATTGTTGATTTGCACACAAATTTTATTAGATTTGTGTTGGTATGAATTTATACTGTTTGAGGCAGGATTATTTTGTGCATATGTAGCTAAATTGTACCACTGATATTTGTATACAGTATTGTGGGCGTTCAGGTCTGCATTTTGAGGACGTGATTGTGGAGGGCTTGGAGAAATCCAGCAGTGGCTACTATTTTGCCCAACAGGGTTAATTAGAACGGGGGGGGGGGGGGGGGGGGGGGAGAGAGGGAGCCTTCGGGTCTACAGCCTGCATGCTCTCAGATCTGAGAAATAGGGTCGGAGTTAGGAGCCCGTAGGTGTGCTGCATTAAGACAACGGGATTCAGGTGCAACAGGAATCCAGGTGATCCCCAGAGCGCCATATAGAGGTGCGCACGCTTGTGAAATTTGCAGGCAGTTTGTATCAGGAAAAGGAGGAGGAGGGGGTTACCCATAAGGTTTAAGGTGGGCTGCTGGAGTTATAGCCTCCTGCTCCTATACCGTTTTGGATGACATCCTGCTTTGAAGTAAGGCCCTTATAGTGAGTGGCACATTAATTTTGGTTTCTTTTCAGCAAAGCCTTGAGTGGATTATCCTAAGAATTAAAAACATACAGCCAGAGGCAGAGGGAGCAGTAAGTTTTTCCTCCAGTTTGGAGTGTAGGGTGATTCTCGTGTAAGTACCTTTGGCAACAGCATGATCACCTTGGGCTATATATTTTCTCCGTTGTTCTGGGTCAGCCCGAGGTAGACCATTTATGTTTTATTTTTTATAGGCAAGTTTTGGTGAATTTATATTTGGACCAACCTCGATATTTGACAAAGGTGGTGCACAAAAAAAGTCATGATCATCTTCATGTAGACCTGACTGCTCTTTGATATTATTGTATTTTTTGCATATCTGTCCACTAGTGGTCGGACCCCGGGCCCATTACCGGTTACCGGATTTACCGGTTACCGGTTCCACGAAAACCGGATTCCCGGATTAAATCCGGTATACCGGTACCGGTTTTATTTAATTGGTTTCAATGGGGCGCTGTGTCCCCATTAAAACCAATGAAATAAATTAATTCCCTCCCCCTCCCCCTCCCAGGCTGCGCGGGTGGAAGGGGGGACACCCCCCACCCACCCTG
>QEPC01003038.1:755537-767281 GCA_003113815.1 Sphenodon punctatus | reverse complement strand
GCCGGCAGCCACAGCCGGCGCTGAGGCCGCCGGACCGCCCGCCGCCGCCGGAGCTCCCAAAGCTAAGCGAAGCGGCGCACTGACCTTTAGTAGGGGTGATCCCTGGGGGGGGTGGGGGGGTTAAACACCCCCCCCCCAGGGATCGGGTCATACTTACCGGCGGCTGCGGGGACGCCGCGGCCGCTGGTTCTGGGGGGTGGGCTCGCCTCGCCTCGCCTCTGGGTCACTCTACTCTTTTTTAAAACAAAAAGCCAGGCTGGGCAGGGTGGGTGGGGGGTGTCCCCCCTTCCACCCGTGCAGCCTGGACTCGGGGAGGGTTTTTTTTTAAAAAAAACTTTGCTGGGGCTTTAATTTTTTTTACATTGCAGCCATTTTTAAATGGCTGCAATGCAAAAAAAATCCGGTACCCCGGAATCCGGTACCCGGTGCGGATTACCGGGTCGAATCCGATAATGCCGGTACGCCCGATACCGGCATTATCGGATACCGGATTCTACCGGTTTCCCACCCCTACTGTCCACTGAGGAAGGGGACTCGTCCCCGAAATGCGTTATTGGACTCTGGATTTTATATTCTGCAAATGATTGTTCACAACGCAATGTGCTTCTTGTGATATTATATATGTCCAATAATTCCTGTTTGGAATCCATACATTCATGTGGTTTATCTGTGTGCAATACGATTAGATGGTCATTGCACACTGTATACCTAATAGAACCATTTCATGTACAAAGGTGCAGTTGAGTTTTTATATATTTTTATATTTGATATATCACATTTACAAATATTCTATATACAATTGTGGAGTTTATCCAATGGACCTCGGTCTTTTCTTTTGTGTTAACTTACAGACCTGCCTTTCGTTGCTATAAGATAGGTTCTTCTTATCGTTAAGGGTATCTATATGCTTGTTGATATGGGTTTTAGCAGACTCCCCTGAAGAGAAGCATATTGCTCAAAATGCATCAGGTTTTATTGTATATTATATCAAGTTTTTATTGTACATTTTTCACCTTTCTATATATATTTGTATTATATAAATGGTCCGGGCCCCAAATATATGAAAGATACTCCCCCTCCCCCAATGTTCCATTGTGGCCCCTACGGTCAGCCGGGAGTGCCCTCTCCCATGTTCTGTGTTAGGCGGGCCGGGGGGGGGGGGGGGGGGGGGGAGGGGGAGTGGAAGTTCAAATAAAATAAATAAATAAATAGACCACCAGGAACTGTTTTTGTGGTGTTCTCAGTCAGAAATGCAGCCACAAGTACCAACCTATCAGGGAGGGCATGGGAGTGGCTAATGGAATGTTGAGACGCTCTACTTCCCGCAACTCAGAATGGGACTGTGTAAGAGAGAGAGAGAGAGAGTGCGCCTCCTTCTGGTGGAGGGAGGGGACCCTGCTTGGGGGAGGGGTGTGTGTGTGCATGTGTCTCTCCCCCCCGCTGGAAGGAGCAAGCCCTGCTCTGGGAGAGGTAGCACCGTGCAGATACAAACCCATCTCCAAAAGAGGAGCTCGGTCATCTGGAAACCAAGACATCAAGCAGGGGCAGAGTGAGGGGTTTGAACACGGGCAGCCAATTAACTGATAAACATACAATTGATTGTATGTTTATCAATGGTTTTAAATTGTTTTTATGTATGCTGTTTTTACTTGTTGGAAGCCGCCCCGGGCTGCTTGCAGGAGGGGTGGGGTACAAATTTATAAAATAAATAAATAAACAAACAAACATGCAGCCACGCAGAGCACAATGGTCAACTTATTCACTCTTGTCCCCTTCCCCAAGCAGCGTCCAGACACGGGACACACACATCTGACTGAGGGACCCAGAGTCAAGCTACCTGCAAAGGTGGAGCCTCAAGTAGCTGCTCCCAGAGCAGGAAGGGCCCAGTCACCAGCAGGAGAAGATGCTGGTGTTGCATGAGTTATGTTTTTCGATGAGTAATAATAACTCCTATACACAGCTAAATTAAACAGAAAGTTTTACTCCATGAACAAACAGCAAGCTCACAACTTTACGCAACTGTCAAAGTTAACTGTCACACAGACCAGATCAGCTCAGCTCAGCTCATAGAATGTTTTTGTCTAGGTAACCGTGGAAACCATCAGCTGATCTGGTTCTTCCTTATATACACTACAGATAAACCTAACTCTCATACTGTTGTCTCTCCAACACCCTTTCTCAACAATACGCGAGTTAATCCACAACATTTTCGTTTGCAAAATACAGTATTGTTCTCTGGGTAAAGGTTTGGTAAGCACATCTGCAACCATTTGCTCTGATGGGCAGTATTTAATATTAATAATTCCCTGCTCTTGCATGTGCTTTTAAAAAGTGACACTTTACATCAATATGTTTTGTCCAAGGATTAACCCTTTCACTTTGTACAAGTTTTATACATCCTTGATTATCTTCGACTTGAACCTCGGAGACCAGGTTTCCAATCTCATCTGCTCCCTGGGTAAGTCACTCTCTCTCACCCTCAGTTCCCACATCTGTAGAATGGGAATAATCAAGCCACCTGCATTACCTCCCCCCTTGAAAACGTTTTAAAAAGACAATTCAATACTCCTAAAGCAAAAGCACTCACCACCCCTCAACTAGTTATAAATTGGGCTACTCTTAAAATCTAGCCCCCCTCCACCCCAGTCCACTAACGGTGGGCAGTCTTTGGTGCTGGCCATAGACTGCCACACCGGGGCCGTAGAGCAGTCTTTAAAAAGCTCCCCTCCTCCCCCCACCTGCAAACTCTTGGGGCTCATTTCACACCCCATCACTGGGTTGGGCGGCTTCTGGTGATGGTAAGGAACCATTACGGGTGTCAGAGCTGAGGTGGGAGCAGAGGGGGAGGACTGAGACATACGTCTCCCAGATTTGGGGCACAGAGGTCAGCCCCCTCCTCAATTCCCAACACCCCACATCCTGACGCCCAGCTGTGACAAAATAGCCACAATCACGGGAGCTGCAGAGGTTGATGCTAAGGAGGGGGCTGCCCCCTCTGTGACTCCCTCCAGACAAACATTTCAGTCTCTTTAAACATTACGGCTGCCACCAAATACGTTTTCAGCAGCATTTCCAAGAGACAAGCTTAGACATCAAACCAAAGAGAGGAAAGGACGACAATTTCCAGTCTTAAGATGTAAAACCCTCCCTTTCCTTCTCACGCAAGGGGGCTCCATCAATCTCCCGATCTTCACCTCCTTGCAGAGAGCACCCATTCCTGCACCCCACCCTCACCCCCAGGCTGCTACTAAAGGCAAGGGAATTTTTCATAATATTTAAATTTGTTTAATTATTCCTATCATCATAAAACACCATGAGCCTCTTTTAGGGGTGTGGGAATAAAGGCAGCATATACATTAATAAATAATAATCTTTACAGCCACCATTGGCTAATATTGGCAGTCGGTTGTTAACCTTCATTTACACCTTAGCATCCTTTATGTAAAACACCAAACTCAGAACAAACCTTAGCCATAAACAATCTCAAGTTTATTGAAAGTCGTAAGCAGAATACCAAGCAGCTCCAACCTGGGTCACTTATCTCGTTGCGCTATCGTTCACAGTGTCTGCTGTTCCCCCAGCTGCTGGGAGCCATTTTTTTGTGCAGTAGGAGACAAGCTCACACTGAGGGATTTGCTAAGCTCGGGGCATCCACAGAGTTTCTCCCCTGTGCACACTCTTTGATGTCTATTCAGGCTGGAGCAGAATGTGAAGCTTTTCCCGCACTCATGGCATTTATAAGGCTTCTCGCCTGTGTGGATTCTCTGATGGACAGTAAGGTCCGAGTGTTGTCTGAAGCTTTTCCCACACTCAGGGCATGGATAGGGCTTCTCTCCTGTGTGGATTTTCTGATGGCTACTAAGGGCTGAGCTCTGTCTGAAGCTTTTCTCACACACAAGGCACTGATAGGGCTTCTCTCCTGTGTGGATTCTCTGATGGCTACTAAGGGCTGATCTCTCTCTGAAGCTTTTACCACACTCAAGGCATGGATAGGGCTTTTCTCCCGTGTGAATGCTCTGATGTCTATTAAGATCCGAGCTGTGTCTGAAACTTTTCCCACACTCAGAGCATTCATAGGGTTTCTGACCTGTATGGATTCTCTGATGGCTGCTAAGGTCTGAGTTCTTTCTGAAGCTTTTCCTACACACAAGGCACTGATAGGGCTTCTCTCCCGTGTGGATTCTCCCATGGCTGTTAAGGTCTGAGCGATGTCTGAAGCTTTTCCCACACTCAGGGCATGGGAAGGACTTCTCTCCTGTGTGGATTCTTTCATGACTATGAAGCGTTGACTTCTTTCTGAAGCTTTTCCCACACTCAGGGCATGGATAAGGCTTCTCTCCCGTGTGGATTCTCCTATGACTGCTAAGGGCTGAGCTCTGTCTGAAGCTTTTCCCACACAAAAGACATAGGTAAGGCTTTTCTCCCATGTGTATTCTCTTGTGGTTTTGAAGTTCTGGGCTTGTTCTGAAGCTTTTCCCACACTCAGGGCATGGATATGGCTTCTCTCCCACGTGGATGGTCTGATGTCTATTAAGGTCCGAGCTCTGTCTGAAGCTTTTCCCACACACAAGGCACTGATAGGGCTTCTCTCCTGTGTGGATTCTCTGATGTGCAGTCAGGTGTCCTCGCAGAATGAAACATTTCCCACATTCCCAGCATTCGTAGGGTTTCTCTCCTGTGTGGATTTTCTGGTGGATAGCAAGGCGTGACTTTTTACAGAAGCTTTTCCCACACTCAAAGCATTTGTAACTTTTCTCTCCTGCATCCACTGCACTATGGTTCATGTCCTGGGCACCTTCCCCATGTAGAGGGGACTCAGTCTCTCCCTTTCCTGGTGCCTCTCTCAACCGATTCTCCAAGTTGCACTCACTCTCACTGGTTTCAGTTCTCAGGGAAACAATTCCTTGGGCTATTCCAAGTAACGTCTCATGTGGTTCCATTTCCTCAGAGTCTCCCAGCTGGGGATCTTCCTTCATATTCTCCCTCATCATCCCACTCACTGCTGAGAGAGAGCAAGAGAGAATGAATCCAGGCAGGAGTCACTGTCTGTGCTGGGAGAGAGGGATCCTCAGAGAGGCTGGTCGAGAAAACCACTAAAACAACAGCTGGGAAATCAATCATCATCCTCACCCTAGAGGGGCATTTCCTCCCTAATGCTGCTTTTCCCCTAACGGGCAAGGACTGTGTTGAAACTAAGTCCTGTTCCCTGGCTGAACTCGGTCACTTTCCCTTAGGCCACGGCTGGAGAATCTTTGTCCTCCCAGGGGCCATTTTGAAAATTAGTACAGGCTCCAAATATCCAAAGTTGGGGCCGGGGGTGCTTAAGGGCTGTGCTAAGGAAGAGGAGGGTCCAGAGCACGGATCTGTGCCATGGATCTGTTCTCTAGTCTTGTGTGCAAGCCCTCATCAATTTTTTATCCTGAGCTCTGTTTTTCAGTGCTTGGGGAGAGCAACAGGATCCACAGTCCAAGAACTGGAAATGGGCCACACAAAAACTATATGTGGACCGCATTTGGCCCCAGGGCCTGAGGTTCCCCACCCCTGCCTTAGACAATGCAGCACTGATGCGACAGGCCCTGGGGGGTGAATTATATGGGCAGAGCAGTCACTGAATCTCAGGTGCCAGGAGGAACGAAGCTACCCCAGGAACCTCAGAGAATCCAATACTTTGGAGAGCATGGATCTTACCCAGCGAGCCGGCATTCACGTTCTCCTCCTGCTCCTGCTTCACCTCCTCCTGCCTGACATCCAATGCAGCCGACGGCTCTGTCTCAGGGAGACTCCCAGCTGCTTCCTTCAACGCCCCCGGAACCTGGATCCACAGCGATGGGGATCGAGTAGCGAGGACACAAACGCAACAGTTCAATAAAATACCAGTCAGGAACAGCCCAGAGGATCAGCTGCTAGTTACCAAATCAGGAAATTAGATGCAGAAGGACCTTAAATGCCATTCATCCCCTGTGCAAGAGCAGGGCCAGTTCTACCTAGATCATTTCTGACTGACCAACCGATTTTTAAAAGCTTCTGATGGGGACTCCTTCCTCTCTCCCTTCCTTGGGAACTTTTTCCATTGTCCGACTGTCGTAACGAACAGAACATTTGTCCCAATATTTAACCTCAGTCTTTCCTCCTGCAGCTGAAGCCCATTCCTTCTTGTTCAGCCCTCAGTGGCAAAGGAGCACAATTGGTTTCAACCTCTTTATAGCAACCTTCCATGTATTCGCAAACCGTTACTAAATCCCCCACCCCTCCGTCTTCTCGACTCAAGGATACAGACTTCCAGGGAAAATACAATCAACCCTCACCTCCCCCACAAAAAAAATCATTTTCAAGAGCTCCCAGATTCAGCACACAAATGTTCCTGCCCTGCGTTGGGGAGAACTCACACTCGGCACCCTGCTACAGACTACTAGGTGCAGCAGCTGCTCTCTGGGAATCACACTGGGACTACAGCTGAAACTTGATTCTCACTTTTCTCAGCAAGAATCAGGGTTCTCCACTCGTTCTTGAGAATGGGAAAAAGGTTGAAAAACTGCCTGGATTCTCACGGAGAAAGACAAGAATCTCACCCACCCTCCCACGCAAAAGGGCTGGGATCCTTTGGGCACTTCCCAAGGGGTTGCCCAGGCCTGGAGGAGTGAGGGTCCTGGGTCTCCTGGCCAATGCATCCCTTTGTAAGGTCAGTTTCAGGCTGAAATTGACCAGACAGCCAACTGCAGCGTTGCAAGGGGGCACTCGGGATAGAGCTGAGTATCCAGATTTTGAGGGGCTGCTCTGGCTGAGGGACTGGGGGGAGGAACCAATGTTCCCACGATCCCCAGGAAGTGCTCCCAAGCCTCACTAGGTGCTGAACTGGGGGAGAAAGATGTGGCTGTTTCTTCCCCTGGTGCAGTTTTTGCAAGCTGCCTAGGACGGGCTTGGGAGCACATCCTGGTAGGACAAGTGGGGGCCCCGACTCCCTTTGTCAGGGCAGACTCTTGTCAGTCCCCCCCCCCCTCAGGAAGCACCCCAAACTCCTTTGCAAAATCTTGCACTGGAGGAAAGAGAAATGGATCTTCGTCTCCTTCCTCCTGGTGCAGTGCTTTGCAAGCTGCCTAGTGGGACTTGGGGGCGCTTTCTGGGAGAAGGATTGGCGGGACATGGGTCTCCCCTACTCTCCTTGCCAGGGCAGACACACACACACACACACCCGGAAGCTCCCCCAAACTCCTTTGCACAGCACTGCCGGGAGGGGGGGGGGGGGATCCACATCTCCCTCCTCCAGGTGCAGTGTTTGGTACAAGCCAGCTTGCAGGACTTGGGGGCACTTCCTGGCATGGGGAGTGGGAGGGGGGACATGGGTCCCTTTGCCAGTCCCTCAGCCCAGGCCGCCCCTCAGGAAGCCAGCTCTGCAAAGGGCTACTCGGCTCTAGCCAGAGTGACCCCTTGCAAAGTCGCAATCTGACACCTGGTCAATTTCAACCTGAAATTGACTAGGCAGTTGCTCGAGGGCAGTGCCCGCCTGAGGCATGCGCCACCGGCGCCCAGGCACATGGCCCTGCGGCTAGGGGGCCTCGCCCCCCACCCCACCCAACCCCACTCCCCCATCCGGCGGAGGAGGCATTGCCCCAGCCCGAACCCCACCCCCACCCCCGGCTGCTGCTGCTGCAGCAGCTCCTGGGATTGCAGAGCCTGGGCCAGGCGCTGCTGCAGCTGCCTGTAGCAGTGGCCGGTGCATCGCCTGCTCCGCATGGCCTCCCGTCCCCTCCCGGCGGCAGGGCAGCAGCGGCGAAAGGAGAGGAGGAGGAAACGCCGCCCCTGCACGGAGCCCGGCCCTCCCAGGAGTTCTCCCCTATCCCTCTGGGGTGTGGATCCTTCCCCCCCAGATTATTCCCCCATTCCTGCCCCCCTAGGGTCCCCCATATTCCCCCCTAGGGTCCCCATCCCTGCCCCCCACCCCAGGATCCCTCTGCCCCTTTCCTGCCCCAGGGCCGGACCCATTGGTAGCAAAGCCCGCCCAGCCGTCTTGTCCCCCCCCACCCTCCCACTGCCCTGGGCCCCCCATGCCTTTCTCCCCTAAATATGAACGTGTTTGTGTGATCAGCTATTGTTAATAGTATGCAGCTATTTTGATGTGGCCCAGAGGTTTTGTATGTTTTAACTATGTGAACAGGATTTTTTTATCCTGCTATGGCACTACCACTGATGGGGGGAGAGAGAGCGAGTTGTCCTACTGGAGTCCAATCCACTTACTGGATGAGATGCTAGTAGGAGGGTTCTCTCAGTCTCCAAGTGGCAAGGTTTTACTCAGCAGCAAGGAGTTCCCAGTGTAAACTAATGTTCTGTCCATCGCATCTTAACGCTGAAAACTCTTTGTTGCTGGATTTTTGGAGTCTCTGCCTACAATGGACAAGCCCCTCCCTAGAGCTCTGCCAGCCATAAGGTTCCGCCAGCCTTTGGGGCCCCGCAACAAGTCTTGGCACATGGCCCCTCAAACCCTTGGGCCGGCCCTGCTCGAGGGCTTTGCAAGGGGCTGTGTTGGCCAGGAGACCTGGGATCCCAGCAGTCCCAGCTCTCCAGGCCATAGGATCGGGTCAGTGCACTGCCTTCCCATCTTGCCAAACAGATGTTTGAGGGGGGAGCGTGGAAGAACTCAAACCAGGTGTCGAGAATCCACCGACATCTTGTGCCTACCTCTCGTTCCTGCGAGATTTCTCATGAGAATTTTTTTTGTTCTTGCTTCAGCCCTAACTGGGACTCTCTTGGGCTAAAGCCCGGGACTCTGCACAGCTTGGTCGAGGGCCCAGGCTCCCAGCTCTGCACAGTGTGTTCGGCACAAGGAGGAACAGTAAACACACGCCCCTGGATCAAACACTCTCACCTGCTGCTCCGGTCTCTCAGCCTCTCGCTGCCTCAGCAGGAATCCCTCTGCCAGGGCCACTGCCTGGGTGCAGGTCTCTGGACCCCATTCCCCGACCCAGCTCTGCATTTCCTGGGGCAGGACGGTCAGGAACTGCTCCAGGATCAGCAGCTCCAGGATCTGCTCCTTCGTGTGGCTCTCCGGCTTCAGCCAGCGACAGCAAAGTTCTCCGAGTTGTCTGCAAACCTCCCGCGGCCCCTCAGCCTCCTGGTAGCGGAACTGCCTGAAGCGCTGGCGCTGGGTCTCTGCGGCGGTGCTGTACCCTCGCAGGATGGCGGCCTTCACCTTCCCGTAGTCTCCCCTGTCTCTGGCGTCCAGGCTGCTATAGGCCTGTTGGGCTTCTCCACTGAGGGCCGGTACGAGTCGGGCCACCCACTCTCCTTTCAGCCACTGGTAGGCGTCAGCCACCCGCTCAAAGGTGGCCAAACAGGCCTCGATATCGTCCCTCTGGGTCAGCTTAGGCAGCTGCAGGTTGTGCTGGGCTGAGGCCAGAGGGGCCTGTACCGCCTCCAGCACCCTCTGCCACTGGGCTTCCCAGCTCTGGGGCAGCCCCTCCTGCGGCTCCTGCTTCACCTGCTGGGGTGCGGCCCAGCCCAGTAACTCCCCGATGGTCCCGGCCTGGATTATAAGAGGGAGCTTCCCTGCTCCCTCCCCTGGTTTGAGGCCTGCTGGCTCCAGCTCCTCCATTTTCACTCCCGGCTGCTCCCCCTGCTCTAGTGGCACCTGGAACGGGAGACACGTGGCGGCTGCTGCCCCCTGCTGGGCAGCCATTTTGCGCCTCAAGGGCTGGACGGCCTTATCCCAGCTGCGGCCTTCTTTACTGGTGGGAAACGCCCAGCCTCTGGCTTTTCCCCATACAATGGACCGTCCCCCACTGCTCAAGGCTGGTGCATGGCCGGGCTCAGTCACCGACACGGCCGGGTCTCAGCGTCTCTAGATAAACAGGTGCCAATTCCCCCTGTCAAGCAAAGCAGAGAGAAAGCGTTTCACCCCGGTGCCTCCTCAAGCAAATCAACGAGCCTCCACCTCTTTGTGTTCAGGGGTCGGCTGCCAGCTTGCCCAGCAGGGATTGTAATGGAAATCCCTAGCACTGAACACAGAAGCTTGTACAACGAGGGGGTAACAGGAATCCCGGGGCAGGGGGACATCTGAGTGGACGGGCAACTTCCTCCAGGAGGAAATTCAGGGTGGAACCATGTTGGAGGGTGTGTGGAAATGGGGCTGCCACGCCCCTTTCTGACATAACCACGCCCCCAATTGAGCATTGTGACATCCCAGGACATACTCTAGGCACCTCCTGCTTAACCCCCGCCCCCCCCATCGTTAGAGTAAAACTAACCTGTCTCTCGCCTGAACTGGACACGCTCTAGGCCACCGTGTTGCATCTGCTCTCTGCTGAGGACTCCCAGAACCAGATTGGGGGGCGGTGTGTGCCTGCACCATGAGACAGCTCCAGGCATGGAAGGCTCGTCTCTCCCCCACCCCCATTGCTCTCATTCATCATTTCTCTCCTCTCCGGCTGCTACTGCTCTCCCCCTAGTTGTGCCCCCCCACCCCGGCAAAGGGAAGCCCCGCCCCTCTGAGACCCCTCTCCGGGCAGGGGGCGCCGATAATGATCCCTGCGTCTAGGAAACGGGGGTGGGGGGGGCACCATCTGCTTTATCTCCCTCCATGAGGGAGCTGAGCCCTAGGGACGGAGGAGAATGCAGCCATGAACAATGGGGGGCGTCCAAGCCACCTGCTGAGGACACACAGACCCTTGCACTCACCTGGGCTGGGCTGCATCGGTTTCTTCTGCTCGAAGGAACCTACTGGCTACAAGCCCCAGCAGCCTTTGCGCACAAACCCCTTGCAATTGATTGGCCAGAGCCGGCGCAAAGGCTGCTGGGGTTTGTAGTCCAATCTCCTCCTCAGGCGCTGCCATCCGTTGTCCGGCTCCTCCCCCTGCTGCCCCCAAACAGCTGCTGTTTCTACATTTCCCCGCCCCCCCAGTCTGTACTCCGCTCCCCTGCTACACGGGTCTCCTCCCCCTGCAACATCGCTCCCTCCAGCCCCTCCCTGAACACTTGCCCTTGCATAGCTATCAGCCCGCATTTACTGCTTGATTGACTCTTTAACACTATGAGCAAGGTTTTTAAACGCCCCCTGCCCTGAAATCTACTGCTCCCTCCGCCCCGGCTCCCTCCCGCATTTTCCCGACTTGTTACCCGCCTGAGGAAGGGCCCCATGTGGCCCGTCTGCATCCTCTCCCCAGTAGAAGTTGTCCCAATGAAAGATCTCGTCCGAACTCCTTTGCCTCCATCCTGCCCAGATCGTATCACTGAACTGACCAGCTCCCTCCAGGCAATCTCTCCTTCCCCCAACACATCAAGGCTGAACTCTTTAATTAAGCAGCTTTCAAGCTGCTTCCATCCTAGTTGTGCCACTTTTCTCATCCCCAGTCTATGACCTAACACTGCTGAACAGAATTTCTTCCTAATGTTTTACAGAAATCGGCTTTCTTGTCATTGGAACCCCTTATTTCTAGTCTTGCCTCAGGGGAAAGAGAGAACAAGTTTTTGCCATCCTCTCTGTGTGACAGCCCTTCAAGTAGTGAAGACTGCTATCATGTCTCCCCATAGGGCGGATTCAGACGTGTGTTTAAATCGCACAACTGCCTCGGGGGCATTGTGCGATTTAAAGAACCCCGCACTTCCGGGTTGGTGTGAATGCGGTGAGCGCGCACATTTCCACCTAGCCCGAATGCAACTTTTCAAACCGCGCTCCAAACATTCGGGCTAGGTGGAAATGTGCACGCTCACCGCATTCACACCAACCCGGAAGTGCGGGGTTCTTTAAATCGCAC
>QEPC01003038.1:640712-684431 GCA_003113815.1 Sphenodon punctatus | reverse complement strand
GGTGGAGACGGAGTTGGGAGAGGATGGAGTAAGGAGGTGAGGCTGGGAGAGTGCAGAGGGGCTTGCAGCAGAGGGGGAGCTAGGCTAGAATGGGCCCTGGGGCAGACCCCTTGTCCGCCTCCCGGCAGCTGGGCGCACAGCTGCACCAGGGAGCGCTCCCCGCCCAAAGGCTCATGGGCCCGATTCATCAGTCCCACCCATCCCTATTACAGCGACCCCCCCCCCTCCCCTTGGCTTGCAGTGATTCAGGAGGGTGCACCCAACACATGGGGCTCATGAATAAACGAGAAGTAACAGGCTGAACGTACGGCCTGAAATACAGGAATCCGCAGCCCCCGAAGGGGAGGTTTTGTTTAACTGAGCATTGGGAATGAGACACGGCGACATTTTCCTTTCCTTACTGGGTGAATCAAAGTTGAATATAACTCTGCAGCCCCAAATTCAACACATTTGAAGTTGGCTTCGAACATTTTTAGCACAATGTCTTCTAGCCGGTCTGTTTGAGCAGTATCCTGGGCCGAGATCTGCAGCAGCCCAGCTCCCTGCTCGCTTGAGTTCACCCCTGCCAGTAACTGTCACACAACTCCCTGAAAGGGGAACGCCCAGGTGGTGGTCACCTTGGGATGCCACCTCATTCACGAGAACAAGAAAGTAAAACTAAATGTCTTTCCTCCTGTCCGCAGGACCATGGCAGCAGCTGCTGCTTCGGATCCAATCAAAGTTCTCCAGGAGGAGGCCACGTGTCCCATCTGCCTGGATTATTCTGGAGGTCTAAGTCTCTTTTCCAAGCATCAATGTGCTGACTAACGTGCACCAATCAATGAACTCACAGAGACATACAATTATAAACAAAGTCACGGACTCTACAGTGGGCAGTCACTTCTCCCAGCACAATCTCCATATCAGACCCTTTCAGTTCTCATTCTCAAAGGAAACCTTCGCAACACCTTCAGAAGATGGGCCTGGGAACTAAAATTCATAACTTTTATTGGACACCAAACACAATGGACTTAACAAAGACCTAAATTTCTCCAGCCACTACAAAAATGTGTAATACCTTACCGTTATTGAATTTTTAATTGCGGTTCTCCTCTGTACCTAGTTCTTAGACCTCTCATCATTTTATCTCCCTGTCTCTAACTTACCTTGTCAGTTGGATACCCAACCAGTGTGAGAATTCACATACTGTGAAACTATTCCCTTTGATACGTGTACTCCCTTCTCCTGATTAGCTGTCTCGCTATCTGTCCGTCAACACCTTTGTCTTCTACACCAATACATAATTCTACAGCTGTTTTGTTCATGTCTGGCACATCTCCCTCTCTCTCTTTACCTCCCTCCAATCTTGCTTTGTCCATGCCCCCTCATGTAGACCTGCTGTACATTTGCTCAGTTTATATATTTCTACTGACTCTGCTACATGCCTGAGATAGGGCCCTGTGTGGCCCGAAAGCTTGCTTACTTTCACCAACAACAGTTGGTCCAATAAAAGAGATCATTTGAACCACTTTGTCTCTCTGACTAATGGTGACGCATCCGTGGGAAATAAAAGAAACATAGATATCCTTGATTTTTCTTTAATAACTTTCCCCCCCCCCCCCCCCACTTTTGGAGGAAAAACTCCTGAGTCGTTTAACAGCCGTGAAGCAAGAGAGAGATGAGATCCTGGTGCAGAAGCTGAGTGGTGAAAAAACAAAAGCCAGAAGCTGCTGGTGGGTTTGACTGTTAATCCTTGTGAACGAGTCTGGGGATGGGATAAGTGCTTTGTAAACCGCAGTGGGGAACGAAAGCCGAAGCCAACAGTAGATGTTGGGTTTGCGAATGTTCTTCACATTTTTTGGACAGCTCTCCAAGTAGCTGAATGTGCATTAGCACCAAAATGAAGGTTTACATATAAGGGCTATGCCCATCTGTAGCAGGGTGGGGGTGTCTTTGGTTAAGTCCCTGCAGGCTCAGACCCTGATAAGTCCATGCTCTCAGGGATCAGCTCTCCATACAGTCTTTATTTACATCCATCATCTAGTCTCTTAGTCGACATACATCACAGTCTCTCAAGGCCCTAACTTAACAATGGGAATGCAGCCTCTCCAGCAACCCAGGCCCTAACTACCCCCAATTCAGGCCAGGCAACAATCCGCTGGCTGGCTGGCTGGCTGGCTTGCTGCTGCTGCTGCTGCTGCTGCTGCTGCTTATCTCAGTGGCCTCTCTAGCAAAGATGTGCTGTCTGCATCAGCCAGGCACTGACTGAAGCCTCTTTAGTCAGGCTTCTTTTTATATCGCCTAGAGGGGCGTGGCCAGACTCGAGCCTCTTCAACCTTAAAGGACCAGTGTCTGCCCACTCTGTGTCTCTTTACTATGTTTTTAATTTCCCCACTGGGCTGGCTCCGCCAATCCCTTGCCAGCTTGTACTTAGTCTCTCGCTGCCACCTTCTATTCTTAAAGGGGCCACAGTCCTTTCTGACTGCGTGCTGCTACACCTTCAAATAAATAAATCCGACTGGTCCTTCTGCTCTAGCCAGACTCCTTCTTTGTCTCTCTCCATCTACTGAAGAAAAGGGTAGATAGTCCTGCTCGCCCCACCCAGCTTTGCTCTTAGCTGTTACGCTTCTCGCTGTCCCACAGAAACATCATTAAGCAAGAGCATAAATCACAATAACTAAGAACATAGTCAGTGCTATACTATGTTAGGCCAATGGTTCATCGATCCAACCCAGCATCCTGTCTCTGACAGTGGACATTCTTCTAAGGGGTCCTCCTGGACAGCCAGTTGAGTGGGGTTAGATCCCTGCCACAGCCACTAGGAGGCAGGCTTTCTGATTTAACCAGAGCATGCTCAGAGGGGATCTAGCCCCTCAGCTCCAGTTCTTCGTCTGCCTCCACAGCTATAGGATGCAGGTGAGGCACCCTTCATCTAAAACAGAGTTTTTTCTTATAATTAACCTCTGGGCAAGAAATTTGTTTTTCCCCAGATATAGCCGGGACCAGGTTATGTGAGCGAGCTTCCTGGTCTCCTTCCTCGATAGGGAGCAGTTTTTCTGAATTTTCAAATATGGGGCCCCCTCCAGCCTAGTGAGGGTCCCGCCTCGACAGGAGAGAGATCTTTGGGGTGAACCTCTTGTGGTGCGCTGCCAAGGTGGTAGACCTGGACTGGCTTTCCTCTCTGGGTAGGTCCCCGGCTTGCTTCCACCCTGCAGGCCGCATAGCCTCAGGGAAACCGAGACTAAAAGCTGACAAGCCTGCTAGTGCATCCAGCGACCCCAGCAGGGCATCCGTCTGCTGAGCCAGCACTTCAAGCGGGGAACGCAAGAGCAGCCAGGAGGCCCTCCTTCACTCTGGAATAGTGACCATGCGGAGACGTGTGCAGGAGGCCGCAGAGGCCAGAGTAAGCCCCCAACGTGAGGAATCCCCTCCCCACAGAGAAACAATGGACCCTCATATGATGGTCCTGCAGGAAATCCTGAACGAACACAAAAGAAAACGCTCTCCTGCCAAACCCTTGGGGAAAGGGCATCCCCATAGGACCCCTCCTGGCCAATTTCCAAGGGGAAACTCCTGCTCCCCAAAAGGCCCTGTAAGATTGCCAGGCCCCTATTAGACTCTCCTCACCCCTCTGCATCGGGTTCAGAGGACAATGAGTTGGTGGGCTTCTCGGGAGGGGAAGGGCCCTCTGTATCTGCAGCCCCCAAGAACAAGGGCCTGGAAAGGAAAGAATCCCCCTCCCAGACCCTCTAATAGTGGGGAGGACGAGGACTCAGAGGCCCCAAACTCATACCACCAGGCTTCTGACCGGGGAGAAGGTCACTCCTCCCTTGAGGAAGGGGAGATAGAGGAACCTACCCTCGAGGCCTCATCTGACCCAGACAGACAATTTCCTAGCCAGTATAGGGATCATATCCTTGACCCGTTCATTAAGGCCCTCCATCTCCAAGAAAAGAGAGATAAAAAGCACACCTCAGACTCTTCTGAGGAGGAATCGGGGAGAGAGTATATTCCCAGACCTAAATTCAGAGACAAGGACATGCTCCTGGATAAGGTGTATGAAAAAAATCATTCAAAAGGAGTGGCACCTCCCTAATAGGGCTTGTAAGATGCCTAGGACACAGGAATCTCTTTACTCCCTAGAAGTAAGGAGGCTCTTCTCGCCATCCCCAAAGTGGATGTGACGGCGGCCTCTCTGACCCGACAATTGGTCTTCCCAACAAAAGGAGAATGCTTCCCAAAGGATCCGACTGACAAGGCCATTGAAGTAAACCTCAGGAGAAATTTTGATGAGATTTCCTCCATAATCAAAATGACCGCTATTACCTCTTATTTTTCAAGAGCCCTTATGACCTGGGTAAAACGGGCTAGAGACCCCTCAGTGCCGATGAAAATGACCAGCATTTTAGCCACCCGCATGCAGTTGGCTTATGCCTTCGTAGCCGCCCGCTCCTCTACCGATAGGCTAACATGGGCAGCCAGGGCAGCGGCTTCCAACGTGGCAGCCTGACACCGCTTATGGCTTGGGTCATGGAAAGGGGACAACATTGCAAAAAATGCCCTTGTAGGTGGTCCTTTCCAAGGGGCAACGTTTTTTGGGGTCTGCCTGGATAAGGTCCTGGCTGACGCCTCCAATAAATCCAAGCAGCAGACCCTATTAAGCCTGGGCATCACCGAAAAGCCTTTTTGTCACTTCAGTGCAGGCTACTCACCAGCAGGTGGCAGCAAGAGATCATACAACTCTCACAAGAGCTACAATTGGAAAAGCAAATTGCTTTTCCAATTGCGGGGTACAGACGGGGTGGGGTGGTAGAAACAGCAGCTGTTTGTGGGCAGCAGGGGGAGGAGCCGGACAATGGTTGGCAGAGCCTGAAGAGGAGATTGGACTACAAACCCCAGCAGCCTTTGCGCCGGCTCTGGCCAATCAATTGCAAGGGGTTTGTGCGCAAAGGCTGCTGGGGCTTGTAGCCGGTTGGTTCCTTCGAGCAGAAGAAACCGATGCAGCCCAGCCCAGGTGAGTGCAAGGGTCTGTGTGTCCTCAGCAGGTGACTTGGACCCCCCCCCCCAATTCATCCCATTGTTCATGGCTGCATTCTCCCCCGTGAGTGCCTGCCCAGAGGAGAGACCCCCTAGGGCTCAGCCCCGCCTCCTTCACGGGGGGAAATAAGGCAGATGCTGCTTCCCTCCCCCCCCGGTTTCCTAGACGCAGGGATCATTGGAGAGAGGTCTCAGAGGGGCGGGGCTTCCCTTTGCCGGGGGGCACAACTAGGGGGAGAGCAATAGCAGTCGGAGAGGAGATAAATGATGAATTAGGGCAACTATGGGGAGGGAGGGGGACCAGCCTTTAACGGGGGCAGAGCCTCCCACGCCTGGAGCTGCCTCATGATGCAGGCAACCACCCCACCCCTCTGGTCCTGGGAGTCTGCAGGGAATGGGGGGCTGGCTCACTTACCTCTGGGTGGACGAGTATGTCCCCAGTTCAGTGTTACTGCTGGGGTTGGTGCCTTTGCCCTGGAGGCTTCCATGGCAGTGGAGAGCACCCAGTGGCACGATGGGTGCTTGATGTCAATGGGGGGTGCAAGAGGGTAATGCAGCGACGGTCAGCATGGTGGCTGAAGGTATGTCCCATGATGTCACAATGGTTAATATGGGGCGTGGCTATGTCAGAAAGGGGTGTGGCAGCCCCGTTTCCATGCCCCCTCCAACATGGTCCCACCTTTTTTCTGAATTTCCTCCTGGAGGAAGTTGCCTGCTGTTGGCATGTTTTGACATGTCCAGGGGATGTCAAGGGCAGTATGCAGCATCATATATGTCTGCATCAGCAAAGGCCTTGTAAGGACAGCTGGCCAGTGCCCTTGCATGAGCCTGGAAGGGCGCCCCCCCCCCCCAATCAAATCTAGCGGCCATGAGCTCCTCCCTGGCTTGAGCACCCTTTGTTTACTGCTCCGCCCTAGGAGGTATTACTGAATTAACATCCTGACTCATCTTCTCCTTTGTTCACCCTTTCCGTTGCCTGCAGCTATCTTGTGCTGTATAACAGACTCCTAGTTTGTACAGTAGAACCATCTTGGCTAGCTAGGAGGGTCTGTATTGCTGATTCTCCTGGGCAGGGACAGATCTGGATTCAGTGTCCCTGCTCCAGTCCCTAAGCAATAAAAGCCTAGCGACCCGATCCTGTGAGTGTGGTGTCCACCTTGTTCATATGTGTGCTGCAGCAACCCTTCAATCACTCAGTGCAAGAGACTAGTCCACCCAGATGTCCTCCTGCCCTTTGATTCCTGTTACCTCCCTCGTGCAGGAACCTGTGTTCAGTGCTAGGGATTTCCATTACAATCCCTGCTTCGGGGGGGGTGGCGTGGCATGGGGCAAGCTGGCAGCCGACCCCTGGGCACAAAGAGGGGGAGGCTCATTAATTTGCTTGAGGAGGCACCGGGGTGAAACACTTTCTCTCTGCTTTGCTTGACAGGGGGAATTGGCACCTGTCTATATAGAGACGCTGAGACCCGGCCGTGTCGGTGACTGGGCCCGACCATGCACCAGCCTTGAGCAGTGGGGGACGGTCCATTGTATGGGGCAAAGCCAGAGGCTGGGTGTTTCCCACCAGTGAAGAAGGCCGCAGCTGGGATAAGGCCGTCCAGCCCTTGAGGTGCAAAATGACTGCCCAGCAGGGGGCAGCAGCCGCCACGTGTCTCCCGTTCCAGGTGCCACTAGAGCAGGGGGAGCAGCCGGGAGTGAAAATGGAGGAGCTGGAGCCAGCAGGCCTCAAACCAGGGGAGGGAGCAGGGAAGCTCCCTCTTATAATCCAGGCCGGGACCATCGGGGAGTTACTGGGCTGGGCCGCACCCCAGCAGGTGAAGCAGGAGCCGCAGGAGGGGCTGCCCCAGAGCTGGGAAGCCCAGTGGCAGAGGGTGCTGGAGGCGGTACAGGCCCCTCTGGCCTCAGCCCAGCACAACCTGCAGCTGCCTAAGCTGACCCAGAGGGACGATATCGAGGCCTGTTTGGCCACCTTTGAGCGGGTGGCTGACGCCTACCAGTGGCTGAAAGGAGAGTGGGTGGCCCGACTCGTACCGGCCCTCAGTGGAGAAGCCCAACAGGCCTATAGCAGCCTGGACGCCAGAGACAGGGGAGACTACGGGAAGGTGAAGGCCGCCATCCTGCGAGGGTACAGCACCGCCGCAGAGACCCAGCGCCAGCGCTTCAGGCAGTTCCGCTACCAGGAGGCCGAGGGGCCGCGGGAGGTTTGCAGCCAACTCCGAGAACTTTGCTGTCGCTGGCTGAAGCCAGAAAGCCACACGAAGGAGCAGATCCTGGAGCTGCTGATCCTGGAGCAGTTCCTGACTGTCCTGCCCCAGGAAATGCAGAGCTGGGTCAGGGAATGGGGTCCAGAGACCTGCACCCAGGCGGTGGCCCTGGCAGAGGGATTCCTGCTGAGGCAGCGAGAGGCTGAGAGACCGGAGCAGCAGGTGAGAGTGTTTGATCCAGGGGCGGGTGTTTACTGTTCCTCCTTGTGCCGGACACACTGTGCAGAGCTGGGAGCCTGGGCCCTCGACCAAACTGTGCAGAGTCCCGGGCTTTAGCCCAAGAGAGTTCCAGTTTGAGTCCCCGAGCATGTTTCCCAGAGAGCAGCCGTTGCACCTAGGAGTCTGTAGCACGGTGCCGAGTGCGAGTTCTCCCCAACTCAGTGCAGGAAAATCTCCGCACTGAATCTGGGAGCTCTCGAAAACTAACTTTTTATGCGGGAGGATTGATTGTATTTTCCCAGGGTGTGTTTAGCCTTGAGTAGAGAAGATGGAGGGGCAGGGGACTTAGTAGCAGTTTGCAATTATGTGGAAGGTTGTTATAAAGAAGTTGAGGGCTACTTTGCCACTGAGGGCTGAACAAGGGAGAATGGGCTTCAATTGTAGGAGGAAAGACTGAGGTTAAATATTGGGACAAATTTTCTGTTCATTAGGATCGTCAGACAATGGAACAAGTTCCCAAGGGAGGGAGGAGTCCTCATCATCAGAAGCTTTTAAAAATAGGTTGGTCAACCAGAAACTAGGTAGAACTGGCCCTGCTCTTGCAGAGGGGATGGATGGAAGTTAAGGTCTTTCTGTATCTGATTTCCTGATTTGGTAACTAGCAACTGATTCTCTGGGCTGCTCCTGGCTGGTATTTTATTGAACTGTTGTATTGGTGTCCTCGCTACTCAATCTCCATCGCTGTGGATCCAGGTTCTGGGGACACTGAAGGAAGCAGCTGGGAGGTTTCCCAAGACGGAGCGGGCTGCACTGGATGTCGGGCAGGAGCAGGTGAAGCAGGAGGAGGAGGAGAATGTGGATGCCGGCTCACTGGGTAAGGATTCATGTTTCCTGAAGTATCGGATACTCTAACGTTCCTGGGGCAGATTCATCCCTACTGACGTCTGCAATTGAGTGACTCCTCTAGCCATATAATCCCCCCCCGCCCCCCCGAGCCTGTCCTATCAGTGCTGCATTGCCTAAGGCAGGGGTAGGGAACCTTGAGTCTAGGGGCCAAATACAGCCCACATCTAGTTTTTGTGTGGCCCCTCTCCAGTTGTTAGGTCTGGTCCCTGGATCCTGTTCCTCTTCCCAAGTACTGCAAAACGAAGCTCAGGATAAAAGAGAAAAGATGGGGGCTTGCACAAAAGGACTGGGGACAGATCCATGCTTTGGACCCTCCTCTTCCTTAGCACACCCCTGCCCCCAACTTCAGACATTCAGTGCCTGTGCTAATTTTCAAAATGGCCCCTGGGAGGAAAAAGGTTTTCCAGCCATGGCCTAAGTGGACGTGACCCAGCTCAGCCAGGGAAATGGGGCTTGGTTTCAACACAGTCCTTGCCCATTAAGGGAAGAGCAGCATTAGGGAGATGAGACTTCTCCAGGGTGAGGATAACGATGCATTTCCCAGCTGTTATTTTAGTGGTTTTCCCAGCCAACCTCTCTGAGGTTCCCTCTCTCCCAGTGTGGACAGTGACTCCTGCCTGGATTCTCTCTCTGTCTCAGCAGGGAGCGGGACGGTGAAGGAGAACATGGAAGAGAATCTCCAGCTGGGAGGCTCTGAGGAAATGGAACCACACGGGATGTTACCCGGAATATCCCAAGGGAATGTTTCCCCGAGGACTGAAACCAATGAGAGCGAGTGCAACTCCGAGAGTCAATTGGGGAAGCCATCAGGAAAGGGAAGGAATGAGTCCACTCCATGTAGGGAAGTTTCCCAAGACATGAACCAAAGCACGATGGATGCAGGAGAGAAAACTCACCGATGCCCAGAATGTGGGAAAAGCTTCTGTAAAAAATCAAACCTTGTTATACACCAAAAAATTCACACAGGAGAGAAACCCTACGAGTGCTCAGAGTGTGGGAAATGTTTCATTCTGAGAGGACACCTGACTGCACATCAGAGAATCCACACAGGGGAGAAACCCTATCAGTGCCTTGCATGTGGGAAAAGCTTCAGATATAACTCAAACCTTAAGAGCCATCAGAGAACCCACACGGGAGAGAGGCCCTACAAATGCTTTGAGTGTGGGAAAAGCTTCTGTGCCAGCACAGGCCTCAATAAACATCAAAAAATCCACACAGGGGAGAAGACTTATCAGTGCCTTGAATGTGGGAAAAGCTTCAAAGAGAGGTCAGCCCTTCATAGCCACAAGAGAATCCACCCAGGAGAGAAGCCTTATCCGTGCCATGTGTGTGGGAAAAGCTTCAAACAGAGCTCGGACCTTAGCAGCCATCAAGGAATCCATACAGGCGAGAAGCCCTATAAATGCCTTGAGTGTGGGAAAAGTTTCTGTAAAAAGCCAAGCCTTGCTATACACCAGAAAATTCACACGGGAGAGAAACCCTATGAGTGCCCTGAGTGTGGGAAATGTTTCATTCTGAGAGGGAAACTTACTGCACATCGTAGAATCCACACTGGGGAAAAGCCCTATCAGTGCCTTGAGTGTGGGAAAAGTTTCAGACATAACTCAGACCTTAAGAGCCATCAGAGAATCCACACAGGAGAGAAGCCTTATAAATGCCATGAGTGTGGGAAAAGCTTCTGTGCCAGCACAGGCCTTAATAAACATCAAATAATCCACAAGGACGAGAAGTCCTATCCATGCGCTGAGTGCGGGAAAAGCTTCAGACATCGCTCCGCACTTATAAGCCATCAGAGAATCCATACAGGCGAGAAACCTTATAAATGCCATGAGTGCGGGAAAAGCTTCAGATTCTACTCAAGTCTTTGTAAACATCGGAGAGTGCATGCAGGGAAGAAGCTCTATGGATGCCCTGAACTTGGCAAATCCCTCAGTGTGAGCTTGTCCCCTAATGCAGAAAAAAATGGCTCCCAGCAGCTGGGGGAACAGCAGACGCTGTGAAGGATAAAGCAGCGAGAAAAGCTGACCTGGATTGGAGCTGCTTTGTATATTGCTTATGAGTTTCAATAAACTTGAGATTGTTTATGGCTAAGGTTTTTGTTTGTTTGTTTTTCCCCCTGAGTCTGGTGTTTTATATAAAAAAAATGCTAATGTGTAAATAAAGGTCAACAAGTGGCAGTCAGTTTAACCATTGGCAACTGTAAATATTATTATTCATTATTGATTTATATGCTGCTTTTATAAAAAAAAAAGACAAGGTTCAGGTTGGCTTACAGTTGTAGAAGTAATTAAACAAATTTAAATAACGTAATGAAAAAACCCCCCAGGCCTTCAGTAGTAGCCAGGGGCAGGGATTTGGGGGGTGTAGGGAGCTCCACGTGGAGAGAATTCATCCCCTTGGATTTCCAGCAGCCTCCCTTCACCCCCTGCCAAAGTAGGGGGCCTTTATTTTATTTATTTATATTTATTCATTCACACTTTTATCCCACTCTTCCCATTAAGGCTCAAGGCAGGTTACAATATGTAAAGACAGACAAAATCCACAATTCTCTGACCGGAATAGTTCCTGTTGCGGAAAGCATGTGAGCTTCCAGGCCACACGGCTCGGAAGGAGCGCTCTCTGCAAGGAGGTGAAGATCGGGAGATCAACAGAGGCCCCTTGGGTGAGAAGAAAAGGGAGGGTTTTAGATTTTAAGGCTGCAGATTGTCGTCCTCCTTTCCTCTCTTTGGTTTGACGTCTAAACGTGTGTTTTGGAAATGCTGCTGAAAATGTATTTGCTGGCAGCCGTAATGTTTAAAGAGACTGAAATGTTTGTCTGGAGGGAGTCACAGAGGGGGCAGCTCCCTCCTTAGCTTCATCCCCTGCATCTCCCAGGATTGCAGCCATTTTATCACTGCTGGGAAACAGAATGGGGATGGGGGTGGTAGGACATGAGGAGGGGGCTGACCTCTGTGCCCTAAGCTTGGGAGGGAGACATATCTCCTAGTCCTCCCCCTCTGCTCCTGCTTCAGCTCTAATGCCCATGATGGTTCCTCACCGTCCCCAGAAGCCCCCCAGCACAGTGATGGGGTATGAAATGAGCCCAAAGAGTTTGCGGTTGTGGGGGAGAGGGAGTTTTTAAAGGCTGCTCTGGCAGCCTATGGCCCTAGCACCAAAGACTGTCCACCATTAGTGGTCTGGGGCGGAGGAGACGATAGACAGAGTAGCCTAATTTATAACTAGTTGTGGGGTGGTGAGTGCTTTTGGTTTAGGTGTATTTAATTTTTTTGTTTTTTTTTAAACTATTTCAAGGGGCAAGGTAATGTGGGTGGCTTGATTATTCCCATTCTACAGATGTGGGAACTGAGGCTGAGAGTGACTTGCCCAGGGCCATCCAGTGAGTTACACGGCTAAGATGAGATTTGAACCTTGGTCTCCCAAGTCCCAACTTCTTGTCCTACTGTTGACTGGGCCCCACCTGCTCTGGGACCGCTTACTTGAGGCTCCACCTTCACAGGTAGCTTGACTCTGGGTCCGTTGGTCAGACTTTTTGTCCCGTGTCTGGAAGCTCCTTGGGCGGGAGGGGGCAAAAATTACATTAAGCCTTTTAAATCTATATTGAATAAGATGACTGTTGTTGTGCTCTGCGTGGCTGTATGTTGGCTGGCCATGTTCGAACACTTGAAGCTACCCCAGCCATGAGTTGTGGAGGGGGAGAAACAAGCTCAAGCAGCCCCTGGGGAAAGATAAATAGCACCCACACCCCCATCCCTGTTCCTGGGCTGCACCAGCCTCTCCTAATCAAAGGCATTGGGTGCAGTGTGAAACTTTCCTTCCCATGAGAAACCCACATCTTGCTAGCACTGAGCATACTCACCTTTGCTTGCAAACAATTGGCCAGAGGCAGTGCAAAGACTGCTGGGGCTTGTAGTCTGTCTGGTCCTTCCTTCTCTCAGGCTCCGCCAGCTTGGGGATTTCACACCAACTCTGGGGTGTGAAATGAGCCCTGAGAGTTTGCAGGTGGGGGAGGGAGGGGCTTTTTAAAAGGCTGTTCTGTGGCCCCCGGGCGACAACCTGTGGCCGGCACCAAAGACTGCCTGCCATTAGTGGTCTGGGGCGGATGTGTGTGCCAGATTTAAGAGTAGCCTAATTTATAACTTCTTGTGGGGTATTGAGTCTTTTGCTTTATGAGTACTGAATTGTTTTTTTTTAATGTTTACCTCCCCCTTTGAAACGTAGGTGGCTTTATTATTCCCATTCTACAGATGTGAGAACCGAGGCTGAGATATTATGACTTACCCAGGGAGCACACGGCTAAAATGAGATTAGAACCCTGGTCTCCTAGGTCCACGTCCAACATCTTGCCCTGCTGGTGACTGGGCCCTACCTGTTCTGGGATCCGCTGCTTGCAGGTCTTCACAGCTAGCTTGACTCCGGGTCCCTTGATCAGACTTGTGTGCCCCGTGTCTGGAAGCTCCTTGGGCGGGAAGGGGCAAAAATCACATTAAGCTTTAAAAATATATAGTAAATAAGGTGGCCATTGTGCTCTGGTTGGCTGCCCATGTTCAAACACTGATGAACGGTAGCACCCCCATTCGGTGGTGTCTCAACATTCCACTGGCCACTCCCAGGCCATCTCTGATAGGTCGGTAGTTATGGATGCATTTCTGATTGGCTGAAAGGGGAATGTTGCAATTTCCAGCAGCTATTTAATGCCTCAGGAGGGGGAGTGGAAGAAATTGCAGTAAATTGTCTCTGTGTCTGGAGCTAAGTGGAGGGAATTCTGAAGTATCAGTAATGAAGCCTGAGAGTCTTACAGAGTTGGAAGGCGTCCAGGGCTGGGAGAGCAGGGGCTATGAGTGGGAATTGAGGGGAAGCCGCAGAGTTGAGGGCTGGACCCAAGGTGGAGGGGTGTCAGCTGCTTCTGCTCCTGGGCTGGGTCTCTGGGAGTCAGTCCGCACCACGGTGGGGTCTCCTCAGCCCTGGGGGCTGGTATCGAGGGGCAGCTCACTGGTTCACGGCGCCCCCAGGTGGCAAGGCCTGGAGCTGAAGCCTGGAGCTGGTGTATGTTGTTACTGAGCAGCAGGCTGGGAGCCTGGTATAGAGGCCAGGCCAGACGGGGGAAGAATTAGAGAGGATACAATCCTACTGGGTTCCCAAGTTTGCGGGAGGGGAGTGGGACTCAAAACCTACAAGGATTTTCTTTCCTAGCATAATTAAAACAGCTCAGTAAAATAATAATTGCAATAAAATAAAATGCCAGTATGGTCTCCGGAAAGAATTTATTTCAAAACTTGAAATAAATGATGCGGGAGGTAGGAGACTCCAGTTAGCAGGATGTAACTGCCCATTCCTCTCAATGGTCCTGGGCCTGGCTGCAGGAGGTAGCTCAGGAGAAATAGGAAATGCAGATGATTCTTCCAGTGGGAGTCCCTAAAAAAAAATCCCTGCTGCCCCAGAAAAGTTCTCCCATGTTTGGAAGGGACGGGTAAGCTCTGCTCTTCCAATATGAGAAGGGGAAACACAGCCCCAAAGCTACCACTTTGCTACAGGGGAAAGAGAAGATAGAGCCCCCACCCCCCAGGGAACAGTCAACCAGTTCCATTCCCCTACCTTGCCCTGAATCAGCCAGTGCCGGATTGGAGTGAGTGACCCCTAGAGGGGGAAAGGCCCCGATCCCATTCCCTGATCCCCACTGAGCCAGTCAGTACCAGATCAGAGCGGGGACCCCTAGAGGGGAAAGCTCCCTCATCCCATTCTACCAGAGTGATTCTCCTCCTTCAGGTGATCGTTTTCAGTGAATTCGCACTGAGGGCTGGACGAGGCATCACGGAACCAAATGCAGCCCTGTCTCCCGTCGCTGAAATCGCGGCTGGAATGGGCTAACTGCCGATGTATGCAAGCGGAACGTGACTTGATCCTCCTGCCATGATTTCTGCTCATGGATGCCCCCCTCATCCCATCTCGGGTGCAAGCAGCCTAGAGTTTGGGGCAGATGCAAGAGTCAAGGTTCCCGTTCTACCAAGGGGCTGAGACCAGAGAGTAAGGACCACAGGGTGCAGAGCTGCAGAGCCTGGATGGAGGGGCAGGTTTCTGGGACCTGAAAAGCAAGGGGGAGGCAGGGCAGGGCTAAGAAGATTGTTACTTTGCAGAAGTTGTGGAGTGAGATTGAAGGGAAGTGGGAGAGCTGTAGGGGGCGGGGGGTTGGCAGGGCAGGGAGAGCAGGGGTTGCGGTTTGGAAATTGAGGGACAGTGGCAGAGCTGGGGGGAGCCCAGGGCTGGGAGAACAGGGGAACTGGGGGATATGATCGAGGTGGTCGAGCTTTCCCTGTTGTGGGAGGGACAGGGCACTGTTCTTGAGGAAGCTCACAGCCATTTGACCCATCTCTGAGCTGTGGGCTCGCTGCTCCTGTTTCAGGGGGCTCAGCTGGTTTCTAACACCACCCCCCCCTTTTTCTTTGCCAGATGACCTTCTTCAAAGATCCCAGAAGAGGACGTGATCCAACAGTTCCTCAACCAGCTGGGTTTGGACACCATCCAGTTCGTCCTGGTGGAGGGAGATTTCAAGCTGACATCCATCTCCTTGGACTGAGCCCATGTGTCCAGGGAGGAACCTGGCAATAAACCATGGACCGCTCCTTGGTGCCTCCGTGTTCTCCCCAACCCCGCAGTCAGGAGAAGCCTGAGCTTGCTGCTGGGTGAAGTGCATTATGGGATATTTTTGGATGTGTCTTGGGGCCCCTTAGCCCAAAGGAATAGAGTGGATCCTCCTGTTTCAGTGTCCCAGGGAACATAACAGGCACCCCTTATGTGAGACCCCACAGCCCCAGGGCACATAATGGACACCCCTTAATTCAGACCCCAGAACTCAATAGAACATAGTAGACATCCCTTATTCCAGCTGCACATCACATAACAGGCTCTCTCTTTCATTTTGACCCCAGTCATTTTGTATCTTTCTCCTCATTTTTTTACCAGAATTCATCTTTGCAGCTCACGCTACTTTCACTTCTTCAAGTGTCCCCCTACTCAAACTCCAACGCTGCTGAAGTTTCCCCCATCTCCTCAGTTTCTCTTTGACATTTCTTTTCTCTACACATCCCCCCCCCCCCCCCCCCNTACCATTTCTGTTTAGCAACTTTTGGGGTTTGCGTTTAACAGGGGGAAGCATCAGACACACAAAAGTCATTGTCCCGCGGATCTAGGGGCTTTCTAGGCCACAGCTGGAGAGCTGGGTTCAGTTTGGGTCAAGAAGGGGGTGAGCAATCTGGATGGGAGCCAGAGCTGAGCGACAAACACAAGCGTTTCCTCCTCCAGACAAAGTAAATGTGCAGGGATCGGAGCCCGGGGCGCGGGCAGACATCCCTCGGGGTTGAGGGCAGGAGAAAGGGATTGTGGTCAGAGTAGGGGGTCAAGGCACAAGGGAGCAATGCATGGGGGGCAAGGAGAGATGGGACCAGGGACAGGTCACATGATCCACTCAGCTTCCTGTAGCTGCAGGCCTGCTTTATATGTGGCAGGTGAGACAGCCAACCAGTAAGCTGCGGGGAGGGGGGCGGGGACAGACAGGAGGGGGTGGGACCAGGGCAGGGAGGCCTCTCGAGGGGAGCAGCTTGGTCTGGGGCAAGGAGAAGCAGTGTTGCTGCAGACCCAGCCACCGCGCCAGGAACCCTGGGGGCAAGGGCTCAAGGCCCACGTCCCAACACGTTTGTAGCCTCCACCCCTAGGAGACATTCAGGTCACTGGGGATGAGACCCCCTGACTGTCGGGGGCTGAGATTGACCAGCTGGGAATGGATCGCTCTGTTATGAGCTGTGGGGCACTTTCGTGACTGAGCTGAAGCTGCTGCTGCTGCTGTCAGAGACAGGATGCTGGGCTGGATGGAGCATGGGTCAGACTGACTCAGTGACTGTTACCAGCCATGGCAATAATAAACCCATTGCAAAGCCATGTCATGTAGAATTTGGAGAAGGCGCTGGACGTGGAGCTGGGAGAGCATGGTTCAAAGTCTTGTCTTATCCATCAGTTCACTGGGCCTTGGGGAAGTCCCTCTTGCTCAGCCTCAGTTCCCTGGTTGTAAAATGGGGATAATAATGACCTACCCCACAGGTGTGAGGCGAGGCCGAACTAGAGAAGGACTGGAAAGCACTTTGGACACGGGTGCTATAAAAATAAAAAATAATAATCCCATTTGGGCAGCTGATTATACAAATGGAACAGCAGATGTACGTTGGACCAGCTAGCCAGCAGTCTAGATTGTAGACTATCTTAGATTGTAAGCCTCCCAGGGCAGGAACCTGTCTCTAATTAATGATTGTGCTGTGCCAGGCGCACTGCTAGTGCTATATAAATAATTGATGCTGATGATAATCATTAATAATAGTCTACCACCCGCTATGCAACCATTTCCCACTACCCCATTCCCCTCCAGGTCTAAGCAGGGCACCTCATCCCCTCCCCCTCCCCAGCCTGCCTTGGGGCTGGCCCCTCCCCATAGGACACCAGTGCAGCTGTGGGGGCAGGACTGCAAGCGGTCAATCCGTCCTCGGACGGTGCGCATCTCTAGCTGGGCTGGCAGCTCTGTGCCAGCTACGGGCTGTCCGCCTCCATGGGGTCTGGGATCAGAGTCAGTGGCACCAGAAAATGAGTTTACACAAGCAGAGATGAATGGGTGTTGACGATGCCCAGTAAAACTTCCAGCATGTTTTTACAAATCCAGCTTCTGAGCAGAATTGAAGCCTAGGGATTTATTTTATTTTCAAATTTGTGAGTATAGTTTGGATATTTGGAGCTGGTCTCCATATCCACTTTGAACTTTTTCACTTCGGAAATTCAATACTACTTGTCTCCTCCTCCTGCCATACCTTGCGCAGACGGACCGATCAAATTCGCATTCAAAAACTCCAAAAAAACCCTGACCTTACATGACCATTGAAGATATGAAGAAACAAATAGCAAAATGACAGGTAATGGAGTGTTAGGAAGATTTGCAAATGAATAGTTTTGACTCTGATCTTCACATTCACTATGCCCCTGAGGGATTCTGATAGGCTGACTTTGATCAAATACTCATTTATTTGAATAATTTAGAAGAAAGGCTAATACAATTTGTGTGTGTGTTTCCCTGCTGGAGAGAGCAAGCCCTGTTTTGTGTGTGTGTGTGTGTGTGTTCCTGCTGCCCCCTGCTGGAGAGAGCAAACCCTGCCCTGTATTGTCTTCTGCCCCTTGGGTCATGGGCTTATCTGACCTTTTCTGGAAACCTACTTTCTTATGTCTGGAACTTTTCTTCTTATCAATATCCCCCCTCTCCACTAGTCATCTTGTCTTTGCTAACCCTCAGCCCCCTTTCCTGCCTCTTTATATACTGCCCTGTATTTTCTCAGTTTCTATATATTTCTATTGGCTATGCCGCATGCCTGAGCTTGCTTATTTCCACCACCACCAGTTGGTCCAATCAAAGATATTATTCGAACCACTTTGTTTTCCTCTTATTCAGCTTGAAATTGCAAAGTTTCCCAGCCAAAGCTTCTCCTCCGTGCCCCGCACCTGTGCCCGTCGCTCCACGGAGCCCTCTGCTCCCCTCCGTGTTGACACCTCTCCGTTATTTACTGGCTGCTGGCATTGGCCAAGCAGGACAGATTTAGCTTTTTTTGACCTCTTATGAACCCGCTCATTCCAGCCACTCCCTGATCATTTTCCCTGCTCCTCCCTGAAATCCAGTTCAATTTGGCTTTCTCTTCCCATCGGTGCAGGGAGCACAACAGGGCAGAAGGTCCCAGCAACTGAAGAACCCCAAATTTGGATCAAGGAGCCCCAGTGCCTGACAGCAATATTCCAGGTAAGTTCAGCGATCAGCTGTCCTGAGCAATCCTAAGAGGCATCTTGTGCAGAGAAATCAGGGATGCTTAGTGGAACCGAAGCTGCTAGCAACTTAAAAACGTTAAAATGCAAGACACAGGCCCTTAAAATCCCAGACAAATCACTGATGGCGAGAGATGGGAGAGGAAGGGCAAAGTAGAACCTGGAAAACAGCCAACGTAAGACTCTGCTCAGTTTTCCAATTGTTGAAAGCTCAGGTCAATTGTGGCCCATGCCAGGTAGAGACAGGGAGAATGGGAGATGTGGGGAATGTCCAATTTCAGTCTTCTGGCTGTCAGAATTCTGAGGAAATTGTGGACAATGTGGAAGGTAGCCGGAGTCTCAGGACTGAACAGAATTGGAAAGATTCAAGAGCGTAGCTAGTAAATTAGGGATCCTAGAGCAGTGGGGAACTGTGGGGAAGGGGGCATGCTTCCTGGTGCAGCTGTTGGGAGTGGTTGCAGGTGGTGGTGGTGGTGGTGGTGATCATTCCACCTTCTGCACTGGGGCCTGTTCCAACGTAGAGGACGACCTTTACCTTACCCAGGTGGGCTTGCGTAGACCTTGGATTCACCCTCAATCCCCATCTTTAGAATTGGGAACGAACCCTCTTGAACTCGACTGGGATGATTCGTTATTGAGGGAAAACGCTTCTTGGCTTAAGAACCAAGGTGCTAACAGAACAAGTCTGCAAGGGCCAACACGTATTGCCTGGTTTTGAATTTGCAAATTAAATGTAGCTCTTCCGGCTTGTTGCAAAGCTCAGCTCTTTGATCTCCATTGACTTGTTACTTGGTGGTTCATTTAGTTCATTTCCTTCATGATTTGTTTTTTTTCGTTACTGGGGACTTCATTGGTTTTTGTTCATGTGATCATTTAGTATTTTGCTCTCCGGTAGTTTTTTTTAAAAAAAAAAACGTTTTCCCCTGCGTTCCATCAGACAGGCTCATCGTGTTGAAATTCACATTAAAATCTAGGGCTCAAACGAATATGCCATTTTTTGGTATGCATGAAGGTAATTTGCATATTTTTTTATTTGCCTTGCATCAGCAACATATCTTGCACTGCACGATCATTCATTGGATCCAAAATGCATCTTCGTTACTGTTGCAGAATTCTCATCTTTGCTTCTTTGTTTCGTTCATTTGGAATTTTGTTCACGTTGGCAGTATTATCGGGAGGGGAGGCGCTGAAATTTGGAAAATGAAGGTGATTGGTCCAAATATCGGAATAGCAAAGTAACTGAGATCCGGTCAGGCTGTTCTCTGTGTTTCAATCGGACCACGAGGCAACCATCAGACTCTTCCATTTCTCCTTGGCGCAGCCTATCGACAAAGGTGTTGGGCTTGGATTGGGGAGAGACCAAAGTTCAAATTCCTTCTGAGCCATGAACTCAAGTCGTTGGGTGAAAGCAAATGAGACGCCAGCCCGCAGGAGTCCGTGCAGCCCACACAACCATGTATAGTGTGTAGAGCCTAATAAACGGGCAGCGCCTTACGTGTGTTTCTTGTGCGTGCAAACAGCCCCCACTCGCACACACACACCCACTCGCAGGTTTAGCGTGACAAGCCTAATTACACGAGCATTCGCTCTTCACGGCTCCTGCTGAGCATGACGTGGGAGCCGGTCGGCAGGTTGGCTCAATGAGATGGCAAGGCAGAGTTGGGCTCTCGTTCGATCTGTGGTCGGGGTGGACGGGCACACCACGTCGTGGAGGCGGCTCCTGCTTCATACCGTTCACCTCTTGTGTTGCTGTGTCCCGGGGAGGATCCTGCTGCTGCCCAGCGCTCTTCGAACCACCTGTGAACACTGTCATGGGTTGGAGGTCTGCACCCCCACTTTACCGGGTTTGAGTGACTCAGTTTCCCTCGCTCACAGCCCACTTGAACCAGTTTTCTCTCTCTGGCTGATTCAAGCCTGCCGCAGGGACAACCCCTTTCTCACCCAAGGGCCTGATCCTTCCCGTTCACAGACTCTTTGATCTCTGGGGTCCCAAGAGCTTGAAAGCCCTTGTAGCTCACTTGTGTTCCAATGTTAGACACAGACACTTCTTCATAAAGATAAGAAGTCAGTTTATTGATTACATAAGCAAGATAATTGATACAGAGTGGTACTAGAAATCAAAGGTAAATATAACGCATTCCTGATCTATACTGGTTGAGTTCCTAGATAAGAATCTTACGCTACTAAAGTCCATTTAGGTTCTTCTCAGTCCTTGATGTAAGCGACTGGGTCTTCAGTCTTAGAGTTGCTAGAAAGCAAAGTCCTGATCTCAGTCCATCGTTTCCAGCCTTGCTGGCTGGCAGGATCCAGGTTGCAGATGAGAGTGCTCAAGATGGCTCTGACCAAGCGAATCGTGAAGATGGCTTAATGGCCCTCTTAAATAATGATTCTGAGTCCTTTGTTTCTCCTTCCCGCCTTGGAGAAACCTGAAGTCCGTCAAGTAGGCAACCCAGGCAAACAGGAAGGTCCGTTTGCATCTCCACAGATCTGTCTGGCTAGGGTTCCCAAATACACATTATTTTATCTCTGCATTTCCTGGAGTTTTGTCAGTGTCACAGTTCTGGTTCAAGTTTCAGTTTTCAATTGTAACATTACATACATGTTGAACCTTTTGCTTTATAAATTTACTAGGCTTGTGGCCTCCATGTAGGCCAGTATCACACGTGTGTGGCCCTATGTTCCTTCGTGACAAACACAGTCAAGAACACACACACCCCCACGTAATTAGACAACAATCTGCACAAGCTCCTCGTGTTCACCTATAAAGCCCTTCACAACCTCGCTCCCCTCTACCTTTCTGCCCTGATCTCCCTCCCATCTCCTGTTCGAGCACTCCGCTCCTCTTCCATCCCCTCCCTCACCCTCCCACGTCTCCCCCAACCACCTTCGTCCTTTCTCCCTCGCTGCCCCGCACGCCTGGAACTCCCTCCCTGCCCACATCCGCCTTGCCCCCCCCCCCACACCTTCAAGTCCCTCCTCAAAACCCACCTCTTTCGCTCCGCCTTTCCTAACTCCAGTTAATCATCCCACCCAGAATTATCCCCCACCTGTTATCTGCAAACTCCTAATTTACTGTAACTAAGCCAAGAATGTGTACCTGAGCTCTCGCATCCTCATGAATGTTGCATCCCTTGTCTCTCTCTCTGTTCTCCCTTCCCTGTCTCCCCTTCCCCCTGTCTTTAGAGTGTAAGCTCTCGGGCAGGGACCGCGTCTATCTTATTCTCTGTAAAGCACCAGGTACATCGCTGGTGCTATATAAATGCTTATAATAATAATAATAATAATAATAATACTGCTCTTCTCCGCTGCCTCTATAAACATGGCATCCGGCTCCTCCGTCCTCTCCATCAGCATCTCGGTGGCTCCTCAAACAGAGGCTGGCTCTTAAGCTCAAGAGGGGTAGACAGTCCGTCACGGCGCCTGCATCCTCATCGACTGGCTCTGGCTCTGGGGCAAGGACGGGCATGGAGGGATCTGCTCTCCGGCAGGCACAGCCTCTGTGGGGGGAGCAGGGGCAGTTTGGAGCAGGAGAGGGCAGTGGAGGAGGCAATACCCACCCACTTCTGGCCCCTCCATGAAGTTATAGAGGCAGGATGCCACGATGGCCCCATCCACGCAGAGGAACTGGGCGAGGAGATCATACCCCCTGCACAAGTCCTTGGCCTGCTGCCGACACTGGCTCATGTCCCTGGTGTATCCCTGCTGCACCGTTTGTGCCAAGATCTCCTGGATAGCTGCCATGTTCTGCACTGCACTTGAGCAGGGCATTTTGTACCTTCTGCTCCCCCCATAGAGTGATGGAGGCCTTGGTCTCTTCCTCGCTTGAGGGAATACACGTCTGGTGGGCGGATTTGTAGATGGAGAGCCCTTGGGCTGGAGAACCAGAGGTACCGTTGCTGGTAGTTGCCTGGGAACACAGTAAGGGGAAAAACCCCCAAATAAATACATAATTAGATGGTAATAAATGGGAGCATTTCTGCTGCAGATGTGTAAACATTTGCCTATAAAGCCCTAAACGGTCTTGGCCCGACCTATTTGCGGGACCGCCTCACCCTCTGGGTCCTGGAGGCCCCTTTGGCCCTGAATCTCCCCTCTTTTCGACGCTGTTGTAAAACATGGCTGTTCCGCCTGACTTTCGATGGGGAGGATGGATGGGGTGGGGGAATGGGTTAGGGAGGTGGGTGGTTAGGGGGTATCTTATTTCCTCCCGGTTTTGATGGTTTCAAGTTGTTTTTATTGTTTATTATTGTAGGTAAGCCGCCCAGAGCTGCCTGTGGCAGGATGGGTGGGGTAGAAGATTTTAAAAATAAATAAATAAATAAACACAGTCTTGCCCCTCCAGGTGCATTAACTGACCGTAGCTGCCTGCCTGTCATTCTGAGCCACGGCCACAGCGATGCAAAGCCTGTGGAAGTCGTTCCTTAAAATGTACTGGCTCATGACGAGAGAGCATCATCGGGCACGTGCTGCAAACCAGGGCAAGCTGGGACACGGCATGTTTGAGTTTGGCGCGCGTTGGCCTTTTAAGGCAGACATAGAGCGAGAGCGGAGAGAGAGGCAGGAAGTGTTTGCTCCTCGGAGCACTCTAGGCTTTTTGCGCGCGGCTCTATGATGCTGGCGGACCTATATGTGTGCAAGGCTGCACGCAACCTAATTGATGGGACTTGGAGACGTGGGAGCGCATTAACCTGCATATGTGTGCACGGTGAACTTCACGGGCTCCGAGACCCTGCCATGAGTGGGGGCTACGTGTGTGGTGGGTGGTGTCCATGTGTCCAGTGGTGGAGAACAACTAATAAATGGGCAGGCGGACATCTGTCTGGTGTGGGCTAATGTGGACTAGCGTGTCATTTCTTAACACCCCTTGTCTCTCAGCCTCAGTTCCCCATCTGTAAAATGGGAATCATGGTTTCCCTTACAGGGCTGTTGTGAGGCTGAACTAGGTAAGGATTGTGAAGCACTTTGAACATTGAAATCACTAGGGGAATGATTAACAGTCATTGCACGATCCCAGGATGTTGTCTGGGCCCCTCAATCCATGGAATATCCAATTGGGCAAGGACTTTGTCCTCCATGTTAAGAACATAAGAAGCGTCACACTGGGTGAGACCAATGGTCCATCTAGCCCAGCATCCTGTCTCCGTCAGTGGCCAATCACGGTGGCTTGGGAGAAGCCCCCAACAGGTCACAATGGGGGATCCATTCCCTGTTGTTTTCCCCCCGCTCCCGTCATTTTCCCTGATGTTGCACCATCTGAGGTGTGGGTGTCCTCATTTCATTTTCCTGGGTGGTTTCCACATCAAACCTCAAATACCCCAATACTATAGAGAACAAAAAATTGCGGGCGGGAATATTCAAAACCTCAAACCCATCACCAAATGATGTCACCAAAGACACGGTGTATTGAATAATGAAATCTTTGTGTGGCAGGGGGTGGTTTCCCTGCCCCTTTAAGAAGTGTTGGCTCAGTCAGAGCTGGGCAGTAATAAAGGTAGCCACCAGGGGAGACGGAGAGGAAGGGGGTGAGCATACCTGGGTGAGAGCAGAGGCTGCGGGGGGCAGGCTTGCATGGTATCAGGGGCGTAGCTACCATGGCGCAGGGGGGCTCAGTTGCACCCGGGCCCATGCCTGTGGGGGCCCACGGCCGGCCGGAGCATCATGGCCCTGCAGCGAGGGGGCCCACCCACCGCCGCTGCCGCGCTGTCTTAAATATGTGAACAGGATTTTTTAATCCTGCTATGGCACTACCACTGATGGAGAGAGAGAGAGTTGTCCTACTGGAGTCCCATCCACTTACTGGATGCGATGCTAGTAGGAGGGTTCTCTGTCTCCAAGTGGTAGGGTTTTACTCAGCAGCAAGGAGTTCCCAGTGTAAACTAATGTTCTGCCCATCACATCTTAACGCTGAAAACTCTTTGTTGCTGGATTTTTGGAGGCTCCGCCTACAATGTACAAACCCCTCCCTAGAGCTCTGCCAGCCATAAGGTTCCACGTGGCGCTGAGACGGATGCCAGGGATGGGCAGGCCCCTCCCCCAAACCCCTCCCCTCCCTTAAGCCCCGCCCACTTTGGGTTTTCAGAGCGCGCGTGTATGTTTCACACGCACACACATGAGGGGCCCATAACTAAGGCTTGAACCCGGGCCCTTCTCAACCTTGCTACACCCCTGCATGGTATCAACAGACATTGGCAGAGCTGATGTAAGCAAGTGGCTAGGGAGAGCAGGGCTGAATGGAGGCTTGACAGCTGCAGGGAGGAAGAACGGGAGCCTTGGAGAAAGCCAGCAGGCCTGGCCTAGTGGGCCCCGGAGCCCAGCAGCAGACAGCAGGAATTTTAAGGGCCCCAGCAGGTGGGAGCCCGGAAGCTGAGGACAGACTCGCCACCAGGCTGGGTGATTCAAGTGAGCTGGACACAGGAAGGTACCGTGTGGGACTTAACAATAATCTCTCTATAGCACTCCCCCTGCCATGGCACTCAGAGCACTTTACACACAACCTTTTAACCCTCACAACAACCCTGTGAGGTAGGTTAGGCTGAGAGAATATTGTGACTGACCCAAGGTCACTCAGGGAGTTTCTGGCCAAGGTGAGACTTGAACCAGGGTCTCCCCCACTATCTCCCAGTCCAAGTACTGCACACGTAGCCATTACGCCACACTGGCTCTCTTGGAGTAAAGATGGGTGATACCAGAGCCAAGAGGGGAAACTGGGAAATTCCAACCAGGTCAGAGGCGAGCCCTGCTACACTTTGGATACTGAAGGGAGCAAAGCAAACTGAACAAGCAGCAGTGCACCAGAGAGCAAGCCAAAGTGACTGAATAATCAGGCTGATGGATTCTGAACGGATTTTAATTTCGTAATCGGAGACTTTTGGATCCAGACTTTGAATTCACTTCACGCGAATGGATTGGAGTAGGTCAAACCTGACGCCTTTTTTTTTTTCTCCCCCATTTAGTTTGAGCGTTGGTTTCAGCTCTCCTCAAAATTGCCGATGTAGAAAGATCAAAATTCAGGATGCCAGCTATCAAAATCAGAGATGATCATGGGGAAAAGTGGGGGCAAAAGGAGGTAGAGAGCAGCCACAGACTTTGGACAGAAGAGAATTGGGAAGAGCTTTTATCCCAGGGGCCGTAACGTTGAGTTCAGGGCTTCGGATCCCTGCGAAGAAAGCCAGATCCTGGATTCACCATCCTGGCCCTATATTTAGAATCAAGAACAAAACGTCCCCAATTCAGCTGGGATGATTTATTATTAAGGGGGAAAGTTCTTTGGCTTAAGAGCTGAGATGTGAAATTAGCAAGTCGGCACTGTTCATCAGTCATTCGGCTTGCGTGTCAAGGGAGCTACCGGGCTGTGGACAGCTGAGGTAGCAGTTCAGGACAGAGGCAGTTGCAGGAGCTGGGTTTCTCTCTCTGTTCAAAAATAAACTCAGGACATCATGGCGTCTGGAAAGAGGTTTTCTCTCTTTTGGGACAGTGGGAGGAAAGCTGTGAGTGTCCTGATCAAAGCGACATGCCTAGGACCCTTATTAATAATCATCTTTATTTTTATATAACACACCCCCTGTCATGGCACTCAGAGCGCCTTACATAGAATTAACCACTTTTTAACCCCCACTACAACCATGTGAGGTAGGTTAGGCTGAGAGAATATTGTGACTGGCCCAAGGTGACCCAGTGAGTTTCTGGCCAAGGCAAGATTAGAACCAGGGCTTTCCCCTGCTTCCCAGCCCAAGTACCGTGCACTTAGCCATTACAGCACACTGTCTCTGTACAAGCTGTGCTACTTTCAAAGTCTGTACAAAGTCAAAGTTTTACAGTCTGTAGTGTATTCAAAGTGCTTTACAATCCTTACATGAACCCCCTCTCTCCTCTCCCTCCCAATAACCCTTTGAGATAGGTTATTATGATTCCCATTTTACAGATGAGGAACTGAGGCTGAGGAAGAGTGGATTAACCAAGCCTATCCAGTGATTTCATGGCTGAGATATTCTCCGAGGTCCAAATCCAACCCTTTGTCCAGTTTGTTTATTTAGGACTTTGTTAACTTTTAAAATCCTCTTCAGCTCTGCTAAGAAATCATTCATACGACTGAAGTTAACAAAATTCCAAATTAACAAATAAACACGGTACCGAATAAGTTAGCAAACAAACGAACCAAGGCAAAGTTACTGTACTAAGTAAATATGTGAATTTTGCATGTGTATCTAAGATCATTTCAGTCCTAATTTTGTTCTGCCTGAGGAAGAGCATGGCCCGTTTGCATCCTCTCCCCAACAGAGATAAAAGATCATTGGAACTCCTTTGTTTCCCACTATGGGTACTTTCAGACGATACGGGGCCCTTTGGCCCCGTACCGGCACCACCGGCTTCGTTCCCCTCCTGGGTCACCCCTGCACGGCCCAACAGACGTGCCGGGGGGATCAGCGGGGAAAGTGGGAGGGGCCGGGGCCACGCGGCGCAACGTGCGGCCGCATGGCCCCGCCCCCTCCACGCACCCCGCCGCCCGCCCTCCGAGGAGACGGGCGGGCGGCGGGGCCAATGCGGCCGCCGCGTCCGGCCGATCGTGCCACGGCCCGGGATCCCGCCGGGGATCCCGGGCCGTGGCACGCGGCCAGACGTTACTTTTTGTTGGCCACGGCCCGGGGTCCGTTTGACCACGCTTCCCGGGACCTTCCCCCGGCTAGCCCAGGAAGCGTAGTTCAAATTGACCCCATGTGCCGATTGAGCATGGCCAACATCTGGCGGCCGCCAAACAGACGTACGGGACATGGTGACCCCAGGTGGGTATTCACCGTGGTTCACCGTGTCAACGTCACGTCTGAAATCACCCTATTTCTACATGTCTAAGGTTTTCCCTTCTCTCTTTCTCTGGCAGGGACCATGGCAGTGCCACTCTCCTTGAAACGTCTTCAAGATGAGGTTGCTTGTTCAATTTGCTTGGAGCGTTGTCGAGAGCCTCTCCTTCTGGCCTGTGGGCATCATTTCTGCCGAGCCTGTGCCAGTCGGCCCTGGGAAGAGAAAGCCACCTGTCTTGGATGCACAGAGAGAAAATCCAGAGCTAAGGAAGATCTTGAGGAAGCAAAGCCGCGGAGAGAGAGTCTGTGCGCGGAACACAAGGAAACCTTAACGTTTTTCTGCGTGGAGGATGAAATCCCCATTTGCTTGCTCTGCACAAACTCCTGGGAGCATCGATTGCACACTGTGATCCCCAGAGGAAAGGCAGAATCCAAGAACCAGCAGGTAGGAAAAGACTGGGGGCTGGGGAGTGAGTCTAATTCCTGGCACCATAGTGAAGCCAGATACACCCAATGAGATCAGGTTCCTGCTCTGCCCAGCATTAGGCCTCAGTTAAAATCACAAGAGTTGGTCTCCCCAGAAGCTAGAGCAAGAGGGAATGGACTTAGCAGCAAGAGAGATTTGGGGTGAATATTAGGAAAACCGTCCTTGCTGTAGGAGCAGTTGGCCAATGGCGGTTGCTGAATCTCATTCCTTGGATGTTTTCAAACATCGGTTGGCTAAGCATCTGTCTGGGTTGCTGTAGACAGAGGATATCCTGTTTTGGAGCAGGGGGTGGAATAGATGACCTTTGGGTGTGCCTTGCAACCCTACAATTCTATCAGAATAGAAAGTCACTGTCATCATTGCCAACCAATTTTTCTGTCTTTCCTCTCCCTCATCTAGGGTGTTGGAAGCACTTTGAGTAGGTAAGTTTCTCCCTTCAACTTGTCTCCTCCCACATGTCATTCTGCTGCTAATCGGGTCAGATGGGTGCCATCTCCAGAGTAAGCCAACCTACGTTGTCACTCAGGGCACAATTGACCTGTGGAACTCATTCCACTGGAGGTTGTCAAAGCCAATAATATGAATAGCTTAAAAAAAAAGGTTGGCTGAATTCATGGAAGGTGGGTCCATCTATGGCTAGTAGTCACATTGGTCAAGGGTCAAGACCTCTGACTGCTGGGAGTGAATGACAGAGAGCCCTGGTTTTGTATATTTCCCCTGCAGCATCTGGTACCGGCTGCTGTTGGAAACAGGAAACTGGGCTGGATGGACTATTGGCCAGATAGGGGATATTGAGCTAGGTGGAGCATTGGTCAGAGGCAGAATAATAGAGGTTGGATGGTCCATCGGTAGGAGACAGGAACATAGTCCGTGCCATGCTGGGTCAGACCACTGAGCCCAGCATCCTGTCTCCGACAGCGGCCAATCTCTGTTGCTCTGGAGAAGTTCCCAACAGGTCATAATGGAGGGATCCGTTCCCTGTTGTTCACTCCCAGCTCCCGTCAGAGGTTACGTTCCCCAATCTACTTGGCTATTAGTCATGAATGGAGGATCCATCCATTTGATTGATCTGGAACTCCCTTCCCTTAGAAGTCCTCCTAAGTCTTAGTCTGGGCATCTTCTGAAGTCAGTTCAAGACCAATTTATCCAACCAGGCATTTAACAACCAGGGTTAGGATTGGGTGGGAGAGGGCTATGGGTATTTTATGCAGTTGCAGGGGGTTTATCCACAGAGTCTTTGGGGATAGAGTGGGATAGAAATATCTCTCTCTCTCTTAATAATATAAATATAATAATTATAATTTAATATATGCTTTCTAGGTATGAAGAGAGGTCTCTGAAACCGGAGCCGAGTTCCAGTGGGGAAGGAAACTCCACTCCTGCCGCTGAGCCGCTGACATTTGACACCGGCCTGGCCCAACTGAATGGTAGAGAGAAATATTTTATTTTTGGGTGTTGTGGGGTCTTCAGTGCATGCAGTATGGGGGGCTACCGTGGGGGAGGGACGGTGCTGTGCTTGTAGGCTCCACCCACAAAAAACAGGCCTTGCCCATTTGAAAAAAACAATGTGAGAAATTTCCACTCGAGGAAGTTCCCCCTCTCACAGCAATTGGCTCAGGCTCTCTGCAGACTCAGGCAAGTGCCGGAGGGGCTCTCTGCTTCAGATATAGTCGCAATTTCATCCTTGGAATAGGTGGAGGTTGTGGAATCCTTTAATGAACTGGAATATTTGTTTCAGCTTTAGTCTAAAGTCTGTTTCCTTTGATATCGGATGGAGTCTGCTCCTTTCAAGGGAGATGTAACAGCCTGTATGTCTGCAAGGCTAGGCACAGCTGGTTAAGTCCTCTTACAGCAACATTGCAGGACACAAGCTTTTGTTAGGATCTGGGGCTGAGTGGTCTCCATGAGGTGGGGCTGGGGGTGCTTGACTCTACCAAGCTTGAAGCAGCTGAATTGCCAAGGAAAGGGCTTTAAATGAGGCTGAAATGAGATTTTGCCAGAATGGGAAATCTCGTTGAAATCTGTTCCTGATACCTTCTTGGTTGAATTGAGAACCTCTTGGTACATATAATGTCTCAACCAACATTTTGTTTCTCAATTTACTGACTTTCCGCTTACCAGGATCCTGTTTACCAACGCCATCCATTTAAAATCCCGAGAGGTAAATACGGATGCAATACCGCATTTCTTGCACTCTGTTTCCCCTTGTGCTTCCTTGTCACCCCTTGGCTGGTATATTTATTTATTTATTTATTTATTTATTTATTTCATAAATTTATACCCCGCCCCTCCTGCCATGCAGCCCAGGGCGGCTTCCAAAACATTAAAATACAATAAAACCATTAAAATACTCATAAATATTATAAAATATTAAAACAGGACTAAGTTATCAATATAAAACCAAAGTAGGTGGGGGGGCTAAAACACCCCTATTCCTATGCCGGTTCCTTTACTAATCTGCAACCCGGTCTCAGATTGGTCAAAGCAAAGGGAACAACATAGAACAACCATTCTGATTGGAGGTGCCGGAGTGGAGGTTAAGGGGCACTTGGGGAGGAGGTTAAAGGGTGACCTTTTTGCACAGGGTGGGCTATTTTCTGATTGGCTCAGAAATACGGAAACAACAAACCCCGAAGTAAAACGGTACCCTCGGCAATGCGGCAAATGAATGGCACGTGGTAAGCGAAAAGTTGGTAAATCAGGATGGTATCTTGTGGTAAATGGTCGAGAATTGATCCCAGTTTCTGATATGCTGTAATGTCTTGTGGGCAGCGGTTTAGATGTTTCCTTCAGCCCTAGTTTTAAATTCCCAGAAGAGGGTAGGGTGTGGGTGTGGGTGCGCTAACTTGAGCTGAAACAAATAGCAGATTTTGCATTCACAGTGATGATTTGCATTTTCTAGACTGCCCTCCAAATATCAGAACAAACACCCACACCCAAAATGAAATTTGTTTGTTCGAACCTTTGGATATTTAGTTTGGGAGGCTCTAGTTTTCCCCCTGGTTATTCTGATCATTTCAACTTGGATTTTTGACCAACTATCCAAAGCACAACGGCCAAGGTAACCAGAAAAACTGGACAAAGCTGTCCCCAAATATCTGAACCGGGGTAAGCAAAGCAGAAGCAAATAGTGCTCCATGTCTGCATCATCAGACCCGATTCGACGTGAGCCAAATTGTCCGATACAGTATTAACCATGGGGATTAGTTATAGCTCTAGGTTTGAACTCAGTCCAGAACTCCTAAAGACCGGGGAAGGGCTAGACATTGTTTTGTTTTATTTATTTATTAAAATGCATACCCTGCCCTTCCTCGAAGTCTCAGGGCGGCTTACAAAAACAAAAGCACAAAAAGAAAAACAATAGAATAAAATCTCTACCACCGCTCCCAAAACCAACCCACCCACCCAACCTCTATCCCTGCCTGCCCAAATGCTCTGTCAAAAAGACAGGTTTTTACACCGCCACCGGAATATGTTCAAGCTCAGACTCTGCTGGGGCCTCCTTAGGCAGAGGCCTTGGATCTACAATATTGGAAACTGAAATAGGGCCTGACTCTTGAAGGACTTACAGGCAAGGAATAGGCTCTGAAAAGACTTACTGCAGGGCCGGATCCTGTCATGACTTAGCCAAAGCAGGCGACTTGACAGAGTAGCTGAATTCACCATTTCCCTTCTCTCTCTCTCCATTAAAGGAGTCCTGCCAAATGAAAAGAACAAGGACTGCTACGCTGATGAGATCCCCTTGGTGGTGCCCAAGGTCTGGCCAGAGAATGAGATTCAGCTAGAGGAAGGCAAGCCGGCTGGTGAGTTTTGCTTGTTCCAGAATTGAATGTTTATTATCTCACAGCCAGCACCACTAGGGGGGCAACCACACTTGTATGCTTCCCGAGTTCTTTTTCTTCCCCGTGCGAGCGAGTGTACAGTCTTGGGGAAAGCTGTGCTGTTCATAGAGCGGAAGCCGATATTCTAACAAAGTGTTCCCGGGCCAGGAAGTTGCACAAAGCAACTTCTTGTGAGGGGAGGGGGGACGTGAGGGAGCGAGGAGGCAGAGCCAGGTGGGCGAGGAATGGCTGGGGTGAAAACCATGTGTGGCCCTGCTGCGGGAGGGAGGACTCCGGAGCAGCATGGTGGGTGGGTCAAGTGGCGGGACCCCGCGCCGCCACGTGTGATGAGCATGCATGCTGCCCGACTCACTGCCCAACACAGCTAGTAGTGTGGGCGGGGCCGCAGTCCCCCCACCCGCAAATTAATAAACAAAAAACAAAAAAAACCCAGCCCAATCGTGGGGCCATCGCGGGGCCCCCCAAGGGACAGGCGGCCCTAGCCTCCCCGTGGTAAGGCTGACCCTGCAAACAGCCAGGTCTTACAGGTTCGGCAGACGGCCAGCAGACTTGGGGCCAGTCGAGCTTCCTCCGGGAGGGAGTTCCACAGCCGCGGTGCGACCACCGAGAACGCCCTCTCCATTGTGGCCCCCCCGGATAACCCGGGGGACCTCCAAAAAGGCACCCCCGGCGGACCACAAGGATTGGCCCAGGGCCCGAGGAGTGAGGCGGTTTCTCAGATAGGAGGGGCCCAAGCCGTGTAGGTTAAAACCAGGTTAAAGGTTAAAACTAGCACCTTGAATCGGGCTCGGAACGCTATAGGCTGCCAGTGCAGAGCTCGGAGCACTGGTGTAATGTGCTCCCTACGACCCGTCCCTGTCAGAAGACGGGCCGCTGCATTCTGCACCAGTTGCAGCTTCCGATCCATCACCAGGGGCAGCCCCACATAGAGCCTGTTGCAATAATCCAGCCTTGAGGTGATGAAGGCATGGATGATAGTGGCAAGGCCGGAGTCTGAGAGATACGGTCGAAGCCGGAGCACTGATGTCATGCACTCCCTATGGCCCANATCACCAGGGGCAGCCCCACATAGAGCCTGTTGCAATAATCCAGCTTCGAGGTGACGAACGCATGGATGAGGGTGGCCAGGTCAGAGTCCGAAACATATGGCCGGAGCCTCCGCACAAGATGTAACTGGCGAAAGGCTCCCTTTGCCATCGCCTCTACCTGGCAATCCAGCCGAAGACTGGGGTCCAACAGGACTCCCAAGCTCCGGACCCAGGGAGCCAGCGGGGGGTGGACCCCCTCAACGAGGGAAGCCATCACCCCTGCCGCCTGACCCACCAACATCACCTCCGTCTTACTGGGATTCAACCTCAGTCTGCTCCGCCGCATCCAGTCAGCCACTGCCTCCAGGCACCGGGAAAGCACCAAGACTGCAGGGCCTGGGCCAGTTGAAAACGAGAGGTATAGCTGGGTGTCATCAGCATATTGGTGGCAACACACACCAAACGGTCTCACGACCTCCCCCAGGGGTTGCATATAGATGTTAAACAATAATGGAGACAAAATAGAACCTTGTGGTACGCCGCAAGAGAGGTCCCGGGGGCTAGATGTTCCAGTCCCCAACACCACCCGCTGGCTCCTTCCTGAGTGGAACCATCCAAGGACTGTCCTGTCCACACACACACACCCAGGCACCACAATCGTCCCAGCAATAACCCGTCGTCCACTTTATCAAAAGCAGCCGAGAGATCTAACAGGACGAGTAGTGTTGAACGCCCTGAATCCATCTCTCGGCAGAGGTCATCCACCAAGGCCACCAACACAGTTTCGGTGCCACACCCTGGGCGGATCGCCCATTGAAAAGCGTCTAGAAAACTGATGCCAGCCAGGTGACCCCGGAGCTGCTGGGCCACAACCCATTCAGCAACCTTTTTAGGGAAGGTTAGAGACAGGCTGGTAACTGGCCGGTGCGTCAACGTCCAAAGATGGTTTTTTTAACAGGGGCTGCACCACCGCCTCCTTGAGGCAGCCCGGCACCCTGCCCTCCTGAAGGGAGGCATTGATCACTCCCTCCATCACTGGCCCCAGGGTCTCCTTGGACGCTTTCACCAACCAGGACGGGCATGGATCTAATTTGCAAAAGATGGCCCTAACAGACCCCAGGACACCCACGGCATCAGCCTGCATCACTTCCTGAAACTGATCCCACAAAGATGGACCAGACGGGGCATCCATAACCCCAAGCTCTCCTTCCTCTGCATCAATCCTGGCTCCGAAATCGTGCTGAATCTGAGCGATCTTCTCTGCAAAGTAGGTGACAAACTCCTCACATTGGGCCTAGGATATCTCTCTCTCCAGGCGGAGGGAGGCCGGACTGACCAGCCCCCTTACCACCTAGAAGACCTCTGCCGGGCATGACTTTGCAGCAGCTATGAGGGCAGCAAAGAATTCCTTTTTTGCCACCCTCACGGCCACAGCATAGAACCGCAAATCGGCCCGATGCTGTAGCCGAGAGGACTGAGCGCGAGAACGACGCCAGCATCGCTCTAACCGCCGTCCCTTCCGCTTCATATACCGCAGCTCCTCAGTAAACCAAGGAGCCCTACGATGACGAAGCGGTGGCAGCGGATGTTTCGGAGACGCCCGGGCGATGGCCCCCTCCAGCAAGATGTTCCACGCTTGGACGAGATCATCAGCCGAGCGGCCATCAAGGTCCAAGGACACCTCCCCCAGCGCGTCTTGGAACCGTTGTGGTTCCCTCTGGGGGCGGACCATTCTAATAGGTCCTACTCTTTTCCGGGGGCTATTGTGTGCTAGGAGTCTGGCCTGCAGGTTTAGGGAGGAAGGTTGGAGGGCGGAGAGCATTGGGGCAGGCAGGGATAGAGATTAGGTAGGAAGTTGTTGTGGGGGGAAGAGGTATTTGTGTAGGGTTCTTTTGGTAAATTGTATTTTAATGTTTTTAATTATATTTTATGTTTTTTGGCAAACCACTTGGGTAAAAACGTTAATAAATAAATAAGCAGCACAAGGGCACATGCACACAGTGACTGATCCTGACGGGGTCCCATAGATGTGGAGGCCACTGCATCAGAATCAGACTAACCATTTCTCGTAGACCAGCAATGAACATAAACAGCTCTGGCAATTTTAAATTTCATTAATTTATTTATTTGCAGCTGGACTGTTCAGGACGCAAAACTCCATCACATGGATTGTCCTGATTCTTTTCCTCATCCAGATTGGAGGCCTCATCACAACCATCTTCGTTTTCATAAGTGAGTAGAATGATGTCCCCAAATAGCCAAAAGGAACGATGTATCCCAACCAAATAACCAGACACGCAGACATGGGAATATCCATTTTGTGTTCAGATATTCAGAGTGCTATCTATCTGAAAATGCCGGATATTATCTGCGAGGACAAAATCTACTCTTGGTTTCAGTTCTAAGAAATACTAAAATCACTTTGGCTGAAGGAACAAAGTGATGAATATAAAAAAAATTAAAAAATGAAGATGTAAAATTTTGCTAGTGTTGAAGATGAGCTTATTAGTGTGTTAATCCAAACAAATACGCATATTCTCTTTGTAGATACAAAAATGCATCTTCTTGGAGACCCTAATTCTATCATTCTTCGTTACAGCTTCCAAATGAGCGGAGCCAGGTCTTGCGTGTACCAGAAAGACGGTGCCGCGACCAGCGTGAGCCGCTGCACCAAGAGAAAAGTGCTCTGCAGCACTCCGGCAAACATAAGGGAGGGAAAACATGCGCAAAGCTTGACATCTCAAAAGCCTGATGTCTCAAGAGCTGGACTTGTGTGAAGACTGTTCAGTTGCTTACACCGCACACCTTTAGATTGTGCAATTGTCTGTGTGAGCATGCCCGTGCCAGAGTAGGAACGGCCTAGCTAGATAGAAATTCAGCTCCATAGATTGTAACCGGCTCCCTCTTATTTCAGTGCCCACATCCTCATAGAACTAAATGGGCATCCCTTATTTCAAACCCCACCACTCCGTAGCTTATAAGGGATGGAATGGAATGGTTGGAAGGGAGAGATAGAGAAAGAGAAAAACTTTCTAAGGTTTTGAAGAAGAAATATTTCTCAGGTCTTGGATTTTTCTTTTCAGTGCCTAAAAGTTGAAATACTCATGTTTTCAGGAATTTCTGTTGTAATTGCCAAAAGACAAAACAACAAAGCAAAATAATTCAAAGGGTGTGGGGGATATGGATGAGTTAAAAAAACAAACAAAACATTTGGATGGAAACATTTTGCAAATTTTTTACCCTCCTCCCGAAAAATGTTATTTTGTAAAAGAAGAAAAGTTTGGAAAACAGGCACTTGCTTTCCGAAGATATTTACTTTGCATGAGCCACTGGAAAGCAACATAAGAAGCAGTCGGAACAAGTGAAAATATCTCATTAAGGATAAATGCAAAGGTTCCCATATGCTTTCTAACCTTTGCTGTACTGAGATCACTGTTGTTTTCCTAGAAGCGATCTCTATGAGTCAGAGTGACCGTGCTGGCCCACATTCCCGGATCATATTCTCTTGGGGGTAGAAGCAGTATCGGTTTTCTGGGATTTAAAGAGATGATTTTGAAGAGCTGTGTAGCTCACCCCTTGGAAAGAAAATTATTAAAGTACACTACTCCAGACTTCCGGTTATTATTATTATCATCTATCTACTTTCATTCTTATTTTCTTGGTTTCCTTTGGAGGGAATTCTCATGCAATACTTGTGTCTGTGTGTGTCCATAACAACTTTTGAACTCCTAGGCTTTTGTTAACCAAATTTGGCAGAGTCATGTAGAAGGACAAAAGGGACAGTCCAGATTTCATACCAATAAGCATACGCAGAGAGGAGCTGTGAACCCCCTTTCCCCCTCCCAAATCCAACTGACCTACATTGAGAACTGATCTTCAGTAATCATTTTGGATTCTAGATGCTGATTTCAGCCAAATTTTGCACAGGAGAAGAAAACCCAAAGGTAAATGGGGATCCCAAATTTATTAGCAGTTGGCACACTTGGAGTGGAGATACGGCCCCCTTTTATAGCTGAATAATCCTGTTGGCTTACATTGAACATTGTCCTCTCCATTAATAACTTTGGATCCTGCAGGCCAATATCACTCAAATTTGGCAGAGGGGGAAAAGCTACGTGGAGACCCCAAATTTCATAGCAATGGGTGCACCTGGAGGGGAGATATTGGCCATTTTATAGCCAAAAAAATCACATTGACGCAGCATTGTCCTTCACTATGGAGATCAGGATCCATTCATTTGAGTGCTTATTTGGCAAAACTGAAAACCTTATTTCCGGTTCCTTCTCACTGCCATTTGGCTGACAGGATCTAAATTTGTCCTGCTTACGTTTGCACTTCCCAATTGCCTGCCAGTGGGCCAAGAGAGGTCGTTTCAGGCTATGAAGCCAACCAGCTGCTCCAAAGGGTATCGGTTCCATGTTTGAACTGAGATGGGAATTTGATCCTGTCCACGTGCGAACTATGCTTTCTGAGACGTGAATGAAACATTTTCAAAACAAGTCTGGGATACTTTTAAAGGTCCTATTGTTTGTAAACGGCTCAGTGTAGTTTCTGCCAAATCTGAGTCACTATTAACAAGTGGAAAAATCTGTTGGGGGGAGGGGGGGGATGTATATTTCCTGCATTGTGACCATAAAAATGGTGTGTGGAGCTCTGGAGACATGATCCCACTGAGTGTGAGATGGTTCCTTCTTGAATTTCAGTACTCATCCTACTCAGAAGACAGACTCAAACATCAAATTATGAGGCATATTGAGAAGCATGATTTGATGGCTAAAAACCGGCATGGCTTTAGCAAAGAGAAGTCATGCCTCACCAGTCTATTAGAATTTTATGAGACTGTTCATAAACAGGTGGATAGGGGTGACCCAGTTGGTACAGTATATTTGGTTTTTCAAAAAGCTTTTTGACAGAGTCTCCTGGGCAAACTAAGTAGTCATGGGATAAGAAGAAGATCCCGTCATGGATTGGTAGCTGGTTAAAAGATAGGAAACAATGGGTAGGAATAAATTATCATTTTTCAAGTTGGAGAGAGGTAAACAGTGGAATGCCTCAGGGTGTCAGTACTGGGACCAGTATTTAACATATTCATTAATGATCTGGAAAAAGGGGGAAAGAGTGAGGTGGCTAACTATGCAGATGATGCCAAATTATTCAGGATAGTTAAGATCCAGGCGCACTGTGAGAAACTACAGAGGGATCTTGCATGAGTAGAATGAGCAATAAATTGGTAAATGAAATCCTACGCGATGCTGGCTGTAACCACTCAGGAGAAGGCTGTTGGAATCATTGTGGATAGTTCCTTGAAGACACTGGCTCAGTGAGCGGCCGCAGTCAAAAAGGCAAATCGAACGCTAGGCATTGTTGCAAAAGAAATAGAAAAGGGAAATATAATGCCGCTGTCGAAATCTTTGGTACAACCCCACCTTGAATATTGTGTGCAGTTCTGGTTGCCCAATCTCAGGAAAGATATAATAGAATTGGAAAGAGTTCAGAGAAGGGCAACAAGGATGTGACAGAAGGGATGGGTCGACATCCATATGAGGAGAGACTCAATAGGATCGGGCTGTTTAGCTTGGAGAAGAGGCGATTAAGGGGGGGGATATGATAGAAGCTTATAAAAATCAAAACAGAAACTAGATAAATTCTTAGAGGATAGAACCATAAATGCTTACTCGTTGAGGCTTAAACCCCTGGCTACTGCTAGTTGGGAGTGGTTAGCAAGACATCGGTCACACCGCCATGACCTGGACTTGTACTTCTCTCGAGCTACTGTAGCTGGACACGGTCGGAGACAGGATGCTGGGCTCGATGGACCGTGGGCCTGACCCAGTATGGCACTGACTACGCTCTTAAATCTCCAATAGCCTTGGAGAACAGCCACCAAGCTGGGTTCTACATTATCATTTCTATAAGGCTCCAGCCTCTGTTTCTAATTCTGACCTTGTCCCCATCATCCGTGCTTTCATTACTTCACGACTAGGCTACTGTAACGCGCTCCATGTGGGGCTGCGCGTGGGGAGGGTCCGGAGGCTGCAGCTAGATGCAGAATGCGGCAACCCATCTCCTCATGGGGCCGGGCCGGCGTGAGCATATAACTCCGGTGCTACGTGCATTGCACTGGCTGCCAATAGTCTTCCGGGCCCGATTCAAGGGGCTGGTTTTTTCCTTTTAAAGCTCTACACGGCCTGGGTCCCACTTGTACAAAGGACGCCTCATTTCCCAGGCCCTAAGCCGGCTTCTGCGGCCTGCCGGGAGCGCCCTCCTTGAGGTCCCGCATTGTCGGCAGATGATCACCATGAGGAGAGCGTTCTCGGTGGCTGCGCTGCTGCTGTGGAACTCCCTCCCGGAGGACGCCCGCCTCTGCCCGGATTTACTCACCTTCCGGCGGCCTGGCGGCTGTGTAAGACCTTATTGTTCTGCCAGGCGTTTGGAGAAGGAGACAAGTAGGGTAGGGAGGGTGGTTGGGGGAGATGGGTAATTTTATTTTATTACAAAGTTTTAATTGATGTTGTATATCTTTTTGTTATTAGGAGATGCCCCAAGCTGCCTGAGGCAGTAGGGGTGGGATATTAAGATTTTAAAAATAAATAAGCACTTTTAGTATTCATAGTGCTTTGCAGTCCTTACCCTAATCACCTTGTGAGGTTGGTCATTATTATTCCCATTTTACAGATGGGGAACTGAGACAGAGAGTTGCCCAAGGCCACCCATTGAGTGTGTGACTAAGGTAGGACTTAAAGTCTGGTCTCCAGATCGAAGAGCAACACCTTAGCCACTAGGCTGCACTCACTGGGCTGTCCCTTACATCTCCTTCTGCTTTGCAAGGTTAACAACTGTTCTCAAGCTGAAAGAGAGAGGTCAGATCACAAGGGATACAGTGAGAAACGGAGATCCAATTGTCTTAAAGCTTAGCCCCCCATCCCCGGCCATGCTGTTAATGCTGCCACAGCATTTTTGTCCTCAGGCCGTGCTGCTAATGCTGACACAGAAACAGCCTTACAGACAACTATTTTAGAAAAAACTGGGCGATAGGCAAGCTCCTTCTTTAGTAGTGGAATTACAGCCCCAAACTCTCTGCATAGTTTCCTCAAGGCCTAGCTACCCAGCCACTCTCGGTGTTCTTAGATGGACACCTGCTCCGCTCATGCTCCACCACACCCCTGGGTGGCCCATTTGTGTAAAGTCGGGCCACCCTGGGGTGAGGCAGAGCAGGGGTGTTGCTGGGGCCAGTTCCACTTGCGGTGCTCCGGAACATCCCGGATCCGGAGCACTGCAAGCGGAGCAGGCTGCTCAAACCTGGAACACCAGCTGGGGGTGGAGCAGTGGTCCATCTACTTGCAGACGGGCCGCTGCAGCTCTGATTCTGGCCAGGAGATTGCCCCGGAAACAGCCATAGAGCTGCAGGTGGCAACCTAGAGTGGCAATCTTCCCACAGCTCTATGGTGTGGGGGAGGGGGTGATGCGCAGACGGACCGTGGTCTGTGGTGGTGGCCACCTCTGTTTANGCCCCCAGCCTCTGCTCCCCGAGTCCCCCCCCCCGCTGCTCACCCCCCCTTCCCCAGTGCCTGTCTGCTCCCCGACACACACACTCTGGCGCGTTTACTACTCATCGCGGTGGCGTCGGGTCGGTCAGACAGGCAGGCAGGCAGTTCAATGGAGGTGCTCGGGGGTGAGATGGGCTGCCGCGCGCATGCTGAGTCAGTTCAAGCATGCGCGCTGCAGCCCATCTCACTGCCAGAGCGCATCCACCGAATGCCCAGGTGAGGCTTTGCATTGAGCCCATAGGGCTCAATGCAAAGCTGCCGCTAGGGAAATTTCATTTCCCTAGTGGCGCACTTAGGCTGAACGCTGAGCTGCCCGGCTCACGTTCAGCCTAAGTTTGTCCCTTCTGGGACTCCAGACTCTGGAGTCCCAGAAGGGCAGGCAGAGGCGCTCGAGCGCTCACTGACTGAGCGCTCTCTGCCTCTGCTCTGTCTCTGCCGGCAGCGCAGCCTGAAATTGACGTGGGAGCGCTGCACTGCTCCGATTGCAATCAGTCAGAGCAGCGCGCGCTCCCCCATGTCAATTTCAGGCTGCGCTGCCGGCAGAGCAGAGGCAGAGAGCGCTTAGTCAGAGCGCTGTACCCTGCCCCCACTCTCCCCCGTCCCCCGTGTCACTGACAGTAGCACTACTGTCAGTGTCACCGGGGATGGGGGAGAGCGGGGGCAGGGCACTGCCCCAGGCACACTCAGCCTAGGGCCGCCTCTGACCCAGCCACTCCCGGTGTTCTTAGATGGACACCTGCTCCGCTCATGCTCCACCCCACCCCTGGGTGGCCCATTTGTGTAAAGTCGGGCCACCCTGGGGTGAGGCAGAGCAGGAGCGGAGCTGGGGCCAGTTCCACATGCGGTGCTCCAGAACATTCCGGATCCGGAGCACTGCAAGCGGAGCAGGCTGCTCAAACCTGGAACACACCAGCTGGGGGTGGAGCAGTGGTCCATCTACTTGCAGACGGGCCGCTGCAGCTCTGCTTCTGGCCAGGAGATTGCCCCGGAAACAGCTAGAGTGGCAATCTTTCCACAACTCTATGGTGTAGGGGAGGGGGTGATGCGCAGGCAGACTGTGGTCCATGGTGGCGGCCACCTCTGTTTAAACCCTCTGCAGCTGGAGTCTAAAAACCACCCACAGGTCCATCTCAAAACACCCACTGCTTATACTGCTTCAGCATCCTAGCTATCCAACCACACTGCTAATGCTGCTGCGACATCCTCCTAGCAATCAGTTATTGGACAGCAGGCAAAGTCCTTTAGTGGATTAGAACTCAGAATTCTTTGTAGGGGGCAACGTTGCCCAGGGATGCCTCAAACCTCCCTTAGCTTGTGGCAGGGGAGTGTTTACATGTACAGTTTCTTTGTTTTGGAGATCCTTCAAGGGATGCTTATTCCATTTCTGGCAACCATCTTGGTTTCCCAATTCTGTTGCTGGTAAATCCCCATGACCACAACCTGGTCAGGTTCCTCAAGAGATGCAGAGAAAATTTATTTAATATATTTATACCCCGCCCCTCCTGCAAGCTGAAACAATGACAGGTGGCCTACATTGGGCACATAATATCAGCGGAGGGTTTGAAGGCAGACCCCAAGAAAATAGAGGCCACAGGAACAAGCGCTACAAAGAATAAAAGAGCTGCTGACCAAGGCACCTATCCTGCAATATTACCAACCGGGGCAACAACTCTTCCTCCAGCGCGACGCCTCAGAGAAGGGACTAGGCGCAGTGCTGCTACAGGACAAGCCCATTGAATATGCCAGCAGGGCACTCTCAGAGACCGAACAGGGGTATGCGCAGATAGAGAAAGAACTCCTGGCTGTGGTATTCGGAGTGGAACGCTTTCACCAATATACGTTTGGCCACCAGATGGCAGTGCTATCCGACCAGAAACCGCTAGAGACCGTCATGAGAAAACCCCTGCTGGGAGCAACCAAACACCTACAGCGCATGCTGATGAGACTGCACAATTATGAGATGGAGTTCCGGTACTGCCCAGGGAAAGACCTGGTCCTGGCAGACACACTGAGCAGAGCCTTCCTTGAGCACGAGGGTGAGGAGGGAGACGAAGACATTAAATCCATAAACATGCTCCTATATGTCCCCATGAGGAAGGACCAGCTGAAAGGGCTAAAGGAAGCCACGGAAAAAGATGCCATGTTACAAACGCTCAAGCCCACCATTCTCAGGGGACGGGCTGCGGACAAGGCCAGGGCCCCTACAGGAACAGAGGCAAACTGTCGCTGCAGGGCAGAACTGAGCGTGCAGGACGGACTGATATTCAGAGGCTCAACAATAGTGACACCTCCATCGCTTCGACAAAGAGTACTGGGAACGATCCACGCTTCACACGTGGGGGTGGAAAGTTACATAAGGCTAGTCCGAGACTGTGTGTACTGGCCTGGCACGGGAGCACAAGTAAGAGCATTCTGTGAAAGATGCGAAACCTGCAGGGAACAGCGGACACAGAAGGTAACTGGGATACTAAGGGACGAAACCAGATACAAGAGAATATGGGGTCAAAATCCAGGCAAGGATTGTAAAAACGAGATAACCAAGGCAAATATACAGGATATCAGATGGGAGCCTAGAACTAGATACGACGGGAAACAAGCCAACATGCTGAAGACAGGGTAGACAGAACAAGACTTATACAAATAGGACTAACAATTTAAGACGGACCAACCCAAGCAAGGAGTTAGACAACAGGGCAAGAAACAAACATCTGTAACAACAGACTAAACAAAGTGCAAAGCAGGCTGGGAGGGGATACAATACATCCTGGACCAGGGACAGGACGGCGTGGGCATGAGACCAGGTATTCTGGACTAAACACAACATGGGCAACACAAGTGACCAAGGTGATGGGGCACAAGACACAGGGCTGGTCGGATACGTAATAAAACGTGGAGGAGAAATAAAACAATTGGGGTGAGATATTGGAGGGCAGGGAGGCCAAAGACAACGGACAGGTTCTGGTGCTGCCGACTGGGGCCGAGAGGCAGTCTCTGGCTCGGGGGGTGCTTGTCAGGGCCGGGCGGCAGTCTCTGGCTCGGGGGGTGCCGGTCGGCAGGTCTAGTTGTGGGGCTGTCATCAGACACTGGGTTTAGCTCTCTGGGGCGACATCCACTATAGGGACCGTCAAAGGTGTCCTCTCTAGGGTGGTAATTGCCGAGGGGTTCTTAAAGTTTACAGGAGGATGGGACAGTAAAGCCCTCTGGGGAATGAGGGTATCAGCAGGAGTCTCACTATTACCTGCATCCACAGAGATCCCAGGCGTCGGCTCATCCAAGTCTTTCTCCTTGGTGGGGAGTTCTCTGCATGCCATGGGCATTGACATCGTTCCACCTAAAAAACCTTGTTCTGGGGCTACGGAATCCCAAAAGGAATAAGGCAAGGGGGAACCTTTTGAAACAAACCCTCCCACCACTAGGGATGGGCGAACGCGGTTCGGTAGTTCGGTGTTCGGCTCGAACTCGGCCTGTTCGGACAACCGAACACGAACACGAACACGAACGGACCAAACACCGAACACCGAAATGGCGAACACACCGAACCGAACACCGAACTACGAAATGGCCGAACACACCGAACGGAACCGAACACCGAACTACGAAATGGCCGAACAGTTCGTTCAATTCGAATCGCGTTCGGTTGTGTTCGGGTGGCTAAAACATGGTCTTCTGTCGGTCACTGGAAGGCCAAGGGGGAAGTCATTTGACTCAGCTAGGAGCAGACTTCCAGGCACCAGGGGTGGAGGGCTTGGAGTAGCAGCCAGCCTGATGAATCACCATCTCTTTTCGCCTCAGACCACTGGCTTGGCAGTCTATGATTGGCCACGGGCTAGGCTGC
>QEPC01003038.1:623174-634894 GCA_003113815.1 Sphenodon punctatus | reverse complement strand
CGTTTGGTACTGCCTAATTGGCTGCCTATTCTTCCCGTGTGCTCGGACCCTGTTACAATGGTAGGCTGCGTGGTTGCCTGAGCAATGTGAACAGGCGTGTCGAAAACGGCACGAAGAGCGGGCGCACCTCCCTGCCTCGTTGAAAGCCCAGCACGTGGGCCCCCTTGTGTTCGCCCGGCGCCCTTCAGCCCGAAAGGGGTAATTGATGGGAGCTACCGCCCCCGACACCAGGGCATGGCCACTGTCCATCTTGGTGATGTTCTTCGTACTCACCATACATTCCAGCCATATGTCCTATGCATACAAATGCCATCTAAGTCCCGGTCTAATTGCTGCCCACTTCCTAAATCCCTCGTCGTAGCACAACCATGCCCCAGGATTCCCTGTATCGTAAGCCCTACGCACAATGTCCAGGTGCTTCAGAAGCTCGACTGCCCGAGCGGGAGTCACCTGTATCCTAACTCCCATCAGTACCGAGAAGGCCGCAGACCAATTTGCCCAGTTGCGGTCCACTTTAGGTCTCCTAAACCTCTCCTTCTCCTTCTCCCCTTCCTTGGACGCCAGGTCCAGTATCGGTTTGGTATATAGCAATGAAAATATATCCACGTACTCGCCCTTTCAAATTTTGTCCCTAACCGTTTGCGTGAGATGGGCACCTAGGGGGGGAGTCAAGTTCCATGTACGCACCTTGCAGAGGGGGCCGAAATGGAGGAATGCCCGCAACTGGTAGGGTGACCTGTGTGGCAGAGCCCTGACCCCACACCTGGCCCACTGAATCTGCCCCATCTGCCGGCCCTGCGTTGGTCGTTGCTAGAGTTATGCCAGGGCCTGTGACCACCCCTTCCTGTTGTTGCAGCCACGGGACCCAGGACCCAATCCATCCTAGCCTCTGGTGCGCGGGAGGGTCCCTGCTCGATGGTGGAGGCCCTCCCCCCTTTGCACAGGTGCACTGTGCTGCTGCCCTGGGATCTTGTGCCATAATAACCCCATTACCTGTAGCCAATGTTGACACTGCCAGTTGGTCTTGCTGATCTGCATCGCTTTGCAGCTGCTGTTCCTCTGTTGCCGCCTCCTGCTGACAAGAAACTGCTTGTGGCTCCTGGACCCCCTCCCGCCGCGCATACGGGTCCTCGTGCTGGACCCTCGGCCATCCCTCCGACGCAAGCGAGCGGACCGTTGCCTCCATCCGTCCCGCAAAGGCGTCCAGCCGATCCAGGACCTCCATGGACAAATCCCTCCGTCCTCTGTGCCTTGGCGGGCTTACGCCCGACCTGTCTGGAGATAAATTGCGCCTCGCCCCCCGCGTGTGCGGGGAGGGGGTGTGTGGCAGGGATTCCTGCCTGCTAGGGGGGGCGGTCCTCCTATCCCGCCTGCGTGGGGAAGGAGGACCGGGCCGGGACTCTTGGCTGCCTGCTTGGGTGTCTCTCATGAGTTCCCCAGCCGCAGGCAATCTAGCACATGCTTGCAGCTGCTCCTCATAGTCCCGAAAACAAACAGGCATCTGTGACGTGCTGGACTCCCTCGAAGTGGGGGGGTCCTGGAAGGGGGGCTGGGGGAGCGCTCCCAGACCCCGGGCCTGGTTCGACTCGCTAACCCGTGGAGCCATGTCCTGTTCAGGGGTGGGCAACAAGCCACCGTGCGGGTCCCCGCCTAGAGCGCCCAGCCCCCCTTGGCCAACCCCCTGTTGTGCACAGGCCTGTTGCCCCTGCTCCCGTAGGAACTCATTGTGCTCACCCAAACGCTGCTGCAGAGCTGCTAGCACTGCTTCGGCCTGCCGCCAGGCCCGTGCTAATGCACGGGTTGACTCGCCCGGCCTCCCCGGCCCCGGCCTTGCTGGGCTCTTTGGAGTTCGCGTTCCTCCTCCCCATTATCGGGCTGTCCAGGGATACACTCTATTGCGGGGAGTGTGTGAGCCTCTGTGCCCCTACACACAAACCCTTATCCCGGGGCAGTACTCTGCGTTACTCTCTATTGCGGGGAGTGCCTCTCTACTGCTGGGAGTTCGTGAGCTTCTGTGCCCCCAACCAACAAACCCTTATCCCGGGGCAGAACTCTGCGTTACCCAAGCTGGGTTACTGCCCAGCTGATGGGAAACCTTCCCACCCGGCTGATCCTCCCTGCCGGCGGTGCACTCAGCGGGTTGGGATTGGGGTGGGGTTGCCGCTGCCCCTCCGGTAGCGCTGATTGTGATTGGGGTGGGGTGGTTTTGGTTCCTGCTGCCCCTCCGGTAGCACCGCTACACGAACAGGAGAAAACCCTGCCCCTCCGGAAGAACAGAAGAAAAAACCCTGCCCCTCCGGTAGTGCAGAATTGAGATTGGGGTGGGGGATGGCCAGTAGCGCTGCTCCGTGACTACCTGGCTAATTGCTGTGCCGCTGTGACCCGCAGAGCACCTTTCCCCCGACTGCCCAGCCCAAAACCTTGCCCCTCCGTTAGAACAGAAGAAAAAACCCTGCCCCTCCGGTAGTGCAGAATTGAGATTGGGGTGGGGGATGGCCAGTAGCACTGCTTCGTGACTACCTGGCTAATTGCTGTACCGCTGTAGCCCAGACCCTGCCCCTCCGTTAGAACACCAGCCCAAACGTACCTCCTGCCGGGCTACTGCCCAGCATGCTGCTCGATGGGTTCCCAGGCCTGCTACCTTACTAGCAAGGCAAGGATGCCTGAATAAACGCTGTTCTGTGGAGGCGCGCAGGAGCTGCAACTCTTAGCTCCTTCCAGCACCGTCCTCCACGTGCATCTGGGAGCGTCCTGGAAGAAACACAAGATGGCGGCCGCCAGATCTCGTCTCGCGAGACTGGCGTCACCGCCCACGTGGCCACTGATGTTGTATTCCTGGTTAGGGGGCCGGGACAAGTCGCACTCCTTCTAATGCCATTCCCCCGCCTTTGGCGGAGGTGTGCGGGAGCGCACGTTTCCTGACGAGGGCTTGTCTGAACACCTGATCAAACCATTTCTGTCTTACTCCCTTTTGTCTGAGCAGCAATCCCCCTCTGCCCTCACATCAGAGATTTTTAAGAGCCTTCTGTGTCCGACACTTTCTCACATCCTTCCATTACCGTCCCATTACCATTTCCCGCCTTTTTATCTCACATCCGTTTCCCGCCTTTTTATCTCACAATTCATTCATTGTTATAGACAGAGAATTTAAACATGTTCAAAACCTTGTCGCGTGATTTACCAGATAATCTTCAATGTTTAGATCGATAACGTTAGAATCCAGTGATCTGGGAGAAGACAGACACGGGCGGCGGCATCAGGGATTTCCCGACTTCCCGCTTTTACTGGGAGCGTCATAGAACATAACGGACCCTCCTTTCTTCAGACCCCGCGTCCCCGTAGAACGTAATGGGGTGCCCCTTATTTCATCCCCCCCTCGTGTCTCTTCTCTGTGACGCTCTGACCCATCAGTCGGACTCGTCCTTCTCGTCAGCCCGAGACAGGGAGGCAGCTCCCCAGATTCACAGACCACGTCCCAGCCCCAGGGTTTAAGCTGGGGAGTGTGAGGAACGGCCCCAGCCTCCCCCAGGGCTGAGCTCTGCCTCTGACGCACCGATTCCCTCTCTCTCCCCTGCAGCGAAGGTGACTCTGGATCCAGACACGGCTTATCCCTGCCTCGTCCTGTCTGAGAACCGGAAACGTGTGAGACGGGGAGACACGGAGCAGAAACTGCCCAACAATCCTGAGAGATTTGATGTTTGGGAGTGTGTGCTGGGCCGTGAGGGATTCACCTCGGGGAGACATTGCTGGGAGGTGGGGGTGGAGATGGGGGAAGGGCAGTACTGGGCTGTGGGGGTCGCCATAGAGTCTGTGGGGAGGAAGGGAGAGATCAGCCTTAGCCCCGAGGGGGGGATCTGGGCTGTGGGGCTGTTGTGGGGTCAGTACCAGGTTCTCACCTTCCCTGTGACCCCCCTGTCCCTGAGCCGCCCCCCCAGGAGGATCCGGGTTTATCTGGACTGTACAGGGGGGCAGGTGACATTTCTCGATGCCGACACCGAGACCCCAATCTTCACTTTCCCGTCGGCCTCGTTCTCTGGGGAGAGAATCCGCCCCTGGTTCTGGGTGGGTTGGGCGGGATCCTGGCTCAGACTGTGCCCCTGAGACACGGGGAGCAACAGTCCTTAAGGAATGGGTCACTCTATCCTCTAACCGCCTCTATGACTCTGGAGGACTTGGCCAGGTTCCCCTTCTGGCCAGCCATAGAGACATGGAGATAGAGAGCATGTGACATTCTACCTGTGTCTCTATAGTTTGTGGGTAGAGCTGTGCAGGGAAAGTGGCGCTCTAGGCCAGGTCTCTATGCTCCAGGAGGCCCCCTCTCCTGTCTGCGGTTCGGTCTGAAATCAGGCAGGAGCCAATCACAGAAGAGAGTGATGGGGAGATCTGGTCGATTAAGTTGGCAGGGGGTGAGATCTGGCTCTATGAAGGGAGGGAGATCTGGCCAATGGGGGCTGGGAGTGGAAGCCAATTTCTGGGGAGCTGTTGCCTCCTATGTAAATGAGGTATTGCATCATTAGCCTATACTGAAATTGGGATATTTACTCATTTGTGCATAAAACCTCAACATTCCACGATTGTTGATCTGTAGCAGCCAATGCCGAGCCGTTTAATTTCAAAACTGTTATGACATTCCTTCCTTTTCTCCCCATCGTGCATCCTTGCTGTTTCAAATTTCAGACACTGGAAAATAAAACTCCATTTGGTGCCTCTTTTACCCCAGATGGATTTTGCTTTCTGTTCTGGGCCAAATCCCCCTGTTGGGCTTGTCTGTTCCGGAGTCACAGGAGAAACACGACAGAAATGCCTTTTAATCCGTAGAGTCACCACAGACAAGTCAGATTCCCATTTATTACAGAGGGGAAACTGAGGCTGAGAGGTTGTGACTTGCCTAAGGGCCCCCAGTGAGTTCATGACTAGGGCAGCATTTGAACCCTCTCTCTATCTCACCCCCCACCCCCCTCGCTTTCACTGAGGGTGAAAACAGACATACACGTCACTCCACTGATGTTGCTTCTGCATGTTGCAGGGTTGTATTGGTGCCTATGCAGCCCTGCAACTGGATTAGAAATGTATGTGACATTAAAGCAGAATTAAGGTGCATGTGTGTTTTCTCCCGGAGTCTCTCTGCTCTGGGCTGCAGCCAGGGAAAGCTCGCTGCCCCCCTCTCCCCCGGCAGACTCGCTGACAGCAACGCACAGAACGTCTGCTCTGGCTGGGATTTGTGACAAATCCAGGGCTGCTGATCCAGTCAGTGGTTCAGTGCCCGGCGGAGACCCCCTCCTCCCTCCCCTTGCAAGCTCTGGAGTTCGGGGGTTTGGCAGCCGACTGGAGGAACCGGATCTGTGCTGGGTGCTGAATCGCTGACTGGAGCAGCCCGGGCTTTTCTTCTACGTTATTTACTATCTTGCCACTATTTTACGTAAGGTCACGTGACTTCACGTGCTGGAAAAATAGAAATAAAATACCGTGGGCATGCGGCCCAGCACGAATCGTACGTTAATGCTAATTTCACGTGAGATTCTAGCCTGCGTCTCTGGTGGCTTTCTCTGCAGTCCTTACCCCACGCCCGGGGCGTCTGCTTTCAGCAGGGCAAGGCTGTGGAGTCACAAACACGTGGCTCTGCCTCATGAACAGAGTCTGCTCTGAGACACCTAGAGTTGAAATCCCATCTGCCCTCACCTAATCTGTGAAAACGCTAGGTCTCCGTACTAGAGTGCGTTGCCTTGCATGGAGCTCTGGCTGGGTAGAAAGAGGCATTGAAGATCAGTAGAACTTGGCATTCAGCAAGATCCTTTTATCCGGATTCCACTGGACTTTGAGAGAAGCCGCAAACATTCTGGCCGTTGAAACCTTCCCTGCGTTTCTCTGTGTTGAGACTAGGTGCAGAGACCTCGTCCCCCCTGCACGGAGGTGTTTAACGGAGATATTCGATAGCAACAAACACCTCACCAAGCCAGGAATTTGTAGCCGCAGTAAAAGTGGCAGCTGCCTCCCCACAAGCAGTGGGGTCAGTAGAAGCTGGTGGGGCATCTTAGGTTCAGTTTCCACAATGATACCCCAGGAGTTAGCTAGTCCAGTCCCTTGTTCCTGTGGGGGATGGAGCGCTCTGGGTGCCGCTGAGCTTGCTGCGGATAATTAGCTGAGAGAGGTTGGGGAGGTTGAAAGCCAGAAGTGGACTGGGGGATAGTGACACTAGAATACCCATTCTACCTCCGGAAACTTGGGTGGATTTTTACGAGGGTATATTCTCCAAACCCCCTCCTCTGACTATTACCATTAGTATCCCCTCGAGGGATAGATTTCAGGCTTGGCATCCCGTATCACCAGACGAAGTTTTGATACTTATTACCCAGCTTAAACCAGGGAAGGCTCCTGCTAACGGCTTTATTTCTCCAGAACTTCTAAAGCGTGACCCGGAGTGGTGGGCAAATATGTTAGCCCTTCTTTTTACATCTATTACTGATTCAGGGGTAATCCCCAAATCTTGGTTGAATAGCATTGTGGTCCCCTTTTACAAAAAGGGTGACCCTTTACAGCCGGGAAATCATCACCCCATTAGCTTACTTAACATAATTGGGAAGTTATATGCTAAATAACTACTGGGGAAATTGCAGTCTTGGCTCGATGAAAACAACATAATAGAACTAGAGCAGGTGGGCTTCCAAAAAGGGAAGTCCGCTTTAGATCAGGTATTTGCCCTTTCTCTCTTACTGAGTAAATATGCCATGTGCCAGAGTAAGTTATACCTTTGTTTTGTCGATTTGAGGATGGCATTTGACTCAGTTAGTAGAGAATGGTTATGGGTTAAATTGAGTTCTTCCCTGGACCCAAGATTGCTGTTTCTGTTAATCAAATTGCACAGCGACAAGACACTCCAAATTAGGTACGCTCCCTCTCAGTTGCCCTCTAAGAAAGTGTACGCTTCCTGTGGAGTTAGGCAAGGCTATATTCTGGCTCCTGCCTTATTTAACGTCTTTTTGAATTATTTACTTCCATTTCTGAAAAATATTGATACCCATGCGCCCCCGATTGGCGATCGCAGAATTCCGGCTCTTCTTTTCGCCGATGATACCGTTCTAATCTCCTCCCAGTCACTGGTTGGGCTGGGAAGATCCAGGCAGCAGTTTCAGGAGTGTTGCAGCAGGGAAGCCTTGTCAATTAATTACTCCACAATGAAGGTAATGATAGCGGGTGCTGGTGGGTCTGGGAAACCGCATCGCTGGGTCATTGGTGGTAATCCCATGGAACAAGTGAGTTCCTTTAAATCCCTGGGGGTAACTCTCTCTTCCTCACTAAACTGGAAACATCACCTGGAGGTAGTAATGAGCCAGGCTAGGAGGAGCGCAGCTTCAATTATCAACTATTATTACAGTCGGGGGGGCATGTGAGTCCCTGCGGCTGTTTGACTTTTTAGGGCAAAAGTCGTCAGTCGGGGCTTATACGACTTTCCAGTCTGGGGTACTTCCTACTTAAGTAAATTGGAAGTAATACAGAACGGGTTCCTCCGTTCAATCCTGGGAGTCTCTAAAGGCACTCCCCAGGTGATTCGAGATCCGAAGTGTCTTGCCCTACAATTAAACCCCGTGCCCTGCAATTACTTTGAAATTCTGGCTGAAGGTTTTGTTATTCCCCCCTCAGACAAATTCTTTATTAAGCCTAGCTATTAACAATGGTCTGCATGGTTCATGGGATTCGGCAGTGGAAGTCAAAATTCACAAATTAGGGTTTTCAAAGGAGTCTCTCCAGGTTATGGCTATAGATGGAGCGATGGCTCTTATAAAAAGGAGATTGGTTGATCAAGAGTTACAAAACGAGAACGTTCTCCTGTCTGCCCAGAAGGTTGTGCCAGACTACTTTCTGCCAAACCTTTTTAGTTTCGGTTCTAAACCAACGCCACAAGCGCAGTCTTGGTGCCATATCCCAGGTGAAACCCCGACTGTGAGGGATCAAGAAAGCTGACACAATCCAGATGGTCCTGCAACTGCCGGGCCACCACCTGCTCAATAACTTTCCCTAAAAAGAGAAGGTTAGAGACCAGCCAATAACGGCCAAGGGAGTCAACGTCAAGCAATGGTTTCTTGAGCAGGGGTCGCACTCCCGCCTCTTTAAAACAGCCCAGCACCCTGCCCTCCCTAAGGGAGGCATTGACCACCCCCGCCAGCAACGACCGCATTGTCTCCCTTCAGGCCTTAACCAGCCAGGACGGGCAAGGGTCCAGTTCACAACAGGTGGCCTTGACAGCCCCAAGAACATCCTCTGCATCGGCAGGGGTCACCAACTGAAACTGATCCCACAAGACAAATAGAAGTTTGCTGCCTTATCAACAAGGTTCTTTGAGATGGCTCCTAACATTCTCACAACACCCACCCTTCCAGCCCCAAATGGAATTTTCTTATATTCCTAGAAAGTGTTGGAAGGAACTGTCATTCTGAGGGGGAGAGTGCTTTTTATACTAGAGGAGCTCGAGACCATCACGTGATCTATTATTTGACTCAAAGAACCTTCATTACAAGGCAACAACCTTCTGATCACTCACATGGGGAGGAGTTGTTTGTAAACAAACAGCTTTATCTCCATGTCCCATTCAGTGTCCCAGCTGCTGCTGCAGCACTACTAGCAAGCGGAGGCAGGTGAGGGATGAGGACCAGAGCCAGGGAGGGGAGGCAGAAGAACTTAAGTTATTGGGGGAGAAGCTGGCTGCAGCCTGCCTCCCAGCCAGGCAAGCGTGGGTCCCCAGCTGGCCCTGGGGCCGTGTGCTACCACAGATGTGGCACATGCCTGGGGTCGGCCCTGATCCCTGAAGCTTCTTGGCTCTTAACTAGAGCTAGATTTTGGTCAGGTCACCGTGTCCTGCCCTGGTGTTCAAAATTATATTTGACATATTTCTCATCCTGTTTTTCTCTTCCTTGTTTTCCCACCCTTTGCTTCATTTGCGCTCTGTCATCCTTGCTCCCAGAACTGGTCTTCAGTTTATTACTTCTCTTGGCATGATTAAAATACTGATCTTTATGCTTTCCAGATTAACCTTTGGCTAATATCGACTTACATACGGTACTGTAACTGTAGACTTGTTCAGGCTCCATCAGCAGTCTCTCTGTTCCGTGGGGCTGTGGGCTCTGAAGTGAGGGGCCTCTGTAATGTTTTAGGGAGCTGTGGGGGTGTGGGTGGGTGTCTGAAAGAAGGGACACCCAGTTATGTTCTATGGGGCTGTGGGGTCAGAAATAAGGTCCTTCTGTTCTGTTCTATGAGGTTGTTCTAGGGCTTTCTGTTACATTTTAGGGCCTTTCGTTGTGTTCTAGGAGGATGTTATGTTCATGGGTTTGAGATAAAGGGTGCCCATTATGTTCCATGGGGCCTCAAATAAAGGGCACTTCTTATGTTCTTAGGTATGAGGTCTTGAATAAGGGGTGCCCGTCATGTGATAGTGACTGGAAGCTGTGGGGTCTGAAATAAGGGGCACTCATATGTTCTATGGGGATGTAGGGTCTGAAACAAGGGGTAACTTGTGTTATATGGGTCTGTGGTGTCTGAAGGGACGCCCACTATGTTGTATGGAGCTGCGAGGTCTTAATTAAGGGATGCCCATTATGTAGTAGGGAGCTGTGAGGTCTGAAATAAAAGGACACGCGTTATGTTCTATGGGATTGTGGGGTCTAAAATAAGAGGCTCCCATTATGTTCTATGGGGCTCTAGGGTCTGAAATAAGGTGTACCTCTTATTTTCTATGGGGCTGTGAGGTCTTAAATAAGGGGTGTCCATTATGTGCTAAGGAGATGTGGGCCTGAACTAAGGGACACTCATTGTGTTCTCTGGGGCTGTGGGGTCTCTCACACAGCTCGAGAGACCACAAATGGCGTTCTCGGTGGTCACAGCACGGCTGTGCAACTCCCTTCCAGAGGAGACTCGCCTGGTTCCCAGCTTGTTGGCCTTCCGCCGGGCCTGTAAGACCTGGCTGTTTGTCCAGACCTTTGGGGGAGGGGGATAAAGGGATAGGGGGTGGGATTTTTAGCCAATGGGTCTTATCTCTTTTTATTGTATTTATTGTCTTTGTAACCCCGCCTTTTTGTATATTTTATCTGTTTTAAATTATATAAGCTGCCCCGAGCTGCCGTGAGACTGGATGGGGCAGGGTAGAAATCAGTAAATAAATAAATAAATAAATAAATGACCCTTCTTTCAGAGACACCACCATGTCCCTTGTACAGGAGCATCTAGCAGCCCTAGGGAGGGGCACGTAGAAACTGAAATTCCACCCAGTTTCCATTTCCGACAGAACGGAGAGGTCTGATCGGTCCTATCGGAATCTGGACNAAATAGATTTTGGCCGTTTCTGCACAAAACAGCTGCCCCCATAGGGGTGGCCGCCCTGCTGAGGCCATTTTGCCCATGTGCAAATAGGCCAATCGGTGTTTCCATTCAAATTTGATTTCAGTTGGAACGCCGAGAACCATCCTGATTTTGCAGCACTTTTCTGTGAATCTGGAATGGCTCTTCCGGACGACCAGCCCTAGCCGTGTCGGTGAATTAATTTAAGAACCAGCAGAGTCAGTGTGACATGATGTAATTTCAGCGTTCTGCCACTAGGGGGCGGACTGGGACCAGTCTCCAGTTCCCTTGTGTACTCTTAAGGGCTGGACGATTTGGCGGGTGGGGGGGAGTTTTAGGTTTTCAGCTCCCTGAACATAGGTGAAGCTGTCTTTAGACCTGGTAGCAAACCAGAATATTCCAATATTGGGTTAACAGTATTCTAACCAAAAACTCCCTTATTGGGTAGCCCATAATTCTATCTTTTTATATATTAAACCACCGTAGTAAATTAAGGATTCAATCTTACCTTCCAGGTGGCTGGTTTTAGCTTCAGTCCTTTTTCAGTTACAACTGTGGGCACCCAAATCTATTGTTTCCTCATTAAGAAAATAAATTTCTGGTTTCAGGTTCAGTTCTTTCGCATTTAATGCGTATGTGTAAGACATTGTTTATATGTTTGCCATTGTAATTTTCAGACTTCGGTATAAGAAGTGACTGTAAAATGTAATAGGGATAAAGGAATTGTGAAATACCCCTGAAGAAGCCGCGTATGAGGCAAAATGTTGGGCTTTAGAAGCATTGATGGACTATTCCTGCTATCCCGCCTGAATGACTAATTATAATATACGGGTTTTTGAATTATTGTTGGATTATATCTGCTATCCTGTTTGAATGATTTATCATAACTTATGGAAAATGTCCATGTATTAATTATGGATGTGAACATTGCCATTAACTGATACTAAACTGTTTGTAAAATGGACTGTTGAAGCATTATTTATTTCTGTGGAGTTTCGATTGATTTTGCTGCTGTATACCCCCCTTTGTTGTTGTCGTTTAGCAAAGAGAAGTCATGCCTCACCAGTCTATTAGAATTTTATGAGACTGTTCATAAACAGGTGGATAGGGATGACCCAGTTGATACAGTATATTTGGTTTCTCAAAAAGCTTTTTGATAGAGTCTCCTGGGCAAACTAAGTAGTCATGGGATAAGAAGAAGAGTCCTGTCATGGATTGGTAGCTGGTTAAAAGATAGGAAACAATGGGTAGGAATAAATGATCATTTTTCAAGTTGGAGAGAGGTAAACAGCGGAATGCCTCAGGGTGTCAGTACTGGGACCAGTATTGTTTAACATATTCATTAATCATCTGGAAAAAGGGGGAAAGAGTGAGGTGGCTAACTATGCAGATGA
>QEPC01003038.1:599943-615786 GCA_003113815.1 Sphenodon punctatus | reverse complement strand
GGGGGGGGGGGGGGGAGTTTTAGGAAGTTTAGCCTAGTTACGCATAAAAAGGAGGCTTGTGAGCGATCACTCTGTGCGTCTGGATATTTGTGCATGGACGTCTGTGTCTATCGCTTTGTCTGTGTCTGTGTGTCCTCTTAACTTTGTGTCCCGAAAACCGTTTTCAACCAAATTTGGCAGAGGAGTGGGAGGGTGGAAGGTGATCCTTGGTACCAAATTTCATACCTATAGCTTCACTTGGAGGGGAGATATGGCCCTTTTTTATAGCTCCTTTCAGCACAGGTGGCAGAGACAGACAGACAGACGGACGTGACAGCAACGATGGGTGCCCTTCCCGGGGCAGAAAACCATGGGTTACACGGCCCAGACTGGCCACCAGACACACGTGCCTGCGGCCGGAGAGCCGTCCCGCTGCCCACATGGCCCGGGTAGGACAGAGCACAACAACGTGTGGGCGGCTGGCACCAGCGCCCAGACCCCTCCCCCCTTGATGGGCAGCCATGGAGGCCAATGACATTGCTAGCCCACATCGGCGGCCCTTAGTCCGGACTCTGATCTTGGAGATTTTTCAAGGACGCAGCCCGGGTTAGCCGCCTCCCTGCCCCAGGGGAGAAGCAGGCCGACATCTTGTGGCAGTGCAACCGATGTGCCGGTGGCTCCCAGGCCAAAGCAGGCCACCGGCATTACCACCCCCACCCCCCAAACACACACACAGTGCAGGTCTGATTTCCTCCGCCAGATGGCAGTGCTAGCACATACTAATTCGTCTCGGCACCAAGCTGGAATTCCTGTGTGAATAGCTCCACCCCAGAGGCAGCCCCATTGCTAGATCCTGTACTATTTAGACATCAGTGCGCTAGCACATTTCTCCCAGTGGTGTGAAAACTAGCATCACAATGTTGTGTACGCGGAAGCTCAGGCACAGGTTACTGTTAATAACAGTCCCTGGGGCTATAAACTCCCCACCATCATCAAACACCAACCCCCTCCCCCAAGTGAAAGGACACAGAGACCTTGACTAAGTAACTACATCTGAGTCCCCTGGGCAAGCTAATGAGCTGTGCTTAATTGGCAGATGAAGAGGAAACAAAGAGAATGGATTGGGGGCCTGGGTCAATCTCAGCTACTGAAATGTCTTCCTTTGACCCCCTACCCCGAATGAGCTATGGGGCAGGCTGGAAATGAATCCTGAAAAAAAGGTGGGGGGGGTTCCTGAATGCAATGATGCACTGTAAACAGGGCACCTTAGGGAAAAGACCCCAACGAGCCAGTCAGTTACAGACGAGCCAGCGCTCCCTAGAAGGGAAAGGCCTCATAGCCCACTCCCCAGAGACCGACAGCCAGTCCTTGATCAGCAACCCTCCCCCCAAAAGGAGAGACCCTAGACTCCATTCTCCAGTACTCTTAAAGCCAGCCACTCCCGATCGAAGCTGGTACGCCCTAGAGGGGAAAGTTCCCGCAACCCATTAGCTGATCTCTTCCCCACCCGCAGCCAACCAGCCCCAGACTGGAACCAGTGCACCCTAGAGGTTCCAGATCCCATTTCCCGATGCTCCTCTGAACCAGCCAGTCCCAGCCTGGAGCCAGCAGCCCCAGCGAGAAAAGGGCCCAGATCCTCTTTTTCAACATCCCCTGGAGTCAGCCAGTCCAGGACCAAAGCTGACTCCCCTTAGAAGGCAAAAGGCCCAAACTCTGACAAGCTACAGGGGAGAAGGATGATGCATTAAATCTGATCTCATCCCTCCGTCAGGGCGAGAGACCCATTCATGAGTCAATTTTGTCCAGATCGTCATGGAGTTCCTCTCTATTTTATTTATTTATTTATTTATTTATTTTAACATGTTTAAATTGTTATAACTTATGGTTTTAAACAATAAATAAAATACATACATTTATTTATTTAAATGTATACCCCACTTTCCCCTTAAGGCTTACAAAATAAGAATTGATAGAAGACATAAAAATACAAAAATCCCCTAAAACCCTCAGTCCAAACCCCTCTAAAAATCCCCACCCAACCCCTATTCCTGCCTGCCAAAACGCTTGGCTAAAAAGAAAGCTCTTACACTGTCTCTGAAAGATACTTCTAGGGGGTGTTGTCTCTGCTTCAGGACTGGCTGGCGGGGGGGGAAACGGAATCCGGGGCCTTTCCCCTCCATGAGGCACTGGCTCCATTCTGCGAGGTATCAACATTCAGCCCGTCCCTCAGGCACGTAGCCTAGGGTTCATCTTGGACTCCTCCCTCTCCTTTAAACCTCAGATCGATTCTGTTGTCAAATCCTGTCGCTTCTCTCTGCACAACATTGCTAAGATCCGTCCTTTCCTCACTGTTTCCTCTGCTAAAACCCTTGTCCATGCCCTGGTCATCTCTCGCCTCGACTATTGCAACCTCCTTCTCACTGGCCTTCCTCGCTCTCACCTTGCTCCTCTCATTTCTGTTCATAGCTCTGCTGCCAAGGTCATCCACCTAGCCCGTTGCTTTGACCACATACAGCCCCTCCTCTCCTCTCTCCACTGGCTCCCTCTTCCTGAACGCATTCAGCACAAATGCCTGGTTTTTACCTACAAGACTCTTCATGGCCTTGCTCCCCCCTTTCTCTCAGCACTCATTTCCTGCTACACTCCTGTCCGGGAGCTCCGCTCCTCCTCCACCACCACCCTCACCTGCTCACGGCTCCCCTGCTCCTCAAAACGCATCCGACCCTTTCCCCTGGCAGCCCCTCATGCCTGGAACTCCCTCCCTGAACACATTCGCTTGGCTTCCTCCCTCCAAATCTTCAAATCCCTCCTCAAAACCCACCTCTTCCGTCAAGCTTTCCCTGGCTCCTCGTTCGCCTTGCTGACTTATCCTGAATCATCGTATCTTGTGTAACATTAAATAATAATAATAGAGCCTTTTCCCCTCTAGGGGGCGCCAGCTCTGCTCCCAAGCTGGCCGACTCAGGGGAATTGGGGCCTTTCCCCACTGGAGTGTGTGAGCTCTGATCCAAGTCTGGCTCTAGACCTTCTTCTTGTCAAGGTGAGTTGTTGGCTGGGGGGAATCCATTGCAAGAGAAAAGCTATATAAGGGGTTACTGGCACTGGGATATCAAAGTGATATCTCATGCATACCAGTGGGGAGATCACAGGCTACAGGGCTGAGGAAAACCTAAAGGATCACCCAGCCCAACCCTTCTGCCCTGAGATAAGAATAACTTCTACTAAACCGCCCCCAACAGCTTCCTCTTCAAAAAACCCCAAGTAAGAAGATGCAGCTGACAAAGGAAAAAGCTGCTGATGGAAATTGTTGCACTTAGTGTCTGGCTGTTTCCCCTGCGGTTTAATCCAAATCCCCCGCCCTCTAGCTTGACCTCTCTTGCAATTTCAGCCTGGCACCGCGAGGATAGGCTGATTCTGCAAAAACCACGGCAAATTGCAGCAACGCAGTCAATACGGATCCCTGACTATGCACCCCTTGAAGCACCACTACCCCCAACTTCTATCTGGACCTCGGACCGTGAACTCATTCTCAAAGTGGCCCCCGGGAGGGAAAAGGTTCCCCTTCCCTTCCCCAGGGAAGTCCAGTGTGGGGGATGATCCACCAGCCCACAGTCACCTTTTTACATCATTATTAATAATTTCCCTAATCCAGAGGTTATGGTATATGGCCTCCATGGAACGGACTACAGAGGCTGTCCAAGACAAGCTGGAGGATTTTTACTAGGGCTGCAACCCAATTAGAAATTTTAGCTGATTAATCGATTAAGCCGTTTTGTCGATCAATCAATTAATCTATTAAAATGTGCATAAATTTACATATACATAAATTTGCATAGATTCACCTAATTTGCGTGAGTTGGGTAAAATTGTCTTCCGCTGGAATGCATCCCCTTGAGCTACGGACTCAGAACTATGGACTGTCAGAAGGTCCTGGCAGCTAACCGATTAATTGGGGGACAAATTTTAATCGGTTTTAGACAGATGAATCAATTAATTGAACCGATTAATCGATTCATCTGTCTAAAACCGATTCAAATTTGTCGCCCGATTAATCGGTTAGCTGCCAGGATTAATGGTTGCAGCCCTAATTTTTACGCGGTCTGGGATCCCTGCTGGGAAATAATTATTTATTTATTTAACAGATTTTGTATCCTGCCCCTCCTGCACAAGCAGCCTGGGGCGGCTAACAATAATAATAAATATACATATAACATACAATATACTGCAACAATTAAAATATATCCCCCAATAGGATAATAATAAAAACACAAAGAAAATGCCCCCCTCCACCCTCCCCAGTCCCCCACCCACATCCCACCCATCACCCCTCTCCCTCACCAAACGCCTGATGGAACAGCCAGGTCTTACAATTCCTACAAAAGGTCGGGAGGTTCGGGGCCAGACGAGTTCCCACCAGGAGGGAATTCCAGAGGCGCGGCGCAGTCACCAAGAACGCCGTATGCTCCGTGGCCCCCCAGGAAACCCGAGGGACCTCCAACATGGTGCCCCCGGCCAACTGCAGCGGCCGGTCTAGAACCCGGGGAGTGAGGCGATCTCGCAAGTAGGCAGGGCCCAGGCCATGTAGGGCTTTATAGGTCAAAACCAACACTTTGAATCAAGCCCGGAAGACTATTGGCAGCCAGTGCAGAGATCGGAGCAAGAGCCAGGCCGCCACATTCTGCACCAGCTGCAGCTTCCGAGCCGTCACCATAGGTAGCCCCACGTAGAGCGTGTTACAGTAGTCTAACCGAGAGGTGATAAAAGCATGGATGATCGTGGCCAGGTCCGGAACCGAAATCAGTGGCCGAAGCCACCGCACCAGATGTGGAGCTGCTGAGCCACTACCCATTCAATAACCTTCCCTAAAAAGGGACACTTGACGCTGACTCCCCTGCCAGTTATTGGCCTGTCTCTAACCTTCCCTAAAAAGGGAAGGTTAGAGACAGGCCAATAACTGGCAGGGGAGTCAGCGTCAAGTGATGGTTTCTTGAGCAGAAGTCACACCACCGCCTCCTTGAGGCAGCCCGGCACTCTGCCCTCCCGCAGGGAGGCGTTGACCACCCCGGCCAACAATGGCCCCATTGTCGCCCAGCAGCTCTTAACCAGCCAGAATGGGCATGGATCTAATTCGCAAGAAGTGGTTTGAACCGCCCCAAGCACCTCCACCACGTCAGCGGGTGTCACCAACTGAAAGTGATCCCACAAAATCGGAGAAGCTGGGGTTTCTACAACCTCTACATCCTCCACTGTATTAAGTGCGGCATTGAGGTCTTGGTGAATACGAGCGGTTTTCTCCACAAAGTAATCCACAAAAAGGTCACAGCGGGCAGATGATGACTCAACCCCAGGGTTGAGGGAGGCCGGACTGACCAGCCCCCGCACAACCCGGAACAGCTCCACCGGATGGGATTTTGCGGATGCTATGAGGGCAGCAAAGAACTCCTTCTTTGCTACCCGCATAGCCTTGGCATAGGCTCGTAAACTAGCTCTATGTCACAATCTGTCTGCTTCAGCACGAGAACAATACCTGGACCTACCTGGGGGTGACGGGGCTCTGGCCCTGAGCCTAGTGGTGGCTGCGGTAGCGGCCGCCGGTCCGGTGGGGTTGGCGCTCTGGAGCACTTCAGGCCGCTACTAGGCCTTCTGGTTTGAACTGGAAGGCCTAGCACTGTGCTTCCTTGGGCCTTACCCCACACCCCCCATTCATCTAACTCTATCTCCCAGAGCAGACCCCTACATCTGTATGTCCCTGTAACGTTAACCATCAAGGACACCAGATCCATGGTAGTTAATGCCCTGTTAGATTCGGGGGCCTCTGGTAATTTCTTGGACACCCAATATGCTACTTGTCATTAGATCCCCTGCGATAACAAGACGTGCACGGAACTAGTCTGCACCATCAATGGCTCCCCTTTGGCATCTGGGCTTGTTACGACCTGTACCTCGATGTTAACTTGTGCTATAGGGCATCACTCGGAATGCCTGCAATTTGACGTGATATCTTCCCCCCCCCCCCGTTTCCAGTGGTATTGGGATACCCGTGGCTCCTCACAATCCCACCGTGCATTGGACACAAGCAACAGTATGATTTGACTCCTCCTATTTCCAGCAGAACTGTGATCACTTCCAGGCAACTAGACAGGCCCTTGGAGCCACCCGAGAGGGTACATCTGCTCATACAATCCCCAGCGAGCATATGGACTTAGCAGACGTATTTAGCAAAAAGGAAGCGGTGGAATTACCACCCCATTGCCCATATGACTGCCCTATAGACCTAATACCCGATGCAGAACCACTTTATGGTAGGATTTACTCCCTCTCTCTCCCCCCCCCCCCGAGTTAGCCATGCTACGAGAGTATCTAGACGAGAACCTGAAGAAGGGGTTCATACACCATTCCACCTCCACGGCAGGGGCCCCTATATTTTTTGTCCCCAGGAAAGAAGGGGATCTTTGACCCTGTATAGATTACAGGAGGCTAAATGCTATCACTGTTAAAAATAGATACCCGTTACCTCTAATCCCTGAGTTATTGGATCGCCTAAAAGAAGCGACAATCTTCACGAAGCTTGATCTTTGGGGAGCTTATAATCTTGTTCAAATAAGGAGTGGAGACAAGTGGAAAACCGCCTTCCATAGTAGATACGGGCATTTCGAATATTTAGTGATGCTGTTTGGCTTGGCAAATGCTCCTGCGACCTTTCAGCACTTCGTAAACAATACGTTCAGAGATATTCTTGATGTTTTTGTTATTGCTTACTTAGATGACATTTGAATATACTCCCCAACTCATGAAATACATATCCGCCATGTGCGTGCTGTACTCCTCCGACTGCGGAAACATAAACTATATTGCAAATTAGAGAAGTGTGTCTTTCATGTGATGACCGTTCCTCTCCTAGGATTCATTATATCCCCTCAAGGGATTGAGATGGAATCCCAGAAGATCGAGGCCATTCAAAAATATCCCGCTCCCGCCGCCATCAGGCCACTCCAACGATTCCTAGGTAGCACAAATTATTATAGACAATACATTCCTTGCTATGCTAAAATCTCGTTCCCTCTCACCCAATTTCTAAAAAAAAAAAAGGAGCTCTTTTCACTTGGGGCCCAAAACAACACCAGGCTTTCGAAACACTAAAAAGGACTTTCATGACTGCCCCCACCCTTCAGGATCTGGGTATCACTAAACCCTTTGTTATAGAGGCTGATGCCTCTGACCGAGCGATAGGGGCAGTATTAACCCAACAAGTGGGCCCCGCTACCAAATGATTTCCTTGTGCCTTCTACTCACGACAACTAACTCCAGCTGAGAGATACTATACAATCCTTGATAAGGAAATCTTAGCAATCAAAGCTGCCTTTGAGGTTTGGAGACGTTATCTCGAAGGAGCTCCCCGCCCCGTCCTGGTTTTTACAGACCACAAGAATCTAGCGTATATGCAATCTGCTCAGATTAACAATGCACGGCATGCTCATTGGGCGCTCTTTTTCTTCCCGTTCTTCTTCAGCATCAGATACAGACCAGGAACGAGTAATACCCTAGCGGACACCTTATCCAGATACCATCTTAAGGAAGACTCATCCAAGAAGTTTGAGGGACCTATTTTACCCTCCACAGTATTTGCTGCAACCTTCCCATCCAAACAACAACTGAGCCAACCGAGTTTGAGCAAACTACCAAAGGAACCCTACCAGCAACAAAACGGCCTATATTATCACCAAAGCAAGGTAGTGATTCCTCCCAAATATCGATCCCATATTTTGTGGACACACCACAATTCTTCCTTAGCAGAACGACGAACATTGCATCTCATCATCCGGCGTTTTTGGTGGCCTGGCATCCAGAAAGACATGTACCGATATGTGAAGAGGTGCGTCACCTGTGCCCGTACTAAAGTTCCCCGATGCCCTCCTGTTGGATTACTACAATTAACATTGCTACCCTCAGGCCCCTGGTGACAGATAGCATTGAACTTTGTCATTGATCTACCCCTTTCAAAGGTATATGACACCGTTTTGGTAGTCATTGATTATTTTACCAAACTGACACATTTTATACCCTGCAAGGGACAACCCACATCACAACAAACAGCTATCCTTGTGCTATGTCATATTGTTCAACTACATGGACTGCCATAAGAAATCGTATCCAGCAGAGGCCCCCAGTTCCTATCCAAGTTCTGGAAGACCCTTTTTCATGTTTTGGGAACCCAGTTAACCCATTATTATTATTATTATTATTAACAAACATTTATATAGCGCCAGCAGTGTACCTGGCACTTTACAAAGTAATAAAATAGACACGGTCCCTGCCCCTAGGGCTTACAATCTGAGAGACAGGAGCTGGGGGAGAGACTTAGGAAGGGGAACAGAGGGAGAGACAAGGGGTCTAACATTCATGAAGATGCGAGGTCTCAAGTGCACGTACTTGGCTTGGTTACGATGAGAATGACAGCAGGCAGGTCCATGTTGCAAGGATAAGGGTAAACCGATCGTAGGTATAGGAATAGTGGCTCAGCAGGATAAAGAGTCAGACAGAGCAGAGCGAAAGAGGTGAGTTTTAAGGAGAGATTTGAAGGTATGAAGGGAGGGGGCAAGGCGGATGTGGACAGGGAGGGAGTTCCAGGCATGGGGGGCAGCAAGTGAGAAGGGACGAAGGCGCTTAGGGGAGCAGGGAAGGCGTGGAAGGGTGAGAGAAGGGACAGAGGAGGAGCGAAGTGCACGGGCTGGAGTATGGAGGGCGATAAGTGCAGAGAGGTAGGGGGGAGCAAGGTTGTGAAGAGCTTTATAGGTGAAGACTAGGAGCTTGTGCAGGATTCGTTCAGGAAGGGGAAGCCAGTGAAGCGAAGAGAGGAGGGGCTGCACATGGTCGAAGCGACTGGCGAGGTAGATGACCCTGGCAGCAGAGTTTTGGACAGAGATGAGGGGAGGAAGGTGAGACCGGGGAAGGCCAGAAAGAAGGAGGTTACAGTAATCGAGGCGAGAGATGACCAGAGCATGAACAAGACGAGACAGAGAAAAGGGCGAACCCATACTACTGCATATCACCCTCAAGCCAACGGACAGGTGGAACAGGTTAACCAAACAATAGAGCATTATCTATGATGTTATCTTAGCTATCTTCAGGATGACTGGGCATCATACCTGCCTTTTGCAGAGTTTACTTATAACAATGCACCTCATGCCTCTCCTTTTTATGTTACCTATGGCTTCCATCCCCCTCTTTAACAGATCTCCCTTCGACCACTGTTCCGGCTGCAGGGGTCATGCCCTAACGGATTCAGCAAGCACAGAGGGAAGCCATGAATCACTGAAAAGATGCTTGACAACAATATAAATGACACGTGGATAAACACAGACTCCCCTCGCCTGTTTTCAAGGTAGATGACATGGTATGGGTGAGATAACACCATTACCCCTCCCAGCGCCTCTCCATGAAACTAGATGATGCTTACACGGGCTCCTTTCCGATCAAAGCCAAGCTAAATGATGTTACCTATACCTTGGATTTACCGTAACATCTTTGTGTCCATCCCACATTCCGTGTTTTCCTCCTTAAGGCCACGCAACCTCCCCTTCCCTCCAAACAAGCGCATCCCCCATCACCTCTTTTGATCTAAGGGCTTCTGGAATACGAAGTATCGGACATCCTTGACTCCAAGATCTGAAGAGATTGTCTCCTTTATCTTGTAGCTTGGAAGGGTTTGGACCCCGCTGAATGATCCTGGGAACCGCACGCCCATATCCACGCCCCTGCACTCCGTCGTTTCCATTGTCTACATCCAACGAAACCAGGGCCACCCTCCCTGCGTGGAGGGGGGTTTGAACGGGGGGTGGGGGTACTGTCAGGATCCTCGCCTGGCGACGGGTGATCCCGGCTAGGCCTGGGGGCCCGGCTCGGCGGAGCACAGCTCCGGTTGCTAGGTAACCAGAGACAGAACAGTGTCCCGACACACAGCCGATAGGGTGGTGCTGGGACCCATGAGACTCTGGGAATGCCACACCGCATGCTCCCCAGGTTGCTGGGCAACCAGGGACACAGCCACGGCTAGACTGCTGTGGAGGGGCAGGGCCTGGGAACGGAGCAACCAGGAGCACCTGAGGAAAAAGGGAAGATCTGTATAAAACCTCTAGCAGGAACCTTCCTCCCCGCTGGTAGTTGTATGAGAGGCTGGCCCTGTGCTTTGACTTAGATTCTAGTACAATTGTGCTCATCTTGAGAATTGTGTGTGTGTAAGTGGTTAAAGGATTGATTGTGAGTGTGTTTCTGAGAGTGTGAGGGCTAGTGTGTATCTGTAAGTGTGGGTGTTTATACTGGAGTGTTTGTGAGTGGAAACACCCCCTCCCCCAAATCTCTGCACCCCCGCAGCGTGCCAGGAAGTGGTGTGTGCGCCCCATCCCTACTCTTCTCCCCTCACAAACCCTTCACGGTAAGAACCTTCCCCCTTGACCTGGGACCTTGAGCATGGACACGTGTACTCCTGGTGACCTTCCCTCGCCGAGAGAGTCTGAGAGCGTGAGTAACCCATACCCCGTATCCCTCCTCTTCCCCAGGGAACTACTGCCCTCTCTGCCCGGTGATGATCTGGGTTGCTCTCGGTCCCCGAGAGGAAGCCTCCACAGGAGCCTGAGGGCATTTATTCTCCGCGTGAGCCTTGCTAGGACCAGAGGAGGAGCAGGAACCCGTTCCCTGTGCCTCAAATCCCCTCCTTCCTCCCCGTCCCACCTAACAGGTGCTAGCAGACCAGTAAGCACGCGAGGCTGCACCCCACCTAACTGATGGGACACGGAGGCCCACATTAGCCCACACGACAGGCTCCGTATGCTTGAGGCCACACACACACACACACACACACACACACACACGTGTGGAGACTGTGTCCAATGGCTTCATGCCTTAAGGCTAGACTACTGCAATGCGCTCTACGTGGGGCTTCCCTTGGTGCTGGTTCAGAGGCTGCAGCTGGTGCAGAACGCAGCGGCTCGTCTCCTGACGGGAACGGGCCGACGGGAACACATCACCCCCATGCTGCACTGGCTGCCTTTAGCGTACCGAGCCAGATTCAAGGTGTTGGTCTTGGACTATAAAGCCCTACATGGTCTTGGCCCCATATACCTCAGGGATCGCCTCCCAGAGTGTCCCCTTCGGTCCACCGGGGGTGCCTTCCCGGAGGTCCCCTGTGTAAAGCGGGGGGCCACAATGGAGAGGGCATTCTCGGTAGCCGGGTCGCGACTATGGAATTCCCTCCCAGAGGAAACTCGTCTGGCCCCGAGTCTGTTGGCCTTCCGCCGGGCTTGTAAAACCTGGCTGTTCTCCCAGGCCTTCGGAGGAGGGGAGGGGGGATGGGATAAAAGGTTTGGGGGGGGTTGTTTTTAGGTGGATTTTTAGATGTTTTAAATTGTGTGTTTTATTGTTATTGTATTTATTGTTATATTCTATGTTGTAAGCCGCCCCCCAATAAATGGGCAGTGGACACCCACCTGATGTGGGCGCCCGTCTTCTTTGTTAACACCCTATGTGTGTATGAGAAGGGGGTCTCTGTGTGGGTGTGGGTGTGTGTGTGTGTGTGTGTGTAATGGAGGGAGAGAGATGTGTGCATGAGAGAGACACAGGCGTGTGCATGTGTGTGAGAGATGTATTTTTGAGTGTGTGTAGGAGAGAGAGAGATGGGGTCTGTGGGTGAGTGTGAGACAGAGAAAGACAGACACTAGCACGTGTGTGTGAGTGTGTGCACTTTGACAGAAACAGAGAGGGGTCTTACAAGTCTGTATTTATGTGCATTTCAGAGGTTGTGTGTGTGTGAGCGTGTGAGAAAGGGAAGTGTTTTTGAGTGTGTGAGAGGAGGTTGGGGGTATGTGTGAGTTTCTGAGAGGGAGAGTGTGTGTGTATGTGTGAGAGTAGGGTGGCCGTACCTCCCCTTTTAAAGAGGACGCTTATTAAAATACATGGTGCAGGGCTGCATTGGTTCCAGTGCAGCCCTGCACCATGTATTTTTCATAACGTCCTCTTTTAAAGCAGAGGCATGGCCACTCTGTGCAGGAGAGCTGTGGAGGCTTCTCTTTGTGTGTGTTGTGTACTCCCCCTCCTCCCGCAGGGCCAGTGTCCCCAGTCCCATCAAATCTCCCGATCCACTCTCCGTCCTGGCCTCTCTCTTCCGAGCCCCAGCTCGGTCTCTCTGTGTCTAGCGGGACGTTGTCAAAAGCTCTGGATCCCCTCTCTCAGCCTCAGATCTGGGCGGGGGGGGTCTGTCTGCGGAGACTGCTGCCCCAGGGCGGGGAAGACCAGATGCTGCTACTGACTGACTCAGATTGGAACTCTCCAGCTGAGCGATGGTGCAACACCTCTCCCCCCCTTTGGTGTATGAGAGACAGGGTGACCAGCGGGTCAGACGCTGGAGCTGGGCCCAGACACCAGAATGGGGCTGACATCAGCAGCCAGAATAACACGCCAGTCAGAAACAACTCACCGAGTGGCTACTGTCTCATCCCCACATCATGCACCCCTCCCAACCCCCTTGCCCTGACCCACAAGCCCCCAAATCCCTCTGAAAGAATCCAGGAGTCTTGACTCAGAGCCCCCTTGCTCTAATGCACTAGCCCCCACTCCCCTCCCAGAGAACCCAGGAGTCCTGGCTCCCAGCCCCCCTGCTCCGACCCACTAGCCCCCACTCCCCTCCCTCCTGACTCCCCCCCCCAACCCACGAACCTCCCAGATAACCCAGGAGTCCTGACTCCCAGGCCCCCCTAACCCACTAGCCCCCACTCCCCTCCCAGAGAACCCAGGAGTCCAGGCTCCCAGCCCTCCTGCTCTAGCCCACTAGCCCCCACTCTTCTCCCAGAGAAGGTAGGAATCCAGGCTCCCATCCCCACTGCTCTAACAAACTAGTTCCCCCCTGTTCACCAGAGAACTTGGTGCAAAGGAAACAGAATTTTTTGGCTGTGAAGGTAGAGGAAATGACAGTCATAAAAATAATTGTGTGGTAAACATCCCAGGGGGCTTGTTTGCGCCTTGAGCTGTTGCAAAGCTTGCCGAGGTGTGATGTCCCAGGAAGCCAGAAAGGCCAGAGGGTCTTTTTGCTAAAGAAATCTGGATTTGACAAGTTTTAAATAAGCCATTAAATGGGATTTCTGGACCCTCAGGAGACCAATTTCTTGGAAGTACAAAGCAGGGTGGTGGAGCAGTAGCAGAGCCGGGGGACTGAGAGCTGTGGGTGGGGGATTGAGGGGCAGCAGTAGAGCTGGTAGAATTCTAGGGCTAGGAGATCAGGGGCTGCAGATGGGGGTTGAGGGGCAGCAGCAGAGCTAGGGGGAGCCCATCCCCCTCTTCTCCTTCCTGTACACCCAATGAAAGAGTCTGTTATTTGAGAAACTTGCCCCAGGGCAGGAACACATACCAAGGACCTGAAATAAACTTCAATTAACCAACTTTGAAGGTCAGGAGCAGGGAGCCGATACTTCCTTGGCTCCAGGGCAGTTCCTGGGTCACAGCAGGGTAGGCCTTGTGCCTGGAAGAAGCTGTGGGGGTTGAGGATGGGGAAGGGGAGTCCAGGAATCAAGATGGGAGAAATTCATGTTTGTGCACTTGGAAGCTGTATGTAGGCTGTAATCTCCATGCAGCAGCCTGCTCCTGAGCTCCCCCTAGTGTCCTCTTTGTGCATTGCAGTGATGAAAACCCCATTCTCTTGAGTTCCTCTTAGCCTTCCCTCCCTGTGTCTCCACTGCTGGCTTCCCTTTATGTGTTCTCTTCCCTCTCTTTACCTTCTCCTTTTAAATTGTTTTTAAAATGGATTTCCATTCTAAATAGATTTTATACCATTATTATATGTTTATGTTGTAAAGTGCTCTGAGTGCCATTGGAGGGGGGGAGGGAGAAAGGAAGAGAGTGTTACAGAAATAAAATTCTTATTATTATTTATTACAGCTACATGATGATCCCACAAAGAGAGGCCATGACACAACAAAAACATGTTACAGTAATTCGCACAGCTGACCTCCCACCTCCTCACCTCACAGAAATACAAACCGAGACGTACAGAAACACATCCCCAAACGCGCACACACGGATATCCACAGCACCACAAACACACAGAGGCAGGGAACACTGCTCAAACATACGTTGACAGGACCACACACAGAAACACACACCCCCAGGCAAATACATGTATACACAATCCACAGCAACACACACATACACGTGTATAGTGTACAAATTCACACATCAGGGTTGCACATCCAAATACATAAGAGGAAAACACACATGCACCCAATTGTGGGTGTACACGCACATGCACACACACGTGTATAGTGTACAAATTCACACATCAGGGTTGCACATCCAAATACATAAGAGGAAAACACACATGCACCCAATTGTGGGTGTGCGCACACACACACACACACACACAGAGCAGTGCATCCCCTCCCCCAGTCCTACAAAAGAGCAGCTACTGTTCTACACAGCAAACACTGACACCACATTGGGTGTTTTTAGGCAGAGGGGGAGAAGTACCTTGTGTGATGCAGGGGTGTGGGGATACATGCTTCCGCGCCCCACACATCCCCACCAGTGACAACGCAGCTTGCTCCATGCATGGGGATGTGGGGGGATCGGTGTGTGCCCATGTGCATCCGACCCCCTCCGCAGATCGCCCCCCCCCCCAACAGCGTCCCCTTTAAAAAAGGCCAGAGAGAGCAGGGCTTGCTCCCTCGAGCACGGGCACACGTGCAGAGTAGAGCCCCACACCAAAACCTGATCCTGCAAGCTTACACAAAGATCCAGCCAGTGCAGCATTACTCAGCAGCCACAGCGTAGTGTGTGTGTGTGTCCTTGTGCGATTATAACAGGGCAGGAAAAGGGAAATATACACACGGATCACACAACTGCATTCCTGCTGCCTGAGCCCTTCCCAGGATGGAGAAAGTGAAATCAGATTCCAGTTTGTCACCATTGCTGCTGCCGCCAGCACCAGGTTTACTCCAGAGTAAAGTGGTCAGAATCTGGCCAGATGCCCTGCTCCTGTGATGTAAACTCTCTACGGAAGCCGTTCGGAGGGAGAGATTACTCATAGATCAAGGCGATAACGATCAGTTATTCCTCCTACCTCCGCCTCCCCCGACCCCAGCTGCAACGTGTCGAAAGGCACAAATTGGGTCAGGAACTTGGGGGGGAGGAGTCCCCGGTCCATGGATTTCAGATCAAGACAACTCCCCCCTAACCCCCCAGTTACACATTTCCCTGAGTTCAAAAAAGTTCAGTGACTAAATTACCCTTTTAAAAAACCCAACAATTTACGAGTAAAAGGCAAAAAAAATGAGTGTTTCCTCCTGAATTCAAAACAATATCCCAATCATTGTGAAATTCTAGCCCGATTATGGTTCTCTGGGCGGGAAGTGGGGGACAGTGGGTTACAGCAGAGGAGGGGGGTTGGGAGTCAAAGTGGGGACTAGCGGATTAGAGCAGGGGGGTGGGAATTAGAACTTCTGGGTTTTCTAGAAGAAATTCTCCAGAACCATGGAGTCTTGGCTCCCAGCCCCCTCCCCTAACGGGGATTGTGACACGGAAGGTCACAAGCATCAGAGGAAAATCCCAGGTTGCTTTTGCCCTGGCCTTTCCCTGTGGCTGTTCCTGCCAAGGGCTAAAAATACCTGAGAGCCCTCATCATTCCAAGCCGCGCCTCAAACCAGGGACTGATGCCAGCTTCTGACAGCACGTCCATCCTGCCCTCAGCTCTGCCTGTCTCGCTCCCCACACGCAGCCCCTGCTCTCCCAACCTTGGGCTCCCCCCCCCACTCAGCTCTGCCACTGCCCCTCATTCCCGACCCGCAGCCCCTGCTCTCCCAGCCCTGGGCTCCCCCCCCCCCC
>QEPC01003038.1:575531-586472 GCA_003113815.1 Sphenodon punctatus | reverse complement strand
ACTCCTGGGTTCTCTGGGAGGGGAGTGGGGGCTAGTGGCTTAGAGCAGGGGGGCTGGGAGCCAGGACTCCTGGGTTCTCTGGGAGGGGAGTGGGGGCTGGTGGGTTAGAGCAGGGGGGCTGGGAGCCAGGACTCCAGGGTTCTCTGGAAAGATTGCGGGGGGGGAGTGGTGGCTCAGGCTGCATAAACTTAAGGCAGAGTCTCTGTGTGAGTCAGGTATGGGTGTGAGGCTTGTTTGAATGACTCGCTCCCATGTACCTGCCTGCAGCCCCAACTTGTCTCATTTGCCATCTTCCTGACCCTGTTTGGACTGGGAGATGTCAGGAGTCCCTGCAGTTCTGCTATGCCACCCCCGTTAAACCGTGGAAGCTGCCCGTCCCTGCTGCCATACTAAACCCCTTCCTGCTTCCCCCAGGCTGTGACGCTCTCCCCTCCAGCAGGGGGCAGCACGGAGGTGGCTGGGGCATACTGGGGCTGTAGGGAATTGTGGTTAAGGCGAGGAACTCTGGGTAAGATGCCACTATTGGACTTGGTGGGACATTGTGGGTGTCTGTGGTGCATTCTGGGAAATGCATTCCACTGGGTGTGGGTTGGTGCATAGGATTCTGGGTAGCATGGTGTGGTTCACAGTCTAGGTAATGATGTTCCTTAGCACGGGTAGCTCCAGTGCATGTTGGGCAGGCAAGTTGCTCTCCCTGCTGCGTAGCTGACCACCTGCTCTCTTCTCTGTCCCCTTGCAGGTAAAGCGCTATTTCCCCACTGAGGAACGCAGCTTTGCCAAGCGCCTGCTCTTCATCCTCCTTGCCATTGTCTTCTTCCAAGTCTACAGTGCCGATGAGGAGCTGCCCCCCCTGACCACTGAGCAAGGGACCGCCACCTGCTCTGCCATGGGGGAGACGGAGAGCTCTCATGGAGAGAACCCCTTCCTGGAATACCATCCCGTTGCTGTGACCGTGCCCTCCGTCGAGTCTGACCATGGCATTGCTTGGTGCAGGAGAGAGGAGGGACCCGAGTCAGCTGTTGACATCACCCACTTCTTGGAGCAGAGTCCGGTGGCTTTCTGAGCGCGCCCTGGAGGGAAAGGGGCAGGCAATGGGAGCCAGGCTGGGCTGCAGCATCTAAAGGGTTAACCTTGCCTGAGGCGAGGCCCACATTCCGGGTAGTAGCTCTGGCAGTTAAAAGGTTAACTTTCTCATGACACTAAGGGGTTAATGCAGCCTGCCTGTCTGCTCCTTCCAGCTCGACTTGTCTTCCTCGAAGAAACTTGACGTCAGACCTGAAACTTGAATCTGTTCCGTTTTCTGGACATGCCTGCAGCAGATCGGATGTGGGGGGAAGGGGTGTTAATGAACTTATTTATATTCTTAATAATAATAATAATAATATTTATGTATTTTGTAATTTAAACTGACTTGTGTTATTTATAATCTGGAGATTCTTCGAGAGAGATGCTGCTTTTAAATCCAGAGCTCGAATATAAGAAACAAACATAGGTTTGTTTATTTTTTAGATTTTTGTCTCTTTTTAATGGGGACATTAATTTAACTCGAACGAGTGGGTGCCTGTCGAGGACAAATTGCAGCTCGACTCCCAAGCAGTGGAGAAATAGCCTCAGGAGTCTGCTAAGGGGAAGAGCCTTTTAAAAAAATCTCTCCAACTCAGCGGGAGGAAACACTTTTGGAAAGGTGAAATTTGTTCTCGAACGGATGAAATCTGACAGCTTTGTCTGTAGCCTTTAACTTGTGGGTTTAATAAAGAAATATTGCCTTGAGTCAGGGTTTAAAACTATGTGAAATTCTAGTAGATACATGCCACACACACACACCCAAAAAAAAAAAGAGAGAGAGAGAAGCTTTGGGATGACGAAATTTTTATTCTCAGGGAAATTTCTCAACCAAACCTTTATAGCAATGAACTTGGAGAACAATGGGGTTATTCTCTCTAGCTTTTAATAAGGCAATATTTCTTCAAGTGTAGATGGGAGGGGGAAAAAAACTTTGGGAAGATTAAAAATTCTTGATGTAAAAAATTGGCAAAAATTAGCAGCTCTGTAATCCCACCCTAGTACAGTTTAGGGTTTTGTTTTGCAAAAAAACCCTCTGATCCTTGTATACTTAATATGGTGATAGTTCTTTATTGCATCATAAAATTTCTAGGCAAAAAAACTTTAGAAAGGTGAACTATCTTAGGGAGACAGAGGGAAACTCGGGGGATTTTCCAGAATGGGCAAGTTTATTGCCACCCCTGTTAAGCACCGTGACACACCCACAGTGCTGTTTGGGATATCTGGTGAGCCTATTATGTAATGCTTACTGTGTAAGCTGTTTCTTAGGAGACAGGCTTTCTTTCTGATCCATGTTGACCTAGATCGCAGGAGAACTCGCAGTCTTTATAAAAAAAAAAAACTCTTGTTGCTCAAAGCATCCCCCGAGGAGGTCAGATGAACTCATGTATGTTCTGTGAACAAAAAAATTAAATAAAGATGTTGTTCTAAGGGTGCCTGTTTCTGTCTGATTGATGGGGGTGGAAGAGACGCTGGGGCAAGCTTTTCGGGTTAGTTACCCCCTCATGCTGCCTCCCCACTCCAGTGCTGTAATCTTACTTCTATGTAGAGAGGCTAAAATTGGGTCTGATCTTTGAATTAGCAGGGCCTGGGGAAGGGGATGAGGTCTCTGGAGACAGGGTCTTCTGAGGGAACAGGAGTCTTTGGGGGCGGGGGGGGGGGGAGGCACTGGAGGGAGGCAGGCAGGGTAGGGCTTATTTTTTACTTTGCTGAGGGATTTAGGGCCCTACAGGAACAGCGTGTTTCTCCGGGGTGGCATCAGTGAGAACATACCCAGTGCCATACTGGGTCAGACCAATGGTCCATCAAGCCCAGCATCCTGTCACCAACCGTGGTCAATCTCAGTCGCTTAGGAGAAGTACCCAACAGGTCACAATGGGGAGGGATCTGTGGTGTTCGCTCCCCACTCACAACAGTAAGAAGTTACATCCCCCATACCTACTTGGCTGATACCCGTTAACGGACCCATCCTCCAAGAACTTATCCGATCCTCTTTTAAACCCAGCTGTACTACAGGCCTTGCCCACATCGTCTTGCAAAAATTTCCGCAAGTTAACTAAGAACATAAGAAGTGCCATACTGGGTCCCACCAGCGGTCCATCTAGCCCAGCATCCTGTCTCCGACAGTGGCCAGCTCTGGTAGCTCCGGTGAAGTACACGTGCGGGTCATGGAGGTGTGACCCATCTCATGCTGACTGCTCCCAATTAGCGGTAGTCAGCGGTTTTAAGCCCCAACTAGTAGGTGTTTATGGCTCTAAGAATGTATCCAATTTCAATTTGAAGGCGCGCTGCTGGCTCTCCCAGCCTCCTCTGGTGATGAGTTCCACAAGTGTGTTGTCCGCTGTGTGAAAAAGTATTTTCTTTTTGTTCATTTTAAATCTGCGGCCATTTAACTTCAGAGAGTCTTCCCCTTGGTCGCTTATTGTGGGAAAGGACAAACAATTGTGCGTTGAGGGAAAAAATAAGCCCCAACTAGTAGATGTTTATGGCTTTGTCCTCTAGAGGATGATTTCATGGAGTGTCCCCTCCTTGTTCTCATACTATTTGAAAGGGTGAATAACCGCTCCCTATTAACTCATTCCACACTGCGCATGATTTTACAAACTTCTATGGTGAAAACAGACACAACGCTAACTCCCCTTTAACATTTCTTATGCATGTTCCAGGGCTGTATTGGTACCCTATGCAGCCCTGCAACATGCATAAGAAATGTTAAAGCAAAGTTAGCATTATGTCTATTTTCACCCTATCTTGTCTCTCTCTTTAGGGGAGCCATGCCAAGCCCCTTATAACTTTTGTTGCCCTTCTCTGTACCTTTTCTAGTTCTACTATATCTTTTTTGAGATGGGGCGACCAGGGCTGCTCACAGTTTTTAAGGTGTGGTTACACCATAGGTTTATATTATAGAGGCATTACATATTCAGTTGTATTCTGAATACAAAAACCAAATATTGGGAATTATTCATAGAGAATACTATTCTCTAGCCCTTTCTGAACAATTCCTAACCTTTGGTTTGCATTTTTTGAACACCGCCACACACATAGCTGAGGCTGTCTCTTATACACATCTAGATGTGTATAAGAGACAGATTATATGCTGAGTGAAAAAATATTTTATTTGTTTTAAACTTGCCACCCATGAGTTTCATGGAGTGTCCCCTAGTTCTAGTACTAGCTGAGAGGGTAAATAACAGCTCCTTGTTTATTAGTTCCACCCCACTCATGATTTTATAGACCTCTGTCCTATCTCCTCTCAGTCGTCTCTTCTCCAAAATGAAGAGCCCCAACCTACCAAGCCTCTCCTCCTACGGGAGCCCTTCCATGCCCTTGATTTTTGTTGCCCTTCTCTGTACCTTTTCTAGTTCAGCGATGTTGTCTACAATGATTCCAAGATCCTTCTCCTGAGTGATAACCCCTCATTTAGAACCCAGCATTGTATACCTATAGCTTGGATTGTTTTTCCCCTATGTGCGTTACTTTGCACTTCTCCACTTTAAATTTCATCTGCCCTTTAGATGCCCAGGCACCCAGTCTTGCAAGACCTTCCAGCAATTCTTCACAGTTCATTCGTTTACTACCTTGAATAACTTTGTGTCATTTGTAAATGTGATCACCTCACTCTTTATTCCCTTTTCCAGATAGTTAATATTAATACAACCAACCCTTTGCGTCTGCCTTCCGCCTATGTGCCTGCCTTAATGGTCTGCAGGATCCCTCCGGACTAGTGGGAGGCCTGGAATTGTTGACCCAACTGCTCCTAATTTCTGACCTCTAATTGCCTGTAGTTTCCAGATTCCAATGTGTCTATTTGAATTGTACTTAACTAAGATACGAGTGCTGCTGGCTTTGGGGACTGACCCACAGGGCTGCATCCATGGCCTTCTGTTCTGCCCGCTGCAGAAGAGCCAATCAGCCCTGGCCTTGCAGGCAAGCAGCTCCTGGGTTAACCCTTTAGGTGTCACTTCGAAACAGGGTACGTAAAGAGCGGGAGAAGTGAGCGGGAGTGGGCTGTGTGTTCCTAGCGGAAAGACGTGCAAGGGAAGGAGAGCGGGGATGGTCTGCAGTGAGGGAACAGAAACGCCGACAAAAGCAAAAAGGTGGCACAAGCGCTCTTCTCCTGCCCCCAAAAGGACAGGCCTGACTGCTGAGAGGGGAGAAGGCTGCACTATAAAGTGAATGGAAATGAACTGAACTGGCAACCCCAAAGGAATGGCCAGTCGGAGTATGCACAATGCAAAGACAACGGGTGTGAGTACAGGTGTTGATACAAGTAAATATTCAAAACAAGAAACCTCTGGAGATCACAAGCTGCGGACAATTATACCAGTATGGCTGATGGTACAAACATAAATGTAACAGAAACACTCAGTCCGTGTTGTATTAAAACATGGAAATGCAAACGTAAATACGTGGACATTTGCAAACAATTCCTATGGTGTTCATAGCATGAATATCCAGTTCAAATGCGTTTCGGGGATCCTACCCCTTCCTCAGTGAACACTCTTAAAGATTCAAATCCTTGTCCAAAAGGTATGGATGCAACTGCACAAACACGGGCAATCTGCCCTTCTCTCATCTACAGACACGTAGTGCACACTGGACCCGGAGACTCCCCCTTGTTGAGGGAAAGTCGCTGATGGCTTCAGTGGTCGGCTGCTGCCTGTAAAATCAAGGCACAGGGTAAAGGCAAGGAACACTCTGCTGGATTGCCGCCACATAGACTCCAACATACTCATGCCTAAAATAGGCAGTAATGGCGGCAGCTCTCCCCACACTGGTGTCAGATCCTGCTAACTTAGGGCTGCTCGCTGTTGCTAGCGCTCCACCCCTTGTTACATTGAGACATTCTCCGGCATCTTAACTAAATTGTTTATAGCATGTGACAACAGCATAATATAACCTCCTCTTAAATCAACAGGAAAATCCCCCTCAAGATATGAGAAAATGATTCACAACTCACCACCAAACACAAGTAAACTGCCACTATTATATAAACTGCCATACAGTTGAAAACCAGATCCAGATAGCGAGGCTACGAACCTTCCTGTCTCACCACAGCTTGCAAGTGCAGCTGCTGTGTGGGGCCAATATAACGTATTTGAAGCAGGAAGGGGAAAGGAGACCTCTTCCTGTGCTGATCTGCAAGGCATATTGCAAATCAGCCACCGCGGTGAACATGCTCCCCAAGTAAGCTCTGCTGAGGGATCATGCAAACACAGTGCAGACAATGCTGCAGAGCCAATCATGGGGTGAAAATGCCTAATGCCAAACACCATGATGAAGGAGCTTAACGGTAAACTGACCAGTGATTACTATCATTGAGACCGCGTGGATATAAAGTCTCTAGCCTAAAAATCCAATAGACCGCCCTTCTTTTTAGAAGTATGTGATTCTGGGCTTCACCTGGTATTATCTCTATACCTCAGGTCCTCAGCTCTGTGCTCAAAGTCCAAAAAATGGGAAACTAGTGGTTCTTTCAAAACTTTTCTTCTAATGTTCCCACAATGTTCTTGAATCCTAATCCTGACCTGTTGTGATATGTACCCTACATAGATCAGATCACAAGGGCACAAGAGAACATAAACAACAGACTTGGTTTTGCCAAGTGGAAAAATGCTTAAGTGCATATTTGACCCCAGTGCTGGGATGGACAAATTCTTTAATGGAGAGCGCATATGGACAGACTGTACAGTCTCCACATTTAAAATGACCATGTGGATGCATGGTAGCAGACATATGAGTGTGTGGCACTGTTCTGGGGAGCTTGGCCCTAACCAACATATCCCTCAGCGATTTAGTTTTCTTGTATGCAAAGAGGGGTTTGAATTCACATCCGGGGATCTCCTGAACCAAATGCCAGTGTCTCAAACCTGCCTTACGTAACGACCCAGGTGCAAATATAATGGGGCATACCACTCTGCCACAAGGTGGTGCAATCTGTGGGAGCAATAACGATTCCCTTGGGCGTCCCAAAGCCCGAAAAAAAGAGTGTCTGAGAATTTTATCTGGGTACCCTCTCTTCTTCAAATTCTGCATGCACTTGTTTGCCTGTTGCATAAAAGGAACCTCACTGTTGCAATTCCTCCTGATCCGAATCAAATGACTATACGGTAAATTATTTTTCAGATGCAGGGGATGATGACTCATATAGTGCAAGGATGAATTCACATCCGTGTCCTTCGTATATGTGGAGGTAAATACATTCCCCATCCTATAATCTAGTTGAATATCCAAAAAGTGGATTGTGCTGCAATCAAATTTTAAATCAAATGTGATGTTGGGAACACAATTATTTAAATACTGATGGAATGATACTAAGAATTCTTGTGGTCCCACCCATAGGAAAAACAGCTCATCAATGTATCTTTTGTAAAGAACAATATGATCTAGAAAGGAGTTGGATAATCTGTTGTAAATAAACTCCTCTTCAAACCTTCCCATAAAGAGATTCACTATTTCGGGGGCAACTGTGCAACCCATGATTTGCAAATATAATTGTCCCTCATACTCGAAATAGCTCTTGGTCAGGACAAGTTCTGCCATTTGATGTAGAAAGTGGTGCTGGGATGTAAGCTCTCCCTCCTGTTGAGAGTCTCTTCAATAACCTCTAGGGCTGCTGCCTGAGGGATATTGGTATAAAGGGCAGCGACATCCATGGTAGCTAAGACCAGGTCCCCTGGAAACACCTGCCAATCCATATCATTAATGATATTAAGAAAATCCTGAGAGTCCCAGATGTAGGACGGGCGCATCGGGACAAAAGGCTTGAGGGCCAAGTCCAGATACTGGGAGAGGGACTCCAGAAGTGATCCATTCCCAGAAACAATCGGACGTCCTGGGGGATTAACCAAACTTTTGTGACTCTTGGGAAGTATATAAAACAAAGGAATTCTGCCCTCGCTTTCCACTAAAAACTCATACTCCTGTTTGGTAATTTCACCCATCATGAGTCCCTCATAGACCAGGTCCTGCATTTGCCTATTAACATCCTGTATGAAAGTCTTATCAATGGGTTTATAATATTCCTTGTTGTATAACTGGGAGCGAACCTCCTGGTCATAGGCAGTCCTGTCTAATAGCACTATGGCAACACCCTTATCTGCCGGTTTGATAACCACATTAATATCATTCCTAAGGGAGTCTAGGGCCAATCTCTCCTGATGGTTGATGTTGTGCCAAACTTCTTTGGGAGTCCGGTCAATTCTGTCTAGTTCTTTCCTAATGAGATCCTCAAAAACCCAAACCCATTGGTTGGTAGTGGGGGGGACAAAGGTGGACCTGGGTCTGAATGTTTTCTCAGGTTCTCTCTCTGAATGATCAGTATGGAACCAATCACGTAATCGGATGGTTCTGCAGAATTTGAACATCTCTAAGCGATTGGAAAAATCATTGTATCGAGGTGTCGGCACAAAAGATAGGCCCCGTTCTAGAACATGGGCCTCTGCCTGGGATAAACTCCTAGACGACAAATTGACCACTATCAATTGCATGTTGTCCTCCTGGGTCGTCCCCCCCCCCTCCCCCCGGATGATCTCCTTGACCTGCCTCTCTCCTGGGAGGGCCCTGTCGATCTCCTGTGCCGGGCTCCCTCCTGGCGGAGGCCTGGCGTGTCCTGAGGTCTAAAAAAGATTCCCGTGGCCGGATCTCATATCTCCTAGATGTAACAGAGTCAGGGTCCTCTGAATCATTAGCACTGGTGCTCCCCAACTCCTCCTCTTCACTGGTCATGAGATTAAATCTCACAGACTTGTGAGGTTTGGATTTGTAGCTACCTCTCCTCCAGTTATAAACCCTATTTGACTCATAATCACGAAGATCCCTTTGGAACTTGGTCCATTTCCTTTCCTTTAAGGATCCTGTACTCTTTGTCTAGGTCCAAAGCCAATGATTGAAACTTGTCTGCGAATTTCTTGTCACCTAAGGACTCTCTTAAAACTCCCTCCAAATCCTTGGTGTCGCCCTCCAATTTGGCAATCTCCTTATTGGAGGTTTCGGACCATCAGATCAAAACTGAACTTATTCAGGATTTGATTCCATTTAATCTTGAAATCCTCATCCTGTGGAAAAACCCCAGGTTCTTTTGTCATCCTAAGGCCCCTGGGAATCCTTTTTGCCTTAACATACTCCCCTAAAGCTCTGGCGTGGAGATCAATTCTAAGAGACTTGATTTTCAAGTCTGCAAATTTTCTCCAGGGAGTAATATCCACGCTGGTCTCTTCTATATTAAAAAAAGCATTGGGGTTTACTATTTTGTGAATATCCCCCTCATTATAGCTGAATACACAATCTGGCTCATTAATCATGGTGTACAGAGGACGGAAGCAAAGAGGCGGCACAAGCGCTCTTCTCCTGTCCCCGAAAGGACAGGCCTGACTGCTGAGAGGGGAGAAGGCTGCACTATAAAGTGAATGGAAATAAACCGAACTTGCAACCCCAAAGGAATGGCCAGTCGGAGTATGCACAATGCAAAGACAATGGGTGTAAATACAGGTGTTGATACAAGTAAATATTCAAAACAAGAAACCTCTGGAGATCACAAGCTGCGGACAATTATAACAGGCAGCAGCCGACCACTGAAGCCATCAGCGACTTTCCCTCAACAAGGGGGAGTCTCCGGGTCCAGTGTGCACTACGTGTATGTAGACGAGAGAAGGGCAGATTGCCCGTGTTTGTGCAGTTGCATCCATAGCTTTTGGACAAGGATTTGACTCTTTAAGAGTGTTCACTGAGGAAGGGGTAGGATCCCCGAAACGTGTTTGAACTGGATATTCATGCTATGAACACCACAGGAATTGTTTGCAAATGTTTACGCATTCATTGAACTGGACATTATGTTATGAACATCACAGGAATTGTTTGCAAATGTCCACATATTTATGCTTGCATAAATATTTTATAGTGCAGCCTTCTCCTCTCTCAGCACAGTACGGAACAGAAATGCCCCCAACTCCGTAGCAAGGTTTCCCCCTCAGCAGGACTCTAAAAACAGTGATCTTTAGGGCTCTGTGGCATGGGAGAGTCTTTGTTCTAGTTGTTTTTACCCGAGGCTGTTGCAAAATAATAATAATAAATTATTAACCTTTATTTTTATATAGCGCCCCCCTGCCATGGCACTTGGAGTGCTTTACATATTATAATAATAATTAATAATTTTATTTATATAGTGGCCCCCCAACCTTACATGGCACTTGGAATGCTTCACAAAGTATAAAACAATATAAAACCATTCAAGACCATTTAAACCAATAATCCAGTACTTTAAAATAGGGGAAGGAAAGAGGACAGAGGACAAAGAAAGGGACCAGCAGTGGATCCTAAAGGCACCTAGAAAATCAATATGTTTTCAGGTGCTTTTTAAAGATAAGGAGTGAGGAACTTTGACGGACATCTGGAGGGAGGGAGCACCACGCCGCGGGGCCCGCCGCAGCAAAAGCCCAATCACCCGCCGCCTTACCGCGCCATGCGGAACCCCCAAACAGCAGGTGGTTCCATCCTGAACGCCGATCTCCATCAGTGTGAGAGCTTCCAGAAGCAGATCTCAAATATAACCAGGGCCTAAAGTTTGTTGCACAAAAGAACTTTAATAGTTATGGGGCTGGTTGAAAGATTTCAGCAGGGACCTGATTCCTCTATCAACACCTCTAGTGGGTTAGAGCTGGGGTGGGCTGGGAGCCAGGACTCCTGGGTTCTCTGGGAGGGGAGTGGGGGCTAGTGGGATAGAGCAGGGGGGTCTGGGAGCCAGGACTCCTGGGTTCTCTGGGAGGGGAGTGGGGGCTAGTGGGTTAGAGCAGGGGGGGCTGGATGGAAAGTAACAAAAACGTACACTTTACTACAATCTCTCGGTCTCAGCAACTTCTATCAAATCACTAATTACTTTTT
>QEPC01003038.1:548881-564044 GCA_003113815.1 Sphenodon punctatus | reverse complement strand
CTTTGGACCATATCTCCCCCGTCCCATCATGAGCCCAATAGCCACGCCTTCTTCCCCCCCAGTCACCTCCTCTGGCTGTCCCGCACTGGCAGCGCGGGAGAACCTCCCCCATCCCCCCCAACACCCTCTCCCCCTCCCCTGGTCCCCCCCTCACGGGAGACCAGAACCCCCCACCTTTATTGGGTCAACCCCCCTCTCTCATCAGGGGGATGTGCCCAACCCTCCCCAACCCAATCCCCCTTCGTCCCCCACATATGCAGGGGAGGAGTCATGTTCCCCTCAATCCTCCCCAACCACATCAACATATACCCTACCCACCCGCCCTATCCCATAGCCAGCCCCCCCCAACCCTCACTCAGGGGCCACACCCAACGGCCCTATGGCGCGGCCCTTAGGCGCGCAGCCCTGCGGTTCCTCCTGGGGTAAATGGTTAAGTGTGTAGTCCTTGTTCAATTTGCAACCTCTGGCAGGAATCAGGTCATAGCACGGAGACTGCACTTGTGGCCTTGGTCGATGATCTATGCCTGGTGTGACCTGTTGATCTTGTTAGATCTTTCACTGGCCTTTGATGCAGTTGATCATGAGGTGTTGTTGACATGGCTGTGGGACCACTCTTGGGTGGTTTTCATTCATTCCTGTCGGGGAGGTCTCAGCGGGTGGTGATGGGAGACTGCTCATTGTCCCCTCGGGACCTCCCCTGTGGGGTCCTACAGGGTTCCATCTTGTCTCCCCTCTTGTTCAATGTGTATCTGAGGCCATTGGGCGAGATCATTCGGAGTGACCTGCCATCAGTGCGCTGATGACACCCAGCTCTACCTCTCTTTTTCATTCGACCCAGGTCCTGCAGTCTCGGTGCTTACCCAATGCCTGTGTGACGATGGCTGACTGACTCTGTGACTTGCAAGGGATTGGGACCCCTGTCATTGAGGGGGTATGGGCCTCTCTAGTTATCCAGGCGTGCAGCCTTGGGATGTTTTACCTGCGCCTGAGCAACATAGGGTGCCAATGCAGCCCTGCAACATGCATGATGGGTGGGGAGGCGCTGGTCTACAAACAACCGTGGCGTGCTTGCGCCTGGATTGTCAGGTGGCGGCGGTGGCCAGGAGCGCTTTTCGCAAACTCATCTGGGGAGGAGGCTGCAGCTCTTCCTTTATGATACGGATCGGGACACCACCTGCCTCAAGGCTAGATTACTGCTACGCGCTCTATGTGAGGGGCTGCCCAGGGGCCTAGCTGGGTTGGAAAGGGTCCAGGTACAAGAAATGGACTTGACCCCCCGCTCCCCACCTCCAGTCCAGTGAGTCCACTCCTCTGACTCCAGAGGCACTTCTGACACCGCGGTACCTCTCCCCTCCTCTGCTTGCTGCACACGAGCCCGGGATGCTGTGGCTGCCGGCTGCAGTGCCTGCCTTGTGCTGTCGCCGGTACTTGCTCTGTCCTGTGTCCCCACCCCACCCCAGCTTGGGCCCCAGGACAAACGTCCCTCCTGTCCTCATGATAGTTACACCCCTAGGGCTGCTCTTGATGACTGTTCCGGGAGCTGGTGCAGAACACAGGGGTCTGGTTCCTTTGGGGGGGCGGGGGTCACCGTGAGCACATTACACCGGTGTTTCATAGTCAGCACTGGCCTCCTATAGCTTTCCAGGCACAATTCAGGGGGCTGGTTCTAACCTTTAAGGCCCTAAATGGCCTTGGACCCACATCTGAAAGACCCCACCCCCCCGTCCTTTCATGCTCCACTGCAAGCCCTGCGGTCATCTGGAAGTGTGCGCTTGTGGGCAACACCGGCCAATCTTGTCTGTACGACAAGGGCCTGCAGAGAGGCGTTCTCGGTCGCTGCTAGAGTTGCCATTTATGCACATGTTCAAGGAACACTTATGAAAAATCCATGTTTCGGGGCCTGCAGTGCCAACGCAGGCCCTGAAACATGAATTTTTCATAAGTGTTCCTTGAAAACGTGCATAGGGCAGCCCTAGTCGTATGTTACGGAACTCCCTTTCCCTGGAGGTCAGCCAAAGCCTGCGCATATTCCGGAGGTGGTGTAAAACTTTCTCTTTGGCAAAATATTTGGCAGGCGAGGCTAAGGGCTGGGTGTGGGTGGGTTCCTGGGGTCAGACTGGGGATTAGGGATTCTACTGTATTTTACTATATTTTGCGTGTGTTTATTACTGTGAGCCACCCTGAGCTTTCGGGGAAGGGAAGGGTATACATTTTAATAAATAAATAATCCAGGCGCTGGTCTCATGTTCATTCTAAGTATCTTAGAAAGGGCTCCAAATATGTTAAGGCAACAGTTAGTAATTCTAAGATAAAAATATGACCAAGAGACCCAACCTGGCTTCCACATCCACCGGCAATAGTCATCCGAGGCGAGCCCTGCTTTAAATAATCTATCTGGGGTCCAATAAAACCTATTTCAGATCTCGTTCTGAAAAAATCCCCAAAGCAATGAACTTGATGTTTAACAAAGCGATTTCCAGATAATTTCCTATTTCTCATCGGTTAACAATATCTGTAAATCCTTTCCCCATTTACCTTTGATGTTAACATCTGCAGGATATAATAGCTTATTGAACCATTTGTAGGCCTTAGTACCACTACCCACCAAATAAGATTTACGCCTAGGGGCACCTGTTTTTATACGATTTCCCTAGCTCTGCAGGGTGCACTGAGCGGAGACGTCCAGCAGGTGGCGGCAGAACCCCGATCCTGGGCTGTGCATAAACACTGCATAGGGCTGGGGGAAATGTTTCTGCAAGGGGTGATGGGAAATTGCTGGTGTCAGAGAGGGTGGGGCTCGCTGGAGTAGGAAGCAAACAGGGGTGGCGGCTGGAAACGTTACTCTTGCAGCAGATTGGGTGAGTGCATGGAACTCCCAGAGCCCCTGATCTAACCCACTAGCTCATTCCCCTCCCAGAGAACCCAGGAGTCCTGGCTCCCAGCCCCCTTGATCTAACCCACTAGCTCATTCCCCTCCCAGAGAACCCAGGAGTCCTGGCTCCCAGCCCCTTTGCTCTAACCCATTAACCCCCACTACTCCCTCCCAGAAAACCCAGCAGTCCTGAATCCTAGGCCCCCCCTGCTCACTAGGATCACTGCCCTCTCAGAGAACCCAGGAGTCCTGGTAGTTAGTCTCCGTCCTATTGTAATCTACTAGGTCTAGATAGATTTAAAAAAAAAAAAAAAAAAAAGGCCCTCCACTCCCAAACATAAAGACAGCCTGAGAGCCAGGACGCCTGGGTTCTCTGGGCAGGGAGTGGGGGCTAGTGGGTTAGAGAAGGGGGTCTGGGAGCCAGGACTCCTGGGTTCTCTGGGAGGGAAGTGGGGGCTAGTGGGTTAGAGCAGGGGGGTCTGGGAGCCAGGACTCCTGGGTTCTGTCGCATGGTCTAATCTATGTGTCTCATCCGTTCCAGACATCCTGACAGGAAGATGTTTTTCACGTGCGGCCCTAATGAGGCCATGGTTGTGTCTGGTAAGCGGTGCCCCTCGAATGTGGATTGACATTTGAAGCTCGGTCTCTGGTAGCTATTCCTAACACCACATATCCCCGTCTGTTAAGCGTGGGTGCCTCAGAGTGTGAAAAGGTCCAAGATCTCATTTCCTGATGTCCCCTGAGCTGTCCACTCCCAGATCAGAATCGGTGCTCCCTAGATGGGACAGTCCCGGGACCCCGTTCCCTAATGCCCTCCCCACCCCACCCAGCCAGCCTTTAAAAGCAGATTGGCTTCTGTCCAATAATGAGCTCATATAGATAAAAGCCTGCAGAGGGAGTTACTGCTCGTTTAGTGACTGCATCTGAGCCCCGGGTGAGGGATTCCTGTAGAAACAGCCGCCGCAGAGGCAGCCACCTCTCAGCCCTGGGTGAGGAATCCCTGTAGAAACAGCCGCCCCCTCCCACAGAGGCAGCTGCATCTCAGTCCCATGGCAAGGGATCCCTGTAGAAACAGCCGCCCCCAGCCCAGAGGCAGCTGCATCTCAGCACTGAGTGAGGGACCCCTGTAGAAACAGCCGCCCCCAGCCCAGAGGCAGCTGCATCTCAGCACTGAGAGGGATCCCATTCCCTGTAGAAACAGCCGCCCCCACCCCAGAGACAGCTGCATCTCAGCACTGAGTGAGGGATCCCTGTATAAACAACTGCCTCCACCCCAGAGACAGCTGCATCTCAACACAGTGTATCAAACCCTTTCCTCCCTGTCTCCAGGGTTCTGTCGCAGCCCCCCAGTCATGGTTGCCGGGGGCCGGGTTTTTGTGCTCCCCTGCGTCCAGCAGATTCAAAGGTGAGTCCTGACCCATCCGTAGGTCCCGAGCTCCTGGGACGGACGGACAGACAGACAGGACAGGGCATGATAAGTCCAGTGGCTTAAAGGACAGATAATGGGAATTTCAGAGCTTAATCAAAGGTAGCTGCCTTATACCTTGTTCTAACCTCTGCTGTGTTCACATGAGAAGATAGTTTAAAGTGAAGTGAATTGGGGTGGGGGGGGTGTTACTCACCACTTCAAATAAGTGAGATTAAAGAGGAGAGACTTTCTTAACGCAAGGAATACACTCGTGTGTACCATTGGGGGGGACTTTCCCATCTGTCCCCAGGGCGTTCTCCGTTGTGTCTCATGCACCATCTCTGCCTTGCTGCCTGGTTGTTATTCCAACTCCCCTCCACTCTGCAAGTTCCCAAGGGAGGGAGATTTCTGGAAATCCTGGCCTAGGTTGGGCGCCAAGGGTTCTGTGCAGGGAGGAGGGGGCTCAATACCGGGCTAGATGGGCCTGTGGGTCTGATCTTGGGACTCCTCTGTCCTTGTCCTTCTTCTGGCAGGATCTCGCTGAACACACTGACACTAAATGTGAAGAGTGAGAAGGTTTACACCCGGCATGGGGTCCCCATCTCGGTCACTGGCATCGCCCAGGTAACCGACTTCCCCTGGTAACTCAGGAGTTACCATGGAGACTGTAGGGATCCCCCTCCATTTCAAAATGGTAGCTCCCCCAACAGTCTTCCCCCCTCACCTTCCAGAATGGTACCTGCTGCCAGCAGCCACCCCATTCCTCAGTGGTACCTGCCCTCAAGAGCCATCCCCCTCACCCCCCACTTTCTAGAATGGTACCTGCCTGCCCAGTCTCCACCCCACTATAGAATGGTATGAGCACTAAACTTGGCCCAGGGGGCCACAGGACCAGAACACCCTTTGTCATGGCAACTGTCTCCTGGCAACTGTTGCCCTGGAGAGAAGGGGAAGCCTCATCCTCTTAAAGGGGAAGTGTCCCCAATTTGGGAGAATCCTTGAACTGTTGGGGGCAAAGAAAAAAAGGGGTGGGGGAAGGGTCTTTAGCTCTCCATCTCTGTACTTCTCTCATTCCCGTGTTCCTCCCTCCCAGGTGAAGATCCAAGGGCAGAACAAGGAGATGCTAGCGGCCGCCTGCCAGATGTTCCTTGGAAAATCGGAGAATGAGATTGCACACATTGCACTGGAGACACTGGAGGGTCATCAGAGAGCCATCATGGCGCACATGACTGTGGAGGTAGGGCTGTGTGTGGGTGTGTCCCTGCAGGAGGGAGGGAGCAAACTGGGTGGGTTGTTTGTCGCTACTGCCCCCTGCTGGAGGGAGTGAGCCTTGCTCTGGTTGTGTGTGTGTGTGTGTGTGTGTCGCTGCTGCCCCCTGCTGGAGGGAGTGAGCCCTGCTCTGGTTGTGTGTGTGTGTGTGTGTGTGTGTCGCTTCTGCCCCCTGCTGGAGGGAGTGAGCCCTGCTCTGGTTGTGTGTGTGTGTGTGTGTGTGTGTCGCTTCTGCCCCCTGCTGGAGGGAGTGAGCCCTGCTCTGGTTGTGCGTGTGTGTCGCTACTGCCCCCTGCTGGAGTGAGTGAGCCCTGCTCTGGTTGTGCCTGTGCATGTGTGTCGCTACTGCCCCCTGCTGGAGGGAGTGAGCCCTGCTCTGGTTGTGCGTATGCGTGTGTGTCACTACTGCCCCCTGCTGGAGTGAGTGAGCCCTGCTCTGGTTGTGTGCATCGCTGCTGCCCCCTGCTGGAGCTTGTGTTCTGTTGTTCCTGAATAGCTGTCCCCCACCCTACCCACTTGTCCCTTCCTCGCCCTTCAGGAGATCTACAAGGACAGGCAGAAGTTTTCCGAGCAGGTTTTCAAAGTGGCTTCCTCCGACCTCGTCAATATGGGGATCAGCGTTGTCAGCTACACCCTCAAAGACATCCACGATGACCAGGTAACGGACGGACGGACACCCCCTCCACTTCAGCCTGCCAATCGAAAAGGCAAACCGAATGCTAGGAATTATTCAGAAAGGGCTAGAGAATAAAACAGAAACTATCAGAATGCAGCTATATAAATCTGCGGTGCGACTGCACCTTGACTATTGCATGCAGTTCTGGTTGCCTCGTCTCAGAAAGATACAGTAGAACTAGAAACGGTGCCGATGAGGGTATGGAATGGCTCCTGAACGAGGAGACGCTTGATAGGTTGGGGCGCTTCAGTTTGGACTATGTTTTTATCCCAAATCAGAGCCAGCGCCTCTTAGAGGGGAAAGGTCCAGAATTCCATTCCCCCGTGAGCCAGCTAGTCTGCCTTTGACACTCTCTGATCACCACCTGACCCTCGCCCATTTCTCTCTCTTTCTTGGGGGGCGAGAGGGGACTGTGTGGTTTTCTTTTTGTTTTTGTTTTTTTAGGATTATCTCCACTCCCTGGGGAAAGCCAGGACTGCCCAAGTCCAAAAGGACGCCAGGATGGGGGAAGCAGAAGCTAAGAGAGACGCCGGCATCAGGGTGAGATGTTAATCTACTTGAGAGACAGACTAGATGGGCCCCTGGTTCTGACTGGGGGGGGGGGGAGGAGGGGACACTGGGCTAGATGGGCCCCTGGTTCTGATTGGAGGGGGGGGGACCACTGGGCTAGATAGGCCCCTGGTTCTGATTGGAGGGGGGGGGGGCGGAATACTGGGCTAGATGGGCCTGATCCAGGGCAGCAGGTAAGAGAGAGGAGGCCTAACGTCAGGCTAGATGAGCCTGTGGGGCCTCTCTGTCTCCCCCCGCAGGAGGCCAAGGCAAAGCAGGAGAAGCTCTCAGCTCAGTACCTGAGTGAGATTGAAATGGCCAAGGCCCAGCGCGACTACGAGTTGAAGAAAGCCACGTACGACATCGAGGTCAACACACGCAAGGCCGAGTCTGACCTGGCCTATCAGCTCCAGGTGAGCCGGGTGGGGCAGAAGTAACCGATGTCATCTTGGTCCCACCAGCCCTTTGACCCCTCACCTCTGACACTTGAGTGGGCTCCACTGTTGACCTTTGACCCCATGGGTCAGGTCTGCCTCTGTTGCCCGTGCCTGCCCTGCTGACCCCCCTAACCCCTTGCCCTGCCCTGACCCCAGGTAGCGAAGACCAAGCAGCGGATCGAAGAGCAGAAGATGCAGGTGCTGGTGGTGGAGCGGACGCAGCAGATCCAGGTGCAGGAGCAGGAGATCATCCGCAAGGAGCGCGAGCTGGAGGCCAAGATCAAGAAACCTGCTGAGGCTGAGCGCTTCCGGCTGGAGAAGCTTGCCGAGGCGGAGAGGTAGGAGCCCCAGCGCAGCTCTAGCGGTGGTTTCTAGGCACCCCAGAAGGGCTGCGGCTGCTCTGTCCGCCTCTTGGTGGCGGTTTCTAGACAGGCTGTGGTGCTCTATCCCCCTCTAGTGGTGGTTCCTAGGAGCTCTCTCCAACTCTTCTTCCCCAGTGGATCCATGCTTGTCCCCTGCCCCTCTTCCTTAACCCTGCCAGCTCATCCTCTCCCTGCCGGTGCCGCACAGAGCTGCGGAGGATCCACACACCCCATCCCCTACAAAGCAGGTGCAGGAAGTGGCACTTAACCCCCTCTCTCTCTTCCCCTGCTCCCCAGGTCCCAGTTGATCATGCAGGCTGAAGCGGAGGCAGAGTCTATCCGGGTGAGCACAGAACAGCTCCTGGGATGGGGTGGGCAGGGATTCCTTCTCCCGCCCGTCCATGAGAAGGGGAGAGGTGCAGGCGTTTCCCCACTGGGGCTCGGGCGCGAGCAAGGAGGGGGGGGGGGGGGGGGGGGGAGTGTATCCAAGCAAAGCCGGGTGGAGTGGGGCATCCGGGAGGTGGTGGTGAGGGAGGGGCAGTGTCTCACTCCTCCTCGGTCTCCCTTCCCCAGGTCAAGGGGGAGGCGGAGGCCTTTGCCATTGAGGTGAAGGCGCGGGCGGACGCCGAGCAGATGAGTAAGAAGGCCGAGGCGTTCCGGCAGTACAAGGATGTCGCCATGGTGGACATGTTGCTGGAGAAGCTTCCTGAGGTGAGGGAGACCCTACCGTAAACAAACAAGCCCCAGAGACCTAGCTGTAAAACACATTCATTCTGCCTTCCCTATCGCATTACTAGGGCGCAGGCAGCGCTTTACAGTCACGGCTTTTGGGAGACAGGCCCCTGCCCACCGGGCTTACAATCTAAGACGGACAAGGGTGAGGGGAGCACAGGGAGAGACAGACAGACACACGCACCCATTTTACAGATGGGAGACTGAGACTGGCCCAAGGCCTCCCAGTGAGTTCATGGCTAGGGTGGGATTCAAACCCTGGCTTTCCCAGATCCAAATCCAGCCCCTTACCCACTATGCCACACTGGCTCTTTCCTCCCTCCCCCACAAAAAAGACCCCCCTGTGATAAACAAAATGCCCCCTCCACTACAAAGAGAAATATCTGAAAAGGCAGAGACCCAGGTGTAAACAAAAGCAACAAACAAAATGGGAGGGGGAGCCAAAACTGTAATCAAACTAGCTACGCACACACACACACACACACACACACACACACACACACACACACGGTGGAAACATTCTGGGACACGAAATGCCCACACAAGGGGAAAAAACAGCAGTACAAAGCGTACCAAAACCACACCAAAATGCTGTTATCGAATGAATAGTGTATATTAAAAGAGGAAACGAATAGACCTATACAAAAATATTGTTGTTGCATATACATAAATCTGCATATACATACATACATTGTTGTTGCATATACATAAATCTGCATATACATACATACATTGTTGTTGCATATACATACATACCAATTCACTCAGTATCAACAAACATTAATGTCACCCGACGCGTTTCGGGCAAACGATAAGCCCTTCTTCATGGCTGAAGAATAGATTCACTATTTCTATGTTCTGTACAGCGCCAGGCACATGGCTGGCGCTATATAAATGTTTATTATAATAATAATTTATAATAATTAATAATAAATCAGGAGACTGCGGTCTCCCTCTCTCTATTGTGAATAGGTTCCTCCAGGAAAGACTCCAGCCTCGGGTGACCAAAGAGGAACAAACGAGTGACTCTTTGTGACTCTATGGTTTGGAGTAAAGGAACTATTATGTTTCTCTTTGGTCCCCAGAGATTGGAGTCTTTCCTGGAGGAACCTATTCACACTAGAGAGAGGGAGACCACAGTCTCCTGATTTGAATCTAGTCTTCACCCCTGAAGAAGGGCTTATTGTTTGCCCGAAACGCGTCGGGTGACCGGGTGATTTTAACGTTTGGTGATACTGAGTGAATTGGCAGGTTTATGTCTATGCAACAGCAATATTTTTGTATATGTCCATTCATTTCCTCTTCTAGTCTAAAACATTCTGGGACAGGCAGAGCCCCCTGGGTGTAAACAAACAGAGAGACCCAGGTGTAAACAACAATCCCCTTCCCCCAAGAGAAACTAACCATAAAGAGAGGGTCCCTACAGTAAACGCACTGGGAATGGGGGGAGAGACCCTTCTGTACAAACTCTCCCCTCCCCCCCGTCAGACATTGCTTCCTGTAAACAAGTGGGAAGATTGTACTGTAAACAACTTGTAAACAAACTCTCCCACAGGAGACCCTTTTCAAAGAAACTGGAAAACCCTACTGTAAACATAACCAGGAAAGCGACCCTACAATAAACAGACCACCACCACCAGAGATAACTTTCAAACAAACTGGAGACCTTTACTATAAACATACTGGCAGAGCAACCCTACACATAAACAAACTCTCTCCTTGCAGGAAATGCCTGATGCAAAAGAATTGACGCACTGGAGTAGGGTCAGAGGAGGGTGACAAGGATGCTAAAGGGTCTGGGGAAAGCAAGTCCTACAAGGAAAGGTTGAAGGAGCTGGTTATGTTTAGCCTAGCGAAGAGAAGACTAAGGGGGAGAGATGGTAGCCGTCTTCTGCCACCAGGAACCGCTACAGGGGGCAGCACTAGAGATAACGGGTTCAAGTTAGAGGAAGGTCGATTTTGGTTAGATAGTGGGGGAGAATTTCCTTTCGGCAAGAGCTCTTCAGGGATGGAACCAGTTGTCTAGGGAGGTGGCAGGCTCTCCGCCACTGGAGCTTTGCAAAAAGGAGGCTGGAGAGCCCTCTCTCGGGGATGTTCCAAATCTGATTCAACTGTAAACAACCCCCCTCCCCCAAGACCACACTATAAACAGATTGGAAGAGGCTGGTGTAAGCAAATCTCCCGCAAGTCCCTACAATAAAGCAACTACTCGCACACAGAGGTAGACCGCACACACACACACCCCTACTATCAATGCTACCCACCCAGAAACCCTACTGTAAACACCCAGGAGAAGCCCCCCCTCACTTATAACATGCAGATCCCCCTTGTGGACACTACTGTAACACACTGGCCGCGGAGAGACCGGACAATAAGACAGCCGTCGGTCCCCGAGCGAGCCCATCCTGTGTTTATGGGAGACCCTGTGGTAACTCGTCCCCCTTGTGGTGTGTCCTGGTGCCCCCTGCAGATGGCAGAGGAGATCAGCAAGCCGCTCTCCTCGGTGAAGAAGATCACGATGGTATCGAGCGGCAACGGGGATGTTGGGGCGGCAAAGATGACTGGGGAGGTGCTGGAAATCATGAACAGATTGCCCGACACTGTGGAGAAGCTCACTGGAATCAGCATCTCGCAGGTAAAGGGAGCCGGATGCCTGGGTTCTAGGGGGGGAGGGGAGGGCGCTAGTGGGTTAGAAGCGGGTAGGGACTGGGAGCCAGGATTCCTGGGTTCTCTGGGAGGGGAGTGGGGGCTAGTGGGTTAGAGCCGGGGGGGAGGAGCCAGGACTCCTGGGTTCCCTGGGAGGGGAGTGGGGGCTAGTGGGTTAGAAGCGGGTAGGGACTGGGAGCCAGGATTCCTGGGTTCTCTGGGAGGGGAGTGGGGGCTAGTGGGTTAGAGCCGGGGGGGAGGGGGGCTAGGAGCCAGGACTCCTGGACTCTGTGAGAGGGGAGTGGAGGCCTAGCGGGTTACTCACCTAACACGCTTCTCTCCCATTAGCAGCTGAATCAGAAGAAGCCAGGGCGCATGTCCTAAGAAGTAAGGTTCAACGGAGCCTTCTTGGCATCAGCCCCAATGTCTCACCTGTGCCTGTGTTTTTGAGCCCCCTCCTCTTCCGTGACATCCCACCCCTTTCCCGCACGGAACCCTGGAAGGAACGGAGCCCGTTGGTCCCAGCTCCATCTCAGTATACTTTTCTCCTGGTAACCCCCCAGTCGTGCCATGTTCCCCCTACCTTAAAGACCCTAACTAAACCTCTCTCCCAGCCCCACGTTGGAACTGTGACTCCCATATACTTATGTGATCCGATCAGTGTAAATAAAGTCCTTCCGTCTCGACCGCTTCAATCCAATTTGCCATCTTGCCTCCTGCCTTCCACAGCTTCAGGAGCTGGCATCTTGCAAATGCTCAAGGCTGCAGGCTGATGCAGTATCCCATTGGATGCTCGCACTCTTAACGTTTCGACCATATGAGTGTTTTCTACATGGCAAGACGTCTGACTCTGAATCTTTGCCTATGTGACTGAAAGCCAGCCCCTTGGTTATGACACTTGGTCTATGTTCACCTGGCTGTACCGCAGGGTTTTATAAAGGATAGGGATTGGGAAGAGGAGATTCCCAGTTCTCTGACGGTGTACATTAGGTTTCCAGATTGGATAGTCCATGAGCCTGGGTGTTAAAGATATCTCATATTAGCTGGTCCTGTGAATGAACATTTTACATTACTTTCGCTGAATTGAAGGTTGGCTGTTTCTCAGCCTGGATTGGAAAGGGGTAGAGAATTAGGAGCAGGGCTCACTCCCACATCCAACATCTCCCAAACCAGCCGATCAAGATACCAGCTCATTAGGCCACTGGAAACATGGGGTAGGGGTTGTCTTATGATCTAAGTGACAAAGATCCAATTTCTAATGGTTTGGGGACATCTTGGACACCCAGTAGGGCAAGACTCGTTTGATCTAGGAAAGATGGAAGGTAGCTCTTCAGAACAATACGATCCCATTTCTAATCATGGCGAGAGGTTTGTTAACGTAGCCCGTCTAGAAATCAATGCCTGGTACCGTTAGAAAGATGAGACTCTCTTTGTTTCAGTGAAAGGATGCTCCTCCTCTGCCCCCTCCCGCGTCTCCCCTGACCGCCTTCATCCCTTGCTGCCCCCCATGCCTGGAACTCCCTCCCTGCCCACATCCGCCTTGCCCCCTCCCTCCGCACCTTCAAATCCCTCCTCAAAACCCACCTCTTCCTTGCCACCTTTCCTGACGCCTGTTAGAACTTTCCTCTCAATATTTACTGTCTGCCCTCCCCGCAGACTCCTGCCTAACTGCAACCAAGCCAAGCACGTGCACCTGAGACTTCGCATCTGCATGAATGTATTTATCCCTTGTCTCTCCCTATGTCCCCTCTCCTTGTCTCCCCCTCCGTGTCTATTAGATTGTAAGCCGTAGGCAGGAACCGCGTCTAGCTTATTGTTCTGTAAAGCGCCAGGTAAACAGCTGGCGCTATACAAATACTTATAATAATAATAATAATAATTAATAACTGAGACTGCTCCTGCCTCTCGAGGTATCTTGCCTGACGTTAGCGTGGTCCTTTTTAGTGATCTGGCTGCCGTTTCTCTTTCCCTCTCCCTTTTGTGCAGGCTTAGAGGCAGATATCTTGCCAACTGTGAAAGGCAGATATAATTTTTTTTAAATTGCAGGGAAGCCAATAGTCTCAGCTTCGAGATGCTGCATTGATGTCTGTTTTCTCAAGTGCTCCCTCCGTGGCTATGAGAAAGCAAGGTCATTGGAAAGGGGAAACGTAAGGATCTAGCCTTAGGTGGCTAAAGGAGGCTTTGTTGGAGTGGTATCTCTTGGCTGGTACAGACAGGTGGGATCTGTAGGGAATGGATGTAGGGGTGCAGGATGCTCCAGACTCCATAATGTCCTGCCCCCTAGAGTAGGAGAGGCCTTCAGTCCTGTTCCCCAATCCCCACCCACCCCCAGCCAGTTCTGGATTGAAACCTGTACCCCCTTGGGGGGGGGGGGGGGAGAGTTGCCCCTGGATCCCATTCCTTGATGTTCCCTCGGACTGCCTGTCTTAAATCAGCACCCTCTAAAGGGGAAAAGCTCCAAATCCCGTTCCCTGATGCCCTCTCACCAAACTAGTCAGCACCCCCGAGACCCCCTTGGATCCCAATCCTCAGTGCCCCCCTCAGCAGGGTTTGGGGGTGCTCAATGAAATCATGCCCCCCTGTAGCCTTCTAAAGACAGTAGCTAAGGGGGCTGTCCAAAAACATAGGGGGGGGCCAGGCCCACCCTGGAATTTGGGCAGTATCCCCCACCCCCCAAGCCAGCCAGTCCTGGATCAGTTAGCGCCCCCTAGAGAGGACATGCCAGCAATCCCATTCGCCGATGTCCTGAGCCAACCAGTCCCAAATTGGAGCCAAAACCCTCCTCGAGGGGAAAGGCCTGGATCCCATTCCCTGGTACCACCCTCTCACCCTGAGTCTGCCAGTCCCAGATTGAAGCCACTGCCCACCCCCCCACCCCATTCTGTCGGCCAGCTGCATCCCACATTCTGCCCCCCCCATCACCACTAGGGGGTGCTCCTACCTCAGTTTCCTATAGAATGGCTCATACCCAGGCAGTGCCCACTTCCTTTGATGGGGCTGAAGTTGGTTCCTTATTCGTTCCCAGTTCCTTATTCGTTCCCAGTTCCTTAACCTGGCTGGCTTCCCTTGTGGTTAGCAGAGCAAGGTACAGACCCTGGGACAGGCAGAAAGGCCCAATGGGACATGGAGCAATGGCTGGCAGGGATTTGCCTGCCCCCCCACCACCATCACTTCTGCCTGTGTCTGCTGTGGTCCCTGAGAGGTGCCTTGTGTGTGTAACCCTAATCCCAAAGGAGGGGAGGGGGTGGGCTGTGTATAAACCCTGTTGTCCCTGAGAACATGTGTGATTATAATAAACCCCAAGGACTGTGACTTGCTGACCATTTCTTAGTGCACAGGAGAACATGCCCTGTAGGGCCTCACTGATGGGGAGGGGAGCGTGCCCCCCTACGGCACAGCACCCCCTAGCATCCAACTGACTGGGAAGGGGGAGTGCCCCCTATTGAGCTCTCTGTGGCACAGCGCCCCCTAGCGACACACTGACTGGGAGGAGAGAGTGCCCCTTAGTGAGCCCCCCTGCAGCACAGCGCCCCCTACTGATCTCCCTGTGGCACAGCGCCCCCTGGCACTGCATTGACCAGGAGGGGAGCTGAGCTTCCAGTAAGGATTGTTGTTCTGTAACCAGATTAACGGGTCTCTCTCTTACATCTGTTGTTCATTATCTGAAGGAGCAGCTGCTGCACTATTCAGTCACATGCACATTAGCTCCTCCCCCTGCTTTGCATAATGCTTCCCACCCTGAGCTCCCCCCCTCTGCTCCTCCATTCTGCCAGTTCTGCTGCTGCCTCTCAATCCCCACCCATAGCCCCTGTTCTCCCAAATCTGGGGGGGAGGCTGCAGAAAGAAAATCCAAAAAGCCCACAGGGGGGAATGAAGTGGGTGCTGTTGAGAAGGCAGGGTCTGCATGGGGCGATATGGAAGAGCCAGGTTCTAGCTGCTCTTGGTGCTTAATCAGCTCCCCACCCATCACTCCCAGCTTCTCTTCTCTGCCACGTTGTCCCTCCCCCCCCCCCCCCAGTGAGCTGAACAGAGCCGCCCTTTGTCTCCCCCGCCCACATCCGCTTTCTCTTCAACATCTGCAGAAGGGGCCCAGGGTTGGGAGAGCAGGGGCTGTGGGTGGGGATTGAGGGGCAGCGGCAGAGCTGGGGGGAGCCCAGGGCTGGGAGAGCAGGGGCTGCGGGTGGGGATTGAGGGGCAGCGGCAGAGCTGGGG
>QEPC01003038.1:510681-536498 GCA_003113815.1 Sphenodon punctatus | reverse complement strand
CCCCTCCCAGAGAACCCCGGAGTCCTGGCTCCCAGCCCCACCCTACTCTAATCTACTAGCCCCCCACCCCTCCCAGAGAACCCAGGAGTCCTGGCTCCCAGCCCCACCCTACTCTTCTCTGATCACCATGGTTTAACTAGTCACCAATGAACCTGGGGGAGCTCTATGAGCTTATCCACTCCTAGTTATACCAGTCTCCACCCACACCTGTCCCCCTGGCAAGGAGTTCCACTGGTTAACGGCCTCATGGGATAAAGTGATTTCCTTCTGGTTTCAAAAATGTCCCAGCATAACTCTAATGGGTGCCCTCTAGCTCTAAGGGTACAAACAAGCTCTCTGTTCCCCTTGCTTCACTCCATTCATGATTTTATAGCCATCCCTCCTCACTGTAGTCTCTTTGAAGAACCCTTATCTATTTAGCCTTTCCCCTTACCCGTCGTCATCTTTGTTGCCCTTTGTCCCTTTTCCCATTCTCTCCATTTTTGCCATGGGTCAAACAACCGGGCACACCATATCCAAAGTCTAGGCACCCCCCTGTGGATTTACAGAGTGCTGAGGAACAGCTGATGGGATTGTAATTAATAGGCGGTGCTAATTAAAGCAGCAGGGAAATTCACAAATGCAGCGTGAAACTCTCGACACAGGGGAAGTTGGCAAAAGTCAAATTCATACTTGCAAACAGATCTGGTAATTATCCTTAGGCCCCTTGAATCATTCACTCAGGGAGCCAGACTCCTGGGCTCGCTGGGAGGGGGTGAGGGCAAGGGGGTTCCCTGGGGTGTATGATGGGGCAGAAGCCAGGACTCTGGGTGGTGGGATTTACAGCATGGGGGACCCAGGATCCAAGACTCCTAGGTTCCCTGAGGGTGCGGGGAGGAAAGTGTTGGGGCTAGTGGGTTATAGCAGAGGGATCTGGGAGCCAGGACCTCTGGATTCTCTCTCGGGGGGGGCACTAGTGCAGGGGGCTGGGGGCCAGGACTCCTGGGTTCTCTCTCTGGGAGGGGAGTGGGAGCTAATGGGTTAGAGCAGAGAGTCAGGACTCCTGGGTTCTCTCTCTGGGAGGGGAGTGGGAGCTAATGGGTTAGAGCAGAGAGTCAGGACTCCTGGGTTCTCTCTCTATGCCAGAGCAGCAAGCTGGCATCGCGCAAAGTCCCTGCTCTACCTCCATGGCATCAATTAGATCAACCCTTAAAAGCCCCTGAGGCTGCAGAGCGGGGGTTTCATTTCAGTGAGTAAGTGCAGCAGCATGTATATGGTGTACATGCAAGAACAAAAGACCATTCCGCTTGCGGGGTTAGGGGGTGTAAGGAGTGGCAGAGTGAGCGTGTGCAGGGGAAGAGGGGAGGGGAATCCTCCCAATTCCCCCCCCCCCCGAGCATGCCTTAATTTAACAGTAGGGTAGAACTGGGCATCGGGAGCATTAATCTACACTTACAAAAAGCAGGGGTGCCCATTATGCTCCATGGCACTGCGGGGTCTGATCTGAGGGGCATCATTTAAAAAAAAAAAAATCAATGACATCTGGCAATCCTAATCTCTTGTCTCATTAAGGCCCCTTAAGCCTTGACCAGGAGCCATTTTGTGTCCGAGGATAACAAGGCTCCATTTTGCCCCTTCCCCATCAGACATCTCCCCCCCCCCCCATAGCTGGCTGTATCCTGCACCCCTCAAACCACACGGCTGCATTGGGAAGCTGGTTTAAAACATCCCTGGCATTTTTGAGGCATGGATCACAAGCAACTGAATTCTCACAAGCCCTGGGACCCACTTCCCTGTCCGCTCACCCAGAACTGCCAGCCAAGGACATTCCGGAGCATAATCAGACACCCCGACTTTCAAACTGGGAGACAGAAAAACATAGCTCGGGACAGATTCTGATTTATTTTCCCTTGAGGTAAATCCAGAATATCACACTGGATTCAATGGGGTCAGGCCTGGATTTGGACCCTCGGGTTAATAAGATCCCAGGACTCCTGGGTTCTCTGGAAGGGGAGTCTGGGCTAGTGGGTTAGAGATGGGGGACTGAGAGCCAGGATGCCTGGGTTCTCTGGAAAGGGAGTCTGGGCTAGTGGGTTAGAGTAGGGGGACTGGGAGCCAGGATGCCTGGGTTCTCTGGGAGGGGAAGGGGGGCTAGTGGGTTTGAGAAGGAGGAGCTGGGTCTTCCGAGTTCTCTGGGAGGGGAAGGGGGGCTAGTGGGTTAGAGTGGGGGTGAGAGGGCTGGGAACCAGGATTCCCAGGTTCCATTATATTTCACATGCTAGCAAGAAGCAGCATAACCCCCAAGCCTTCATACAACTCCTTTATATACCTAATTCTTTTGACATCCAGCCACCCATAGAAGAGGGGGCCTGCATCCTCCCTTGGTGAATGTGTCAGCACTAGAGTAATCCTTGGCCAAGCTTTCGAATGTCATGGCCTTGGAGTGCCCAGTTGCCAATGGCATTAAGCACCAATCCCAAACCAGACCCTTTCAAGACCTCCTGAAACAGCAGGGGGCAGCCCCGGCAGGAGATGCAACTGTGGACAGAGCACACTGGGGACCCGGAAAATTGAATCTTCGAGACTTTGCTGGAGGGTCAACTGGATCCCAGTTGCCAAGGGATTTCCCCCTCAGTCCAATTGGCTGTTGAGGATTTCAATGTGAAACTCCCAACCCACAAGGGTCATCTCTGCTAAGCTGGGTCAAATAGTTGGCCCACCTAGCCCAGTATCCTGTCTCCCAACAGTGGAGAGTTCTGCGTCCATCCCCCATAGGTCACTCCCAGCTCCTGGCAGACAGAGACCTCATCCCCATTCTCCTTAGGCAGGAGCCATTGATAGACCTGACCCTCCAAAAACTTATCCAGTCGTTTTGAACCCATTGGCCTCTGCAACATCTCTTGGCAAGGAGTTCCGTAGGTTAATCATTCAAAGTCGCTCCCACTGGTTTGTTTCAACACTGCTTCCTGTTCTTTCCATTAGGTGCTTCCCTTTCTCCACCCCATTCTTCGTTTCATGAACCTCTCGCCTGGCCCCCTCGGTTGTCTCTTGCTAAGCAGAAGACTTCTAATCTTTTAGCCCTCTCCTCATATGGAAGACAACCCAGGACCTTGATCACCTTTCTTGCCCTTCTCTATTTCCTTCCCACGTCTCCTCTATCCTTTAGAAGTGAGCAGAACTGTACACCGTATTTGAGGTGTGGGTATCCCACAGATTTATAGAGCAAAATTAAAGATTTCCCCTCCCTTTCTCCACAAATAATTCTCCTGCAGCATGGGGTTCCCTTGAGTAACTCTCACCAAATTAACTTCCTGCTGTTGGTTCCTTCAATTGTGACACTCGACAATCTGGTTTTGTCTTAGGCTGCAATTCTCTCCCCTGTGAATTCATCTATTACCCCCCACCCCCAGGAGCTGCTTTGAAAATTAGTACAGGGTTTGTGGGCGACATGGAAATTGGGGGCATGGAGTGACGCAAGAGGTTCATGGATCTGGTTCCTGTCCATATCTGTGTTTCCTTTCCACAAGTGCCGTCATTTGGTGCTTGGGGGCAGGAACTGATCTAGGGGCCCCAATCCAATAACTGGAAAGGGGACCCATTAACACTTGTCACAGGCCACACTTGACCCCCGGGCCCAAGGTTCCCCACCCCTGATCTTGGCGTTTATGAAGCCTTCCTCACAGCAGGGTGTTGGACTAGACACCCCTTTAGGTCTCTTCCGGTCCTAGGATTCCAGAACAGTCATATTTCTAAAATGGTTTTGCCTTTTGGTTTCCAAACTTTTAAAGACACCCATGGAGCCCTCAAATGGTCCTACACAAATCCTCGCAGCTAGAAGGAATGAAAGCAGAAGTCCAAATGTTACTGCCATGAGGTTGGAAGGGACTTCAAAAGATCCCCAAGTCCAAACACATGAGCTGGGAAGCCAGGGTTCATCCTTACCCGGCCATGAACTTGCTTGGTGGCCTTGGGTAAGTTACAACCTCTCCGCCTCAGTTCCCCATTTGTAAAATGGGTGTGTGTGTGTGTGTGTGTGTGTGTGTGTGTGTGTGTGTGTGTGTGTGTGTGTGTGTGTGTGTGTGTGTGTGTGTGTGCGTGTGTGTGTGTGTGCGTGTGTGTGTTCACACGTGTCCATCTTAAGATTGTAAACCCAATGAGCAGGGACCTGTCTCCCAAATCTGTGACAGTAAAGTGCTGCTTACGTCTAGTAGCAATTACAGTCTGTCTTAAAATCCTCCAACAACAGAGAATCCCCACAGCTTCCCGAGGCAGCTTGCCCCATCGCCCATCTGTTCTCTTAACCATGGATTTTATTTGCTCGAGGTTTCATCTAAACCTGCCTTAGCTTGAACCCGTTGCCACTCGTCCTACCCTCGAGGGAGAACTGTTCACCCATCTTCTCTACAGCAGCCTCTGAACAGTATTTTAGAACTTCTGCCCCAAGCTCAACACTCCCCAGATCCTCCTCATAGGTTTTGCAATCTTCATCATCTTCACTGCCACCCTAGGATGCACTCCTGCTACCTGCTTCTAGGCTGTGCCTAGCGGAACCCACCCGCCAGCACCATGGAGAGCAGCGATGGTCAATGTGGTGCATGCGATCCAGGTGGTGGCCCCAGGTGATCAACCAGGGCTCCTCTCAGTAACACCAGCATTCTTGGGTAGTAGGACCCCTCCCTCTGGCCCCCAGCTCTAGGGCACCGCAGCAACTGGTCTCGGGAGCAGAGAGGAGCCAGTCAGCTACAGAGCGGGCCATGCTGGAGCCTGCCTCATCCCCAGACACTTCCTGGGGGCCCAGGTTCGCTCTTCTCTCCGGAGGTAACCTCTGAGGCTAGTTCCCCTCCCCCCCCCCACGATCTACTGCAGACCAGCTTTCAACCTCTCGTCCCCCCTGGTTAGAGAAATACCACCACCACCCTCTGTCTTGCTTACAAGGCAACCTAAAATGGCCTTTGCGATACAAGGCTTGGTCAGTGATCTGCTATTTCCCCCTCCTCTCTCTTTGCATTTCTGTGGTCTCTCAGTTTGATGTCCTCTCCCCCTGTTTGTCTAGAAAACTCTCCTGATAGCACTGTAGGATCAGCCGCTCCTGATCGAGCTGGCTCCCATTGCAACATCTGGACCAAGATCAGCGCTGCCACTTGCTAGACGGACACACCCAAGCAATGCAGATGTGAACGCTGGCATCTCCACAGAGTGCAGAGAAGGGGGGCGGGGACAACTAGAGACCGGTTAAGGGAACTAGATTAAAAGCTTCCAACAAATTAAGGGACATCTGGGTCATGGATCTCAAGAGCCAAGTGTGTTTTAGGAGCAGGGGGTCAATGTCTGTTCCAGGGGGCTGTGTGTATGAGATGGGGTATCTGCTCTAGAGTATGTAGGGGGTTCTGTTTTAGGGGGGCTGTGTATGGATGTGTGCATCTGCTCTAGGAACCCTATGGGGCTGTGTGTGTATGTTCTGTAGGGCTCTCTGGAGCTGGGGGTGTCTGGAGTCCTCTATGTACGTGGGGAGAGCTCTATAGCCCCAGAAGAGGGCTGTGTTGATCTCACATCATCTACGGTATTTCCCCACACTGTTTCCTGTAAGATGCCTTAGTGTGTGTGTGGGGTGGGGGGGGGGGTGTTCGCTGTCTGCTTCAGTTGCATCTTGATGCTATTCAAATATCAGTGTGCACCAGTCACTTCCCCGCCCCCATGCCAACACTTGCGACATGGGGGTCGTGCAGAGAGGAATGTGATTGCGGTGGTGGGGACACTATGGGGAACCGACGTGAGAGGAAAAAACATCCTTCCAGATCACGTTTTCAGAAATAGGTGACATCATGGAGCTGGGGGAACTTGTGCCTCAGGTGTAGGGTGGCTCCATGGGGCTGCAGGAGGGGAGGGTGGGGAGTGGCATCATGAGCCAGGGAATGATCTTCTGTGAGGAGGTGCTCCAGGGATGGGGATGGCATCTGTTCCATGGGGGGTTCCCAGAGAGCTGGGTGTGTGTGCGTGTGTCATCTTCTGTGGGGTGTGGCTGTATAGGGCTGCTAAGAGTGCAAGTGACCTATGGGGCAGAGGAAGGCAGAGGGGGTGGGTGGGGTGTTGTTTTTAAATCCAGTTCCTCTGACCCCTTGAAAACAATTAAATCCACCCTACGCCCATGACTACAAGATCAATGCTGTGAGCACAAAGGGAGATTCGATTCAATGGGGGAAGGGGAGAATTTTTTTTTTGCCACCCCAATTCATTGCAGCAGAGGGTGGGGGGGAGAGGAAGAATAAGAGAAATTAAAATCAACCCACAGCCATTTCAAGGTAGTGCTGTCACAACAGCCCCGAGATCCAACTCCGAGAGAGATCAGCATGGGGGTAGGTTGTCTAGGATCTTTATGGATCTTGCAAAGATCTTTGTGCAGAGGGAGCGAGGGGGAAGGGACCAGCCCTTCAGCCATGTGCCGGCTGCCTACAGACAAAAGAAAAACTAGAAAATGGTGGGAAGGCAGGGGAGGGGCAGTTTGGTGCCAGACAAGAGCTAACCTCGTTTCCCCCCCTTCCCTTCTAGGACCCAAAGAACAAAAAAAAGTCTCAAGCAACCGAGACCTTCCCCTTTCCAATGTTTTTAAGGTCACTGGGGCATGCATTGTATTGGGAGAGAAAAAAATATCTTTTTGCAAAGCAAAAGCTCCAGTTGCATCCCCACTCCAACAATGTGGGGGTGAAGATTGCAAGAGCCCCCACTCCCCAAATATAGGAATCACCAAACCTGCCACTTCTTGCTCTATTAAAATACTGGTGCCATCCCCCCAGGATTTGCAAGGGGGGGGGGAGAGTTGGATGTAGATCCACGCCCCAATACATTAAAATGCAGATCCACAGCCCCATGCCCCAAAATAAGATCCTCAGCCCCATACTCCAGTATCGCCATGCCCCAATTAAAGTGTGAGCACTAGCCCCATAATAAAACAGACCCACACCCCATTCTATTATAGTTCTGACCACAAACCTCATGTAAGGGGTCTGCTCATCAAGACACCTTGTACAAGAGATCCACTCCCCCAATATTTTAAAATAGAAAGTCTCAGACCACACCCTCTCAGCATTCAAATACTGATCCCCAGACCCCAAAATTAAAAATATCCATTCTACCTTCCCCGGCTCTATAGATTCAAGTACTGATCATCAGCTGAACCTCTTTTCTCCATTGAATATTAGAACATTTCAACAAAATTCCTTTCTTTGATTTTAACACTCTGCCCCCCCCCCGGGGGGGGGCGGGATTCACTTCTAATACTACCTCAAATATGAGGGGGGGGGTGTACAGAGCAGAAACCCCCTCCCCTCAAATATAAAATATTAGCTATTGTGTTTACAAGGCAGGGATTTCTATTATATTACTATGCAAAAACTATGGGGACACATTTGCTGCTGGAGAGCTGCAAATCCCCTTCTTCCTCTTCCCCCCCCCCCAACTGGAAATGTCACTACTGCAGTCCGTAAAACAATGAGTCACTAAGTAGATTTACTGATTTTAATCCCCTCTGATGGTTTTTGCTACATTTTTTGCAGCAAATACAGAAGTTGCCCCCTCCCCCTTTTTTCTGTTGGGGAGGGGGGTGTTAGAATAATATGAGGATTGGGATCAGCTGAAGTGTGGGGGAGGGGCGCCTTTTGCCTGTAAAAGCCCATTCAAGTATTAGCCATTTGGTAAGGAAAGTGCCCCACCCACTTTCACCCCCTTTGGTCTTTCTTGGAAACTGACATAAAATTGGCCAAGGCTTCAGGCAGCTGCTGGGCTCCATTGCACTGATGCAGCTTGAAGGGGGGAGGGGGGTGTCATTTCATTGTGGCAAGAGGAATCTTGTAAGGGGGGGGGGGTTGCGTTCACACCCACTTTTGCTGCAGTTTCCCCTCCTCTTCTCCCCAGCTGCATAATGCAGCTGGCTTATTCCCACACCCTCACCCAGCCATTAATAATTCAGGGGGGGGGGAGATCGCTTAAGATACCACCCCTCCCCCCCTCAACCCACAGAGGAGACAGGAAGCCAACCACCTGCAAGATAAATCAGCCCCCCCCCCATGTCTGCATCGCCTCCCCCCACCCATCAGGAGTCTGAATTTCAAAACGCTCCCCAGGAAACATCAGATTTGGCACTAAAAACCTACAGGCAACATTGCAGAGAGAGAGATTAGTAGGCTTGGGTCATTACTTCACCCCACCCCAGCAAAAAAATAAATAAATCCCTCCTTTGAGTCATCAGCTAGGATGGCTAATCCCGTTAATTTTAAATCACATCTCATGGAGGGTTGGGGCGAGCAGGGAAATAAGATTTTAATCTTCGTTTATAATAACGTTCTCCATGTATTTTAACATAGCTCCCCGCGGTCCTCACTCCCACAAAGAACAGAGAGCTCTTTTTTAAAAAAGATGTTCCCATTGTTTTCAATAGAGAAAATTCCCAATTACCAGACACACCCCTGACTCCATAGAGCCCCATTGAACACAGACAGCCCTACAGCTCCAGAGATCCCAATAACCAGACACGCCCCCCTACTCCATAAAGCCCCAATAGAAGATCCCCCCCCCAGATCCATAAAGCCCCATAAATGTACCTCCTTATTTTTCAAGAGAAAGAGATCCGACTCAAGGACCCTCCATTTATTTTAAATAACTTCCGTTATATATATTTTTTCAAATCAAAAGCTCTCTCAATTGAGACCCTTTATTTCTGAGAAAATGAAATCTCTTTTAAAAAGAATCCCTTTAAAATTAAGAGGACTTTCTTAAAATAGCCATCCATTTATTTTTAAATTTAAAAAAGAAAAGAAAAAAGATTTATTTATTGAAAAGAAATTTAAGAAGGGAAGCTTTCTTTTAAAGAAGAGATGACAATTTTAAAAAGGGGTTTTCTTTAAAAGAAAAAAAATAAGACTAATAGGGATTTTAAAGAGAAATCTCAGTTTTAAGAGGATTTCTATGTAAATCTTTGATAATCTCATGGTTTTTTCCTCAGGAAGAGAGAGAGCGCTCTCATTGTCTAAAGATATGAATTCATTTTTTTAAGAAAAAATGAAATGGCAGCAGAAAATCCCCCTCCCTCCCAGTCTGACCAACCCCCCCCCCCCCCCCAGCCCTTTCTTTTTGGTGCATTCCAAAATGCCCATGAGATTTTTTTATTTATTTATTTTTTTAAAATTTTGTAAAAACAAAACCCTCCACCCTAACTAAACCGAGAGAGGAAAATACACGGCACACAAACATGGTAAAGGATGAAAATAAACCGAATCATCTCCATCCTGAAAAACGGAACCATCGACTCAGTTCAACCGACCCGTTTCCTCATTGATCGCTACTTATTCAAACCTTTCCCGATTGATTGCAAGCCCCCAGTATTTAAAACCAAAATAACTGTGCAAAACAATAGGGGGGTGGAAAGTGACACAACCGCTAAATCTCTTTCTCGCAACATCCTCCCACGATTGATCAAATTTAGCAAAACCCGGGGGTTGGAGGAAAGGTTCGATACATTGTAAGGCACCGGGGGATACAGGTTTAAAGCTAGCGACGCAAACATTTTAACCCCTTCCTCTCCCCGCTGAATTCCCCCTCCCGCGATTTACTCCTGTTGATGGTTTAAGAAATCCAAGCTTTGCAGCACCGACAGTTCTGGTTTTAAATCAAACTTTACAAAGTGGGTATGTACCGGCTTATTTTTTTGCTCACGATGCAGCATTTTTAACCTCGCCCATCCCCAATTTTTTTCCTTCCAATTACTCCACACAATTAACAAAACAAAACAAAAGTTTAGCTAAACTTTAAAAAGTAAAACATTTTAATTTTCCTCAGAGATGAAAGATGAACCCCTGCCTCCCCACAATTAGTGGCTTAAATCAGATTCCCCACGCGTCTCTTCCTCCACGTTTTTCTACATCAAGTTCATTGTATAGTCATTAGCGAGGAAGGGAAATGAATCGTTCCCACCTTGGCCCCGATCTGGTTACCGCATTGACCCGCTTGGATATGCACGATTTCCCTCATGTTGCTTGTTGTGTCTTCGAACGTCTACTTGATTTTCTGGTTCTTTATATATTTTTGGTGGCTTTTTTTTTTTTTTTTTGGCGGTGGCCCCTTTTAAGGTTGGAACTTTGTGGAGCCTAAGGTTCTATCTTCCGAACGCGGCGACAGAAGCGAACGTTCTAAGTGCTGGGGAAAAAGGGCTGAGTGCTATAGACAAAGCTTTTATAAGCTGGATGGAAGCCAGCGCGCTGATTGGTCCGGAGGAATGAGGAGGGGCTAGCTGATTGGACAGGGTCTGGTGGGTGGAAAGAGAGGGGGAGAATCCCATGAGGAAAGGGTGGGGTGCTGGCGCACGGGTGGATGGGAGTTGAAGTCCTTCTTTGTTGTAGAAAGAGGAGGGAGGGGGGGAGGACTGTGGGGCTGACAGATAGGAGATCCTTTAAAATAAGACTTTTTAGCCCCATAGAGCAGATCTTCACCCCATAGGACAAAAGTACCCTACCTCCACAGATCCTGACAGAACAGACACCCGCACTACAACACGGAGACGTGGAGAATACTAGCTATGCCTCACATAGTTCCCAATTACCAGACACACCCCTGGCTCCATAGAGCCCCACTGAACACAAACAGCCCTACTGCTCCAGGGATCCCAATAACCAGATACACACCCCACTCCATAAAGCCCCATAGACTATTCCCCCGATCCATAAAACCTCATAAAACAGACAGCACCACAGGTCCCAATTACCAGACACTCCCCCAACACCATAGCGCTCCACAGAGCCCCATAGAACAGACACCCGCCAGCTCTGTAAAGCTCCATAGAACAGACACCTCCCCTCCCCACAACCGCCCAGAGCCCCATGGGACAGACACCTGCCTAACTATTCTCCTACAAAGTCATTTGACCTCATTCGACCTCTCCATCACAAATCTGAGCTTTCTGACTATCCCTCAGTGGCCAAGACAGACAAGGTTTCATTCTACAATCCTCTTGCACATTTTTTATTTCATTTATTTATTGGGATTTCTCTCTCCTGCCCTTCCCTGAAATTCAAAAATTGCTCTTTTGCCCCATTCATCCAGGTCGTTCTCATGGATCCTCTCCCCCCAATTTGGCCACATCCTTTAGAGTTGAAACGGTTACTTAATTTAGTACCCACGAGTAATACTTGCAATTTCAAGTTCCGCATCAAGTATTCGATGGGCTACCATCATGTACCCCCAAAATTAGTAATTTCTGATACCAGTTTTTTTAATGTTCTGATTACCGACTGGTATATCGGGATGGAAAAACAAAAAGACTGGGACCGGACGTTGAAAAATTGGGACTGCAAGTTGACTTTCTGGGACGGAAAACCAAAATAATAGGTGTCTGAAGTTGAAATCAGGACCAGAAGTCGACATTCTGGGACTGGAAGTCAACATTCTGGAACATCAACTCTATTCTTGACCCTCACTGGGCCAGACTCTCCAACTGAGGCCTAACTAGAACACAGTCCACCCAAGCATCTTGACACATAACTCCATCAATTGATGGAGTTTGCCCTCCACTGACGTCCCAGGTGCGGAACCTGGGGGTGCTCCTTGATGCGCAGCTCCGCCTGGATCTCCAGGTGGAGGCTGTGGTGAGGAGTGCCTGCCGCCAATTACATCTGGTGCAGCGGCTTTGGCCGCTGGTTTCGGTTCCGGACCTGGCCACGATCATCCATGCTTTTATTGCCTCTCGGTTAGACGACTGCAATGCGCTCTACGTGGGGCTACCTATGGTGACGACTCGGAAGCTGCAGCTGGTGCAGAATGTGGCGGCCTGGCTCCTGGTGGGGCTGGGCCGCCGGGAGCACATTACACCAGTGCATTGTGCGCCGGGAGCACATTACACCAGTACACGGTCTCTGCACTGGCTGCCAGTAGTCTTCTGGGCCCGATTTAAAGTGTTGGTTTTAACCTGTAATGCCTTACACAGCCTGGGCCCTGCGTATCTGCGAGATTGCCTCACTCCCCGGGTTCTGTATCAGCCCCTGCAGTCATGCATGGGTGCCGTGTTGGAGGTCCCCTGGGTTTCCCGGGGGGGGAGGCACACAGAGCAGGGCATTCTCGGTGGCCGCGCCGCGCCTTTGGAATTCCCTCCCGGTGGGAGTCCATCTGACTCCTGACCTCCCCGTGTTCCGTAGGAGCGGTAAGACCTGGCTGTTCCGTCAGGCATTTGGCCAGGGCGAGGGGTAAAGGGTGGGTGGGGAGGGGTGGATGGTTGGGTTTTTCCGTTTGTTTTATGTTTTGAAATGTTTTTTAAATGGTTTTATATTTATATTTTAATGCTATATTTTTATGATTGTTCGCCGCTCTGGGCCACCTGTGGCAGGAAGAGCGGGGTAAAAATATGTAAAATAAATAAACAAACAACATTGGGTTGTGTTAGCTGAACTATCGGGTCCAAGACACAGGAGATAATGGTGCCACTTTTATTGGCACTGGTGGAACTCCGCCTGAAGTATTGTGCTTAGTTTTGGATGTCACACTTCCAAGAAGAATGTCAACAAATTGGAGAGGATTCACTTCCCGGGTTCTGTATCAGCCCCTGCAGTCATGCGTGGGTGCCGTGTTGGAGGTCATCTAAAAACTGGGTGTTTTTAGATGGCTACCCAGGAGCTGGAGGATGTGTGCTCCCATGAGCCTTGGAGCACTCACTCAGCCACTCATTGCACACTGCCAAGAAATCCAGAGTGGTCCACGCGGGGCAAGCCAAATAGCTCTGTGGCAATGAGCCCCTGCCAGTATGAATGGTGGCAGGCAGCTATGCCAGTAAACAGGTCTGCGGCTTATAGGTACTGTGGGCTGGGGAAGCAGCTTTTGCAAGTCACAAGCACTGTCTGGGAGTGCCCTGGAGCCTGGGACCTTCAGCACTTGCAAAGGCCAGTCTGGCATGCTTCCCCCCCATGGCAGGAAGAGTGCATGGGGGCTGCCTCTGTGGCCACAGTGGCTATGCTGAGAACTGCCCATTTGAATTGCTCCCCACGCACTCCACCTGAATGGGTGCTCCACAGCAGTGCTGCCCAGTGGCCACACACCCACACCCACACCCACACCCACACCCACACCCACACCCACACACAGTCAGCCTATTTCGCCCACTGATGCAAAGGATGTCCTTGGGGTGGTTACAGCCACCTCTTGTGAACCGGACCTGTACCCGTCCTGGCTGGTTAAGGCCTGCCGGGAGCTGTTGGGACTGTTGCTGGGTCAATGCCTCCCTTCGGGAGGGCGGGCTGTCTCAAGGAGGCTGTGGTTTGGCCCCTGCTCGAAAAGTCATCTTTGGACGTTGACTCCTTCACCAGTTATTGACCTGTTTCTAACCTTCCCTTTTTAGGCTCGGCAGCTACACGGGCATCTGGATCAATTCAGTCTTCTAGATCTCTCGCAGTCCGGCTTTCGTTCAGGCTATGGCACTAAGACTGCACTTGTGGCCTTGGTCGACGATCTTCGCTGGAAGTTAAATCTAACAGATCAGGGTTGTTCAACCCTGTTGATTCTATCAGCTGCTTTTGATGCCGTGGACCACGAGTTGCTGGTGACTCATCTGCGGGACCGAGCCGGGGTGGGCAGGACTATTCTCGAATGGTTCCATTAGTTCCTCGCTGGAAGAACTCAGTGAATGGTGCTCGGGGAACATTTTTCATCTCCCCGGGACCTTTTGTGTGGAGTCAATACAATACAATATTTGATTAAGGTCGTGACTAGAAGTAGTCATTGACCAACAATTTTTAAGCACCCAAAAACACAAACAGAATACAATATAATTTAGTTAAACAACCAAACTTAAGCCCAACGGCTAGTTTACCATAAATAATTTATACTTATATCTACTGAAACCAGTTCCAACAATACTATCAAATATTAAATACAATACTCAAAATAATAGAAGAAAGGTAAACCAACACAGCCCAACAAATTAAAATGTTCAACAAGTGTTTCCATCAAGATAAAATAGGAAAAATAAATCAAAACAATAAAAAAAATATGTTAAAATCACACTAAAAGCAGGAGCACTATTCAACATGTACTAAGATGCAAGACTGTTTTATAAGCAGCACCCCACGGCAAAACTTTGCCATATTCCTGGTCATCTCAGTACCTGAGGCAGAGAGTAGTCTAATTGTTACCAACTCTTTTTACCAGGGTAAACAATCCTCAATATAGGACGATAAAAAGAGAGAGCGAGGTGACTGCACTATTGGGCATTCAAATAAAACATGCAAAAGTGACTCAACTTGATTAGGCATATTACAAGCGCAAAACCTTAAATGCCCAGGTATGCCCTGGAAACGCCCCGAGATCAGAGCAGACGGAAACACCTGGAGACGAAAGAGGGTGTAGGCGCTACGTTTGTGTGGAGTCCCGCAGGATTCTACGTTGTCCCCTCTCCTGTGCAGCTGTTGGGCAAGGTCATCTGGAGCTCTGGTGTCATCAATAGGTGACAGCCAACCCTCTCTTTTTCATCAGACCCAGGCCCCGCAGTCTCAGTGCTTACAAGATGTCTGGCAGCCGTGGGAAACTGGATGAGGGCGAGTAGACGGAGGCTAAATCCCGACAAAATGGAGGTGATGTTAGTGGGGAAGGTGGTGGGTGTGGTGTCCCCCATCATTGATGGGGTCCGCCCACCACTGGTCCCTCAAGTTAGGAGTCTGGGAGTGCTCCTTGACTTGCAGCGCGGCCTAGATGCCCAGGTTGGGGCTGTGGGGAGAAGCGCTTTCTGCCAATTACATCTGGTGTATCCAATTCTGACCTGGCCACTATCATTCATGCTTTCATTACCTCGACACTGGACTGTTGTAACACACTCTGGGTTGGGCTCCCCATGGTGATGGTTCGGAGACTGCAGCGGATGCAGAATGCAGCGGCTCACCTCCTTATGGGGATGGGCTGCCGGGAGCACATTACACCGGTGCTCTGTTCTCTGCACTGGCTGCCCATAGTCTTCTAGGCCTGATTCAAGGGGCTGGTTCTTACCTATAAAGCCCTACTCAGCGTGGGCCCCACTTAAGTACGGGATCGCCTCACTCCCTGTGGCCTTGATTGGCCCCTGTGGTCATCCGGGCGCACCCTTTTTAAGGTCCCCCGGGTATCCTGGGGGGGCGGGTTCTTGGTGGCTCTTCCGCGGCTGTGGAACTACCTCCCCGCAGAGGCCTCAGATCTTCCCTCCTTTTGACGGCAGTACAAGACTTGACTGTTCCACCAGGCTTTTGGCAAGGGGTGAGGGTGGGTTTATTATTTTTGTATTGGGGGGGTTAAGTTTGGGCTTTTTATTTGTGTATATATATATATATATTTTATATTTCCCCCAATTGTGGGAAGGTTATGCTCCCGTTCTATCCCTGTTTTGTTCTCCTGTTTGCAGAGTTTTGTGATCCATTTTAAGTATGTGTTTTTAATCTTGTAAGCTGCCCTGGGCTGCCTTTGGCAGGGGTGGTGGGGTAATAAATGTTTTAAAATAAATAAATACACAACTTGGCCCCGAGAAGACGATGACGACGACTCAGGAGGGGACATGAGGGCAATTTTTAGATATCTTAAACATCCCGCCCCCCAAAAAAAGATAGACAAACAATAGTTCTCAGCCACTGAAGAGAGAACAAGAGGGAATGGGGTCGGATTGCAACAAAGGAAATTTTGGTTAAATCTTAGGAAAAGCTTCCCCCGACTGTAGGACGAGCTGGGCAGTAGGATCAGTTACCAAGGGAGGTTGTGGGATCTCCTACCTTGGAGGTTTCGAAACCTGGCATCTGTCCACTATGCTGTAGCGGGGTGGCCACTGGCCAGAATTATGGCACAAGCGATCCACTTGACCAAGGCATGAATCTCAGGAGATCTACCAGGGCTTCTGCTGCCGGCTCTGGCCCTTCAGACCAATCTTCCTCCTGCTGGTTCCCAACCCTAGAGCACCTCAACAGAAGTGGAGAAAACTGGTCTTCTTTACAGGCTTCCCCACCCCCTACACTGAAGGAACTTACCTAGCCCATTCTCCCCGGAGACACCCCCTGGGGCACCAGTGCCATTCTCCTCCCCAGAGAGGATCCGAGAAGCTACCCCTCTCCCCACACCGCAACCCACCGGAGACTAGCTTATGTTATCTACCAGCAGACAGATCTATCTCTTGGCCAATCCTGCTGTAGATCGAGGGCATGTGTCACAGGAGCAGGGGTTGGACTAGAGAGCCCTTGATTCGACATGTCTTCCAATCTGTTGCTCGCTACTTCATGAGCAATGCACAAAGATACAACATACATGGGGGTCATCAAACATAAGTCAGACTGAGTTAGACTAATGGTCCATTGAGCCCAGCATCCCCTCTCAGAGAAGCACCCAATGGGTCAAAATGGAATCATCCATTCCCTGCCGCTCATGCCCAGCGTAGCTAATAATAACCAGTGCAGAATCCAGGGGAGTTGAGGTCCCATAAGAAATGGGTGTAGCAGCAGGTGATTTCCAGGGGGTAAGTCCTTACAGGATCCAGACCCACCCCCTAGGCTGTCACTCACAGGGAATCAGCACTTGACACTTTTCTCATGGGAATTATCTCAGTCTCTTTATTATATATCCATACACAGCACACAGTATCTATCCACAGTCCCTGGGCTGCCAGCTCATCTTCTTCCACCCTGCAGGCCCAGCACAGTCTCTTCACAAGCACAGGAACAATACCACAGCAACCCTCCAAAGTTCTTACAGCCAGGCCTCAGACCCCATGTCCTGACTTAGCTTTCCCTAGGCAGGAAGCACTCTCCTGGGCATAACTCTCTCCACTACCTGGGTTCACAACCTTCAGCACCTTAGAGAGCAAAGAGTGGCACTCTTAACTTCTTCATGGGACATGTTGCCCCTTCAACTCCCAGGCAGAGACTGTCTCTTCTCTCAGTCTTGCCTCTCCTCTTATACTAGCAGAGTGGGCGTGGCCAGGTTGCCACTCCTCAGCCTTAAGGGGCCAGTGTCCTGCCCACTCTGTCTCTTGGGCTTTCAGCCTGTTTCCTCTACAGGCTGATCTTACGCCATGGACTGGCTTCCCCCAGACCCATGCACATAGGCACAAACCCACCAGCTGCCACCCATAGCCCTCTCCTTAAAGGGGCAGCAGCCCCGGATGACTGTTCCCTGCTACAATGCCCCCCCTCCACCTCCCAACACAGGAATGTTTGATGGATGCACACCGACACACTCATTAAAAAAAAGAAAATGCTATTGTAATTATTTTTTGCTGTTCAGTTAATGTTATTTATTCAATGAATGTATTTATTTAGTCAAATTTATATTTTACCCTTCCCATCAAGGTTTATTTATTTATTTATTCCATTTATACCCCGCCTCTCCTGAACACAGCTCGGGGCGGCTTCCAACAATAAAACGCAATAGTATAAACAATATAAAACACATAAAAATACACTATAAAATATTACATATAAAGAACAGGGCCCGGGATACATAAAACAATAAATAGGATAGGGGCGATAAAAACCACTACACCCTCCCTCCCTCCCCAAAGGCCTGGGCGAACAACCAGGTTTTGCACCTTCTCCGGAATATCAAAAGGCTTGGGGCCAGGCGAGCTTCTTCCGGTAGGGAGTTCCAAAGCCGCGGCCCGGCCACCGAGAATGCCCTCTCCATTGTGGCCCCCCGCTTAACACAGGGGACCTCCAAGAAGGCACCCCCGGCCGACCGAAGGAGCCGCTCCGGTTCGGGGAGGGGGGGGCTTACAATCATTAAAAACATCTAAGAAACCCCCTAACCCCTTCCCAATCCTTTCCCTACCCCCCACCCCCACCCCAATCACACCCAACCCTATCCCTGCCTGCTAAATGCCAGGTCAAATAGAAAGATCTTACTTACATAATTTCTAGAAGATGAGCAGGTTCGGGTTTAGATGAACCTCCAAGGGGAGGGAGTTCCATAATGGTGGGGCAGCCACTGGGAACACCTCCCTGCGTGCCCTTCTTGTAGAAATGTCACAGGCAGATGGTACCTACAAGAGGGCACTCCCAGCTGACCTCACAGGCCACAACGGGATATGGAGGAAGAGGCGGTCTTTCAGATAACATTAAACATAACATACCCATCAGGGCCAGGGCATTGCAAGCAGGCTGCATGATATTACACATGTGTTCTTATTTCTAAACCCAAATGGTATAAACATAGACAAATTCTTCAACTAAAACAGAAAACCCTATCCCCACTGGCCAATGTCTGGCCAAATAAATGGGACTAGTATTGCCCAGGCTGGGAATCCCCATATTTGAGGCTCTGCAGGCCTGTGTTTTACACCAGCGCTTCTCACAGTCATGTTCATTGCAAATTGATTCAGGGACTCCATGTATTGAGCACCCCTGCAGCCCCCCACCCCAACACATAGTCACACAGTGGTCACACAGTCTGCACTCTTCTGGATAGGGTTTTGCTACTAGGCATCGATGGATTTATCCTTGAAGAACTTATCCAGCACTTTCTTGAACCCATTTATACTACTGGCCTTTACAATATCCCCTTCCATGAGTTCCACAGATGAACGATTCAGCCTCAGTCCCTTGTGTTCCTTTTAGCCTGTCTGCCTGGTTCATTCATATTGTCATCCTGCATGCAGGCAAGGGGTTGGACTAAATGCCCTCCAGGTCTCTTCCAACTCTAAGATTCTTAGATTCCATCATGTGGCTTCTTGCTCTAAGAGTAAATCCCAGAGGCCACTAGCCCCCACTTCTTTCCCAGAGAACCCAGGAGTCCTGTCTCACAAACGCCCTCGCTCTAACCCTCTATCCTTCACTCCACTCACAGAGAACCCAGGAGTCCTGGCTCCCAGCCCCCCCTGCTCTAATCCAGTAGCCCCCACTCCCCTTCCAGAGAACTCAATAATCCTGCCTCCCAGTCCCCCCCTGCTCTAACCCACTGACCCCCACTCCCCTCCCAGGGAACCCAGGAGTCCTGGCTCCCAGCCCCTCCTGCTCTGACCCACTAGCCCCCACTCCCCTCCCAGAGAGCCCAGGAGTCCTGACTCCCAGACCCCTGCTCTCACCCACTAGTCCCCCCTCCCCCTCCGAAAGAACACAGCCCCCCTGTTTTAACCCACTAGCTTCCCCTCCCAGAGAACCCAGGAGTCCTGGCTCCAAGCCCCCGCAACCCATTAGCCCCCCACTTCCCTCCCAGTATCTCAGGATCCCTGCCCTCCTTCCCCCAATTCTATGCCATTAGACTCCATTCCTCTCCCCATTGTTTCATATGTATAAAAATGAATGGCCGGGTCCCAAGCCTGTCCCATAAAACCACACCCCTGCACCAGCAGCCATGGTCCCACCCACCCCCAGAGCTTATCATAGCAGGGAAGCAAACCCTATTTTCCAGCCAGTGCCCCAGCTACTGCACCACCCTGCCTCGCTGCTGCTGAATATCGAACAGGCATTCTAGTGATTGAATTGATATGACCTCCAGTGCAGGGTGTGGGGGGCCAGGAAAACCATTCATGAAAACCAAATAAACAGGTTTTATTTGGCTTTTGTTTCCAGTTTTTTTTCCTGGCTTTTGTTTCCAGCCCGGAGATGGTCAATATCAGCCTGGTCGGTCACATTTTGGGGGGGGGCACACTCCTACTGAGGACATTTCCTGGGGTTCATCCCCCATTATTTATTCATTTAATTAATATCCCATCCCTCCTGCCACAGGCAGCTTGGGGCGGCTTACAACAAATCCATACAATATAAAACCATCTCATTCCCCCCTCCCCCCTACCCATCTCCCCTGCCAAACGCCTGACGGAAGTCAAGCCTTGCAACTTTTGCGAAAGGTGGGGAGATCCGGGGTCAGCCGCGCCCCCACCGGAAGGGAGTTCCACAGCCTCGGTGCGGCCGAGAACACCCTCCCCTGCGTGGCCTCCCGGAAGACTCGGGGCACCACGGAAACCCCCCCCCCCCCCGTGACCACTGGGTCCGGTCCAGTATCCGGGGGGTGAGGCGGTCCCGCAGATAGGCAGGGCCCAGACCGTTTAGGGCTTTATAGGTTAAATATCAACACCTTGAATCGGGCCCGGAAGACTATCGGCAGCCAATGCAGAGAGCGGAGCGCCGGTGTCATGTGCTCCCGGCGGCCCAGTCCCACCAAGAGACGGGCCGCCGCGTTCTGCACCAGCTGCAGCTTCCGGGCCGTCACCATGGGGAGCCCCACGTAGAGCGCGTTACCATAGTCCAGTCTAGAAGTGATGAAAGCATGGTCGGAGCCTGAGTATTTATATAGCGCCAGCGATGTACCGGGCACTTTACAGAGAATAAGATAGACACGGTCCCTGCCTGAGAGCCAGGGGGAGGGGAGACAGGGAAGGGGGAACAGAGGGAGAGACAAGGGATGCGGCGTTCATGAGGATGCGAGAGCTCAGGTACACGTTCTTGGCTTGGTTACAAGGTCTGAGTCCTGGCAAACCCTCCCTGCCTCCCCCCCCATTAAGTCCTGCCTCTCCCTCTAGGATAATGGAGTGGAGATTAGCTTTGTAAAAGACCCTTTATAGGGAAAGGCCCCCAGATCCCATTCTCTAATTTTATCCTCCTGCGTGTCAGTGCAGCCCCTTGGGGTATTTGGGGGTGGCCAGCCCAGTCGGGGTTTGTGGCGCATCAGACACCACCAGCGTCCTTTGTTGTGGGAGTAACTGGGACAGGCTGCTTACAAAGATGGCATTCGGGGTGACACCTTGTGGCCAGAATGAGATACTGCAGCTCCCATCCTCAGAATTTGTGCTTTCTTCTGGGGACTGTCTAAAAAGGACACAGAATGCCCATAGCAATGCATTGACCTTCCCCGAATGCCTACAGGGATCCACTAAAAGATCCATTAAAAGATCCAAAAGGCCATAGGGATCCCTCAAAATCAGCTCCTGGGTGAAGAAGACCCCTCCCCCAAATACTCCAAAATAAAGACACAGAATGCCCATAGGAACGCATTGATCTCTCCCGAATACCCATAGGAACGCATTGATCTCTCCCGAATACCCATAGGGAGCCATTGAAAATGTTCAAAAAATCCAAAGGGTGATGGGGACTCACCGAGACACCTCAAAATGGGCTCATGGATGAAGAAGACCCCTCCCTTTCTTCTGTCACTGTTTTTCTGTTTCAGTTCACCCATTATTTATTATTATTATTATTATTTATATAGCACAAGCAATGTACCGCTTTTGGGTATCTGACTTTCCTTCTACTTTTCTGTCACTGTTTTTTTATTATTTATTAATTATTATTATCCTTTCTGTCTGTCATTCATTGCTCTCTCTCTAACGTTGTCAGATACTAAGAATAATTGTCTCAGTTTAGACTTGTGCTTTTCAAGTCATTATAGAAACAGATAAGCGACAGTCTGCTCTGGATACCCGCCTCCTATATTTGTGCTTTAGGTTAAATTCCTTTGATATGGGATTGCCTCCGCCTAGAAGTCCCTTCCTATCACCCTCCCCTGCAAATGTTTCTCCTTGCGTAGCTCCCAATTTGCATTTAGATCTATGGATTTTTGGTTTTTAACACCATTATCAGATGTCTGATTTTTTCCCCTCTTAACAGCTCCCTCTCAAGTCATTTCCCTCCCCCGCTATATAATCCTGTCCTGCATTTGCTCAGTCTACAGATCTGACTTTTTCCATGCCTGAGGAAGGGCTCCGCGTGGCCTGGAAGTCTGCCTACCCTCACCAACAAAAGTTGGGTTTTAAAAAAATAAAATAATCTTGGCTGTGACCCATGAACCATTTACACTCTTACATTGGGAACAACGCAGCAACCTACCTACCTCTCTTTAACCCAGATCAACGTGTGTGTATATTTTGCAGCCTGAGACACTGGAGTCGGGGTGAGGATAAACCCCCGCCTCAGGAGAGAACGAGACGCTCTACCCTCCCCTCTCTATAGTTTAATGCCTCTGAGGCAGCCATGTTTTGGAGGACTACAACCCCCCCGCGAGATCCCTGCTATGGCTGTGAGTTACAGGAAGGGACGCTCTGCTGTCCCACCCTTTAGCCTCTCTATCATTTCACCACTTCCAGGAGGAACCGCCCTTGCCTCTCTATTGTTCCTGTTGGGCTCCGGATGCTCTAGCCCTCCTCTCTATGATCCATTTCCGTTAATATGTCAATAAAAGTCCGTCAGAACGGAGGCGGGACTAATGAGCCCCGCCCCTAGCAAAGATTGACATACAAGATGACCAGTGAGAAGCAGGGAAATGTCTAGTGGGTGGGGGTTGGCGCCAATCAGCGCCTCCCCCCTTGGGAGAAACTTGGCGGGAGCTGTGGGTTAGGAAGTGGGTGCCTGGAGCTGGGGGGCGGGGTTGGTGGCTAATGGGATTGTGTGGGGTGATTGGGGAACTGGTTGCTGCGAAGGGGTGTGGTTGCTGGTTACTAGGGGGAGGGCTGGTTGCTGGGAGGGCTGGTTACTGGGGGGAGTGGGGGGTTGTTGGGAAGGCTGGTTACTGGGGGGAGTGGGGGTTGCTGGGAAGGCTGGTTACTGGGGGGAGTGGGGGTTGCTGGGAAGGCTGGTTACTGGGGGTTGCTGGGAAGGCTGGTTACTGGGGGGAGTGGGGGTTGCTGGTTACTGGGGGGAGTGGGGGGTTGTTGGGAAGGCTGGTTACCGGGGGGAGTGGGGGTTGCTGGGAGGGCTGGTTACTGGGGGGAGTGGGGGTTGCTGGTTACTGGGGGGAGTGGGGAGTTCTGGGAAGGCTGGTTACTGGGGGGGATTGTACAGATCTCTCTTTGTCTCTGTAGGGTTGGGAATGGAGCAGACCCAGCCACTTGAGTGGGAGGAGGAGGAGGAGGAGGAAGGTAGGCTTCCCCTAGAGGCCGTGGTGGACCCCCCCAAACCTGTGGGATGCCTGCATCTGCTGAGCAGCAAGTATGGCCCAGAGAAAGGTAGGACACCCACCCCCCCGGCAGTGTGTGCCCCCCTTCCCAAGCTGTAAACCCACCCACCCCTTTTCTGGCAGCTGGGGACAGATAGGCTGATGTATAGGGGTGTGTGTTTGAAGTGGGGTGGTACCAGAGGATGCAGAGAGATAAATAAGGGAGTGTTGTCAGGGATGGACACACAGGCATAAATATAACCGGGGTAGACATATGAGCAGTGTGTAAGGGGTGTGGGCGGGGACTGACCAACAGGCATAGATACTCGATTTAGACAGGGACAGCCAAAGAATTAGGGGTGGTGGTGGTGGAGGAGATGGGTGGATAGCTGGACAGAGCTACAGCGGGGAAGATCAGGGACAATTGGAAAGAGAGAGATAAATGAAGTGTGAGTGTAGGGGAGTGGATAAGGATGAACAGATGGACATGGATATAAGGGGGTGTGTGTGTGTGAGGCTAGACAGATTATCCTAGATAGAGGTCTGTGTGGTAGGACAGGGTGGATAGTTATACCCAAGATAAGAGTCTGTTGGCACAAGCGTCTGTCTACAAGTAGCTGCCTTTTTGCTCCCTGTCATCCTCCCTGCATTTGCGCGCACACAAGCGCTAAGGTGAGGGTCCATCCTACCTTATTTGTTCGGGAGCCCAACAGGAACAATAGAGAGGCAAGGGCGGTTCCTCCTGGAAGTGGTGAAATGATAGAGAGGCTAAAGGGTGGGACAGCAGAGCGTCCCTTCCTGTAACTCATAGCCATAGCAGGGAACTGCGAGGGCTGGGGTGGTAGGGAGGGGGAGGGGGTGTTATTACCTAGGAATGTAAAAGTTGCAGACATTTCCCCCACATTTCCAAATTTCCCATATGAGACTGGAGGGGAAAAAAAACACCAAACCAGGTGGAAAAACATGTTTTTTCCTGAAAGTTTCCATCTTTTCTCCAGACCTTCACATCTCTGTCATTACCTCTGCAACCAAGCAGGGTTAGACATTTACTCGGTATTGTGCTCTTGTCTCTCTACTGTCCCAATAACCCTCAGTATTTCTTTTTGTGTAACTCTTCTTCACTGGCTGCTTGTTATTCCAGTGAAGCAGGTAGATTGGAGGTGGGGTGGGGGCTTGAATCTGTGGCTTCTCTGGTTTGTAAGAACAAAGGTGAAGGGAGCGGGATGTAGCTACTCTGGTGGAACTGATCCAGGGTAACTACCCCAGATGTGGTACGCTTGTGTGAATACATACACACGCCCCTCGTGAATGTGAGGTGAAATGGATAGACAAAAAGAGGAAGTTTCTATGGAACTAGAGGAGTGAAGAGACGGATGGAGAGGTAGAGAGAAGCTGTACAAGGTGGGAGGAATAAAAAGAATTGATAGAAAGGAGAGGCGTGTTGTGACTAATGGGGAGAAGAAAAAACATAGATATCTGTGGAGATGGGAGCTAGGACTCCTGAGGTGTCTGTGAGGGAAGTGGGGGCTAGTGGGTTAGAGCCAGGATCCCCGAGTTCTCTGGCAGGAGAGTGGGGTTAGAGCAGGGGGGGCTGGGAGCCAGACTTCTGGGTTCTCTGGGAGGGGAGTGGGGGNGGGGCTGGGAGCCAGACTTCTGGGTTCTCTGGGAGGGGAGTGGGGGCTAGTGGGTTAGAGCAGAGGGGGCTGGGAGCCAGGACTCCTGGGTTCTCAGGGATGGGAGTGGGGGCTAGTGGGTTAGAGCAGGGGGCATGAGAGCCAGGACTCCTGGGTTCTCAGGGAGGGGAGAGGGGGCTAGTGGGTTAGAGCAGGGGCCTGGGAACCAGCACTTCTGGGTTCTCTGTGAGGGGTTAGAGCAGGGGGGCTGGGAGTCAGGATTCCTGAGTTCTCTGGGACAGGAGTCAGGGCTGGTGGGCGAGATAACGGGGGCTGGAATTCAGGACTCCTGGGTTCTCTGGGAGGGAAGTGGGGGCTTATGGGTGGGATCGGGGGGCTGGGAGCCAGCACTCCTGGGTCCCATTCCTTCTTCCCCGCCCCTGCAGATTTCTGGATCTACCCAGGGGAAAACGTGATTGGCCGGCTGGAGAGTTCCCGTGTCTGCCTGCCGTTCCCATCGGTCTCCAAGGCCCACGCAGTGATTGAAGTCCCTGCCCCCGATGGCCCCCACCTTCTGTATGACCAGGGCAGCCTGAACCGGACCCGGCGCCAGCGCTCGGTGCTGCTCCCCTATGTCCGCTACAGTCTGGTACACAAGGATGCCCTCCTGTTCGGTGATGTTGGCTGCCAGTACTTCCTGCTGCCGCCAGGGGACGCCAGTGCTGATGACTCCTTGGAGGTGCCGCCAACCCAACCCCGTACCCTGGTTGTGGAGGAGACCCCAGCCCCCGCCCGGAGGATGGGCTATGGGGGGGTGCTGGCCCGGGACTCTGACGAGGAAGAGGGAGGAAGTCTCCTGCAGCTCTCAGCCAGTAGCAGTGAGTCGAGGAAGCACTGGGGGTGAGGTGGAAGTGGGGGCTATGTTGTGTCCTGGAATGTTTTAGTTAGGCCCTACGTTATTGTTATATGAACTTCAGTGTTTTGGTAGGTCCTACAATAACAAACCAAGCTCAGGGCCACCAAGCTAGGTGAGGGGGGTGGCCCTGAGGCCTATAAATGCAGCCTTGTTGCTCAAAGACTGGCATTTTTGTAGGGCCTACATCATTCTCCTAGAGACTCCAGAAGTTTTGTAGTTCCTACAATAGGGTATGCTGGGTTTCTTGAGCTGGGAGCTTCTCCTGAGGGGTGTGTGTGCATGAGATTTGGGAGGGCCTTTAATAGCATTGTACCCATTCCAGTGTTTTGGGAGGCTGACAGGAACACCTTGGCTAGGTGGGCTGAGAGCAGGGGTACTCAAGCTTATGAATGGAGTCCCAGTGTTTAGGGAGTCTTGGTATTTTGGTAGGCCCTACAGTATAAGTAGGGCTTGCAACCATTTATCGATTA
>QEPC01003038.1:470554-495738 GCA_003113815.1 Sphenodon punctatus | reverse complement strand
GAAACCAAAGAGGAGACCAAGCGTACCCAGCCTGCCCGGCGTGCCCAGAGGACGGCGCCCACCAGCACCGCTACCCCGCCCAAGGTAACAGAAATGGGATCCGAGGCCTTTCTCCGCTAGGGGGTGCTGATGTGGGACCGGCCGGCTCCAGGGGGTGTCAGGGAATGAGACCCTGGGGCCTTTCCCCTCTAGAGGATGCTGGCTCTGACCTGGGGCTCGGTGGAGAATGGGACCCAGGGCGTGGGGAGCAGCGGGCGCGACTGTCGGCACCGTGGTTAGGCTCTCTCTTGGCACCTCCCCCAACTAGGAGCCGGCGGCTGCCCCCACGCCCCCTCCAGAACCCCCAGTGTCGTCAGGGCGTAGGTTACGGCGCCAGAGCACGGAAAGCAAAGAGGAGGCAAAACGTACCCAGCCGTCCCGACGCTCCCAGGGGTCAGTGCCCACCAACACCGCTACCCCCAAGGTACCGGGAATGGGGCCTGGGGCTTCCCCCTGGAAGGGGTGTGTGATGTTGATCTGGGACTGGCTTAGTCAGAGAATGGGATTGAAGGGCTTTCCCTTCTAAGGGGGCACTGGCTCAGGGAGATGCTGGTGAATGGGAATCTGGGGCCTTTTCCCTTTAAGGGGGCGCTGCTGCCCCAGCTGACTCTCTCCCCCCTTCCTTGGTGCGGCAGGTGCTGTTCACGGGGGTGATCGACGAGGCCGGGGAGCGGGTGGTGGTGTCGCTGGGGGGGTCTCTTGCTGAGTCTGTCTATGACTGCACCCACCTGGTGACGGATCGGGTGCGTCGCACGGTCAAGTTCCTCTGCACCCTGGCACGGGGGGTCCCGATTGTCACCCTTGAGTGGCTCCACAAGGTGAGACCCACAAGGGGAGGGAGGCAATAGGCAGGGGAGGAGCTTGTCAGCCGGGGGCAAAGCTGTGCGGCTAGGGATGGGGGGTCATAGCTAGTGGATAAGGCTGTATTGCTTGGTGTGTGCAGTGCCTCGCTGTGGGGAAGAGCAGAGCTGCGTTGGGGAAGAGCTAGTTGCTGAGTAGGTTGCTATGAAGATGGTTTTTGGTGCCAGGTGGGTCAAGCTGTGTTGCTTGGGGGAGGGGCTTGTTGCTATGGGACGAGCTACATTGCTTGGGGGCAAGGCTTGTTGCTATGGGGTGGAGCTACATTGCTCAGGGGAGGGGCTTGTTGCCAGGCAGGCAGAGTTGTGTTGTTTGGGGGGGGGTTTCAGGGGTGTTCTGTTCTCTGTACCGCGAGTGAGGGGTTGTATTTGGGCCTGTCTCCATTGCTCACCCTCTACTCTCTCTCCCCCGCTGCAAGAGCGGTCGCAATTCCTGCTTCTTGGCTCCGGGCGGATTCCTAGTGGAGGATCCTGAGCAGGAGCAGAATTTTGGCTTCAGCCTGGTGGAGTCGCTACAGCGGGCACAGCGCAGTGGGGGGGTGCTCCAGGTGAGACTGTCCTCCCCCCCCACCCCCCCACCCCCTGATGGCTGCCCCATCTCGCAGTTCTCCTCCCATCCCTGGGTGGGGCAGTGAAGACAACAGTCCCTTCTACTCTGTTTCGGAGACTCTCGTCCATGTGAGGGAATGAACGAGTTAATGACTCTCCCCTTGTTCAGAATGGTAGAGTCTCCTTCCCTCTGATACAGTCCCTTTGTTTTTACCTTTCTCAGCTCTGTCTGGTACAGTCCCACTGCTTTAGCTCCCCTCGCTGTTCTGAATGGTCATCTGGGGTAGTCTCCCTAGCCCTCCTGAGAATGATAGTCCCCGTTCCTCAGAATGGTATAATCCCTCCCCTTCATCAGAGTGGTACAGCCCTTTTGATTTAGCCCTGCACAGAATGGTCTAGTCCCTACCCCTTTTGAAAGTGGTATGATCCTCCCGATCACAATGGAACAGTCCCTCTGCCTGACATGCTCCCCCCCCCCNCACCACTGTACTGGCAGGGCTGTCAGCCCTGGAGCTGGGATCCAACCCTGGACCGGGACCCGCCTCACCCCAGGGGCTGGGAGCCACGTAGGCTCGCCCCAAGACAGGAGGGAGTGGAGTCCCCCGGGACAGCTGTCCTCCCCACCCCCATTGTGGGAGGGGGGTAAAGGACAGGTGGTTCAGTGCTGCCGCAGGCCACTCACCTAAGGGCCACGCCAAAGGGCCCTTGGGTGCGGCCCTTAGGGGAGGGCTGGGGGAGAGTGTTTTTAAGGGCAGTATGTTGGGCATAAGTGATGGGGGTGGGGGAAGTAGGCGGGATGGGTGATATGGGGACAAGCTCCACTCCTAATGTGGGGGGGGGGAGTGGGTTGGGTAGGGTTGGGTATGTCCCCCTGGTGTGAGTGGGGGGTTCGACCCAACAAGGGAGGGGAGGGTTTGGTCCCCCTGTGAGAAGGAGGGGTAGGGGAAGGAGGGTGGTGGTGGGGATATGAGTATATAGGAGGAGGTTATGGGAGGGAGGGTTGGTCCGCGAGGGTCTGGTGGCACGACAACTGGGGGGGGAGAGGGCTGGAGGGGGGGGGAGTCCACAGCTATCGGGGTTGTGATGGGCCGGGGCAAGTATGGTTGAACTGGGAGGCAAAGGACAGTGGTTAGGAGGGACAGGTATTTGATTCCTGTCCCTTGTATAGGCCCCCAGGCAGGTATGACAGGGCTCGAGATCAGGGGTACGCTTGGTCTGGGTCTGTTGCTGTTGAATGCGAGGTCGGTCGGTAATAAATCAACGACAATCCGAGAGTTGATTCTGGATCAGCCGTCCGACCTCATGTGCATTACAGAGACATGGGCTGGACAATGAGTCAGGGCCAATATTGGCTGACCTTGTTTCAGCGGCGTACTCTGTCCAGCCCCAGCCCAGGGCAGAGGGGTGGGGAGGTGGTGTAGCTGTTGTTTTTAAGGATACTTGGTCTGTGAGGTGGTATCCAGTGCAGACTATTGTGGGCATGGAGGGGGTCCACCTTGTGTTTGATTTGGCCGGAGACATACTAGGCCTGTTGCTAGTATACCGCGTACCTATCTGTACGGCAACATCCCTACACGCTCTAGCAGAACTGGTATCAGAGGTGGTCTTGCGGTCCACGAGGACTTTGGTCCTGGGGGACTTCAATATCCGCACCAACGCCAGTCTTGGGGCAGCAGATTGTGAATTCATGGATGCCATGACAGCCATGGGACTGTCTCAGATTGTTGGGGGCCCGATGCACGAGGGAAGACATACCCTTGACCTGATATTCTGCACAGGCCTTGGGGCAGGGGATCCGGTGGTGGGGGATGTGGTAACTTTACCCCTGTCATGGATGGATCATTATCTTCTCCAGACTAGGCTCCTGGTGCATGTTTGCCCTCGGAAAGGTGTAGGGACCATTGGGTCCGCCCCTGGAGACTTATGGAACCAGAAAGGTTCCGGAATGCTCGGGGAATTACCTCCTGATCTCGATGACCATTCGCTCGATGACCTCATTGGTTTTTTTAATCGCTTTTGGACAGAGGCCATCGACCAAACGGCCCCCAGAATTCTGACGGTGGGGCTCACCATGGTTCACGGAGGACCTGCACCAGATGAAGCAAGATGGATGGCGGTTGGAGCGATGGTGGTGCCGAAGTCAGACTGAAGCCAACTGATCGCAACATAAAGCTAGTTTAAGAGCATATGCTGTTGCGGTGCGGACAGCAAAGAAGGAATTCGCATCCGCAAAGTCGCGTCCAGTGGAGCTTTTACGGGTGGTGCAGCGGCTGGTCAGTCCGGCTTCCCTCCGCCTGGAACTGGAATTTTCCAGTGCCCCCTGTGACATGTTTACTGACTTTTTTGCAGATAAAATCACTCGGATTCATCACGACCTCGATGCTGCATTTGTGATAGGTAGTGAACTAGAGGTAAGGGAAGCCCCACCATGTTAGTATTTGTGGGATCAGTTTCAGTGGGTATCGCCCGCTGATGCAGCGGAAGTCCTTGGGACAGTGCAGGCCACCTGTTGTGAATTAGATCCGTGCCCGTCCTGGCTGGTGAAAGCCAGCCGGGAGACAGTAGGACCATTGCTGGTCTGGGTGGTCAATGCCTCCCTTAGGGAGGGCAGGGTGCCAAGCCATCTCAAGGACTGCCTGGCCAAGTATCCATCTGTGATGCTGCAGGTGTAAAGCAGTCTGCCTTGTAGCAGACTGTTGGACTAGATCCGGGGTGGAGAACTTTTTGCCTTTTGTGGGCCATTTAAAATATATATATATATATCTTTATTGCATTTTATCATTCTTAGTGTTAGAAGTTTAACAAAAGGAACGTATGCCAACAACCACCACCACCTAGTGTAGCATTTTACATTCTATAAAAGTCGAGTATACAATCTTTTCATATTTCCTTGAGACTTATAGTGTGTCTGAATTTGTCCAACTTTATGTTTTTTGTTGTTGTCAATCGGGGGTTCCATGTTGTATAAAAATCCTCTAGTTTATCTTTGAGAGTTACAGCTATTTTTCCATAGATAGTACGTGCCGGATCCGGTGAATCCAAGTCCTATATGATGGTCCCGCTGCAGTTTTCCACTCCTTAGCAATGGTGTGCACAGCTGCTAGGAGAAGTGCCTTATAGGTTTGTTGTTTGTTTAGTCAGGATTTTGGTTTCTAAATATATTCCCAATAATGCTATTTCTGGTGTCAGGACCAGACCTTTATGGCTTCTTTTGTGGCTTTCCAGACTTTTTTTCCAAAAATTAGCCACTTTGGGACAAGTCCACCAGCAATGATACTACGTTCCATTTTCCCCACATGCCCTCCAACATAAAGTAGAATATTCTTTATTTATTTATTATTATTTTTCTGGCATGGAATACCAACGAGATATTAGTTTAACTTGTGGTTCCTTAACAAGTAATGATGCTGAGCATTTACTTAAGTGATTTCATATTTGCTTCACTTTATTTTCTGTAATTTCTATTGATACATCACTTTCCCATAAGGATACGTAACCCACATCGGGGAAGAGAAATTGTTTTCTTAGCATTACATATAGGGTGATTTCAGACGTGACGGGCCGAGAGGCCCACCACGCTGAATCACGCACTGGGAATCCGTTTCGGATCCTGGTCAGGAATCGGGCCAGCCGTCCTTTAGACGTGCCGACCTGATTCTCTCTGGGGATCGGGGAGGGGGCAGGGCTGTGCAGCGCAACGTGTGGCCGCACAAACGTGTTCCCCGCCCCTGGGAGACGGACGGGCGCAGCAGCCAATCCAGCCACTGCGCCCAATCTCGCACCACAGCCGGGACCTCCCGCCAGTGATTCACCATGGTGAACATCTGGCGGGAATCGAACAGACGTTATGGGACAAGCTGCCACCACAGGGGATTCACCGTGGTTGACCGTGGTATTGTAATGTCTGAAATTACCCATAGTCTAGAAAGCAGTTTAACTCCTTGGAGGTTGTTGAAAAGAATCACTTCTAAGTCAAGAGGTTTCCTGATATAATGGCACTTATCTTTAGAATTATTAAATAAGCTGTGTATTTTGCAATAAAGCCAGAAATTAATCTTTTCTCCAAGTACTTTTTCAATAGTATCGACTCTCTTTTAATTTGATCATTTACAAATAAATGCTTGGCTCTAAGATGTGTATAAGAGACAGGTGTGTGTGTGTGTGAAAGAGAGAATGGGATCTATCTTTCCACTCCCAGCGGACGCCAATTGTGCATTTGTCTTTTTGTTAAACCTCCTTTTGGTTCTTCTAGGGGCTCTGAAGTATCTAGATAATCTGGTATTCTACTGCATTTACTTCCCACGAATTCTACCCCCTCAAGTCGCCATATGGTGCCCATCTACCCGAGTGGGTATTCGGTGGGTAGTAAATGCACCCCTTCCTCCATTTACCTAGCGTTTGAGGGTTGTGGGAGGAGTGCAATGGCAGTGGAGAGGCGATGGGGGCAGGGACGCAGAGGGCAGAAGCATCCAGATGCCTCCTGGCGTGATCTACAGTGTAGTTCAGTCACCAGCACTTGCTGCGCACAGAGGCTGCAGTTTTTAGATGGGTGCAGCCATTTGCAGAGACACCTGTTTTCAGCTTTAATTATAATCCTGTCACCCAACATTTCAGCCCCTTCCAATTTTATACCATCTGCAGGTTATTTGACGTTGTTAATTTGACCGTCCTGCTGCTTTTGACTGGTTGGATGTCGCAAGCTACAGGGGGATTCCCACTAGACGAGTGGATTTTCACATGTTCAAACTCCAACCTTGTTAATGAGTGGAGGCTACCAAAGTTGAAATCTGGGCAGGTAGATTTTTGTAGTTGTCTGACTTGCCAGACAACTTATTTATTTTTGTTTAATTATTTTATCCCAGTTATTTCTTAGTTATCCGGTTCTTTCCCTCAGCTAACACAGGAAATTAAACTGGGACTCCTAATTAGGCAAAGTCAACAACCACAGCTGTTTATTTCTCAAGATAACATTTATTGCGTAGCATTAAAATACTCAATACAAAATAGAAGAAATGATACGTGAGGTTAAATATAGTAAAAGTCTCTAATGAGCTAACAAGGCCTTGTCTGGAGTATTGATTCGAACTGAAACGTATAAATGAAGGGATAATACAGAAGCAAAAATCAGTTAGTACTTATTCCCAGTGCAAAGGAAGATGATAAAACTAAAATATGAGAAGTATTAAGCTGTCGTTGAACTGAATAAATGCAAAAAAAAATCAACTCCGTTTAAGGCTAAGTACAATAATAAATGCACTGAGTCTACAAGCAGATTAAAAACAAAGGCAAAAATGGTTACATTAGAAGGTATTAAACACAAGGGGGGAAGGGGTGTGTGTATCTATATAAAAATGTAATCAACCAAGCCAAAGGGAGTTACTTCAGGCACCGTGGAAGTCAGTGCTATGAGTTGTAGTGGAGAGCAGTAGTCTTAACTGGTTCAGTAAAAGTTTGGGTAAGTGCATGGCTCTATGTTCTTAGGGTAAAATGCTGCCACAGCAGATTGCAAAGGGGATGTAAAAGGTAAACGGAGGTGTAAATGCAAGGCAGGTAAATTCAGCCCTTTGTGTCCTTAAACAACTCGGTTTAAAGGCCACTTTGCTAACACGTAAAGAATCGCAAGGATTGACTTTTCATGGTCCATGCCCTGGCATCATGTTCAAGCCAATTCCTTAAATGCTGTACTTGGGGAACACTGAACCAGATTTTTGTTTTGGCTATTTGCTTGGAGATCTGGCTGTGGAGTTACCATTGAGAGCTAAATTGAGTTTGGTTTTTTTGGGATGGGTTTGGATGGTACTAAGAGGTAGGGCACTGGTGATGGGGATGTGTTGGTGCCAGGATGCCATAAAGAATTTTATCTTGAGTGCCGGACTGATGGGTCCCACACACATGCTCAGTGTGTTGGTGCCATATTTGGGGTCAGGAAGGAATTTTCCCCCAAGCCAAATTGGCAGTTGACTCTGCAAAATTCTCCCCGCAGCACAAGGCACGCCTCACTCGTTCAAGCCATCGGGATAGTTTTTATCAACAAGGGTGAAGAACCCCCAGGGTGTTTGCCAAATCCAGCCTGCACCTGTCCTTAATTTGACTCCATTCCAGTTTTTGGATCGGGCTTGTGGATCCAGTGAAAACTCTGAAAGCGAACTTGTGGGGATGGACAGAGATGAGGACATACACGCAGAGAAAGGATGGATTAATGGCACAGATCCATAATCTGGACCCTCCCCTTCCTGAGGGCACCCCTCCATCTCCTATGCACCCTATGGAGCTTCTGCTAATTTTATGTGTGACACCTGGGTGGGGAAAGGTTTCCCAGTCCACTTTAGACATTGGGGAGCTCTGGTAATTCCTGATCTCTGCTTGTGAGAGAGTTTCTTCAAGGCTCTGTTCTATTGGTGAATTCATGCCTTGGGGTAGTTTTAAAGATAGAGTATCCTGCCCTGGTGCAGAAGATGACTTTCAGGTTCTTATAGTTCTATAAACACCTCTCTTGTTTGTTTCCCTCTTGGGCCAAAGTGTATGGCAATTTGGATTCAGAGTTCTGCATGGGCTTGATCGCACAGTACTGACGGGAAGGCAGCACTGGGTGAGAATCATGAACTTTTCTCTCTTAATATGGCATTTTGTTGGTATGGACTTGAACTCCAGGGGCTGCCAGCTCAAATCTGGGACTGACTGGTTCAAAGGGCTTCTGGGAATAGGATCCAGGGTATTTTTCCTCTAGGGGGCAGTGGCTTGAATATGGGACTGGCTGGTTGGTTCTGTGCAGCTGGGGGAATGTGGTCTGAGTTGTTTCCTCTCTAGGGGAGAATGATTTCTGGCTCTGATCTGGGATTGACTGACTCAGGGTGGGTGTTGAGAAATGGGATCTGGGTTGTTTCCTCTCTAGGGATTCCAGCTCCAATATGGGACTAGTTTAGCTTAAGGAGGTGCATTGGGGAATGGGATCTCTGGGGCATTACTCCTCTGGGGGACGTTAGTTTGATTTTTCAATGAACTAACTTACCCAGCTAAATAAAACTGGATTTTGACTTTAAGCCAATGGACGCAGCTTTGCCGAGTTCAGAGAACTCTGGATTTAGAGGTAGCTTCCTTTATTAGTAGTTCTAGTCAAACGGATCCTCTTCTTCCAGGGTCAGTTGTCTCATCCCTGTTAGGGGGGACAGGGAATGTAGGAGGGGGTTCCACAGATATCGCCAAGCGTCACGTACAGTAACCAAACACACTTCCCACTCAGTGGGCTCCACAGGAGTACTCGGGGAAAATACGCCCCTCAGGATATTGGGTGGCCTGTTAGACTTGGTCAGAAGCAGGGCCCTTTCATCATCGGGGTAAGGGAACGCAACCTCGAGTGAAGCCCCTTCTTTCGGACTCCCTTGCATGCACCAGCCGCTCCACAGACACCGTGACACAGATAGGATAAGGGGTTTGGGGGTTGTGCTAATAGTGAAGGGCCACAGGGGAAATAGAACCAGGACTGCAGGGTAGGTAGGAATCTTCACACACAATACAGGGGCAGGGGCGGGGCCCAGACCGAGACTAGGAAGGGGAGTGTCCCACACACACCCAGCTCCCTCCACCCCCCTGCTACCACACTCACCGTACCTTTCCTCTTGCTTTCGCCTCGACCACTCTCACTCACACTGACACTCTCTCTCGCTCTCTCTCTCTCGCACTCCACGTGTTACTCTTAGTCTCCTTGAATCGCTCGGGGCCAGTCTCACAGCGCTGCTGTTCTCCGGCAGCTCTGTGTTCCCTCTGGCTTCCTTATATAAGTCTAGCCCCGCCCCCTTGTTCACGGAGCCGCGCTGAGCGTCGTGGTGCTGTAGCCACGCCCCCTAGGTCAGCTGGTGGCGTGGCTGTCAGTTCTCCCTGCTCTTGGTTTCCTCGAGGTTTATCCTTGTCTCTAAGCTCTGTGCCTTGCCCCTGCATAAGGGGCTCTGGTGTGGGACTATTGAGGTCTCTCACGGAGGCTTTTCCTGACCCTTGAGGGTCTTGCCGCTTCCTCGTCTTTTTCTGTTGCGCCCTATGTTTCCCCCACAGCCTCCATCTCCTTACAATCCCCTGCTGCACAATGTCTTTAATTTCTTTCTGTTCTGCTTCCGTCATGGGTGAACAGCACAGCACTCAGCTCCTGGGATATATTTTTTTCTGACCTGCTTTTCAAATTGTCTTCAAATTCTCTTTTTTTTTTTTTTTTTTTTGATCATGAGGTCTCCAATGGCCTTCTGAGCTTCATCTCACCCTTCTGCTAATGCCAAGTGCTCTATTTGGAACCTGTGATCATTGGGGTCCATCGTGATGAGCCTCCCCAACTTGCCAACACGCTCCATCAGGTAATTGGTGCACACTTCGGTGGGAGGGGGGTAAAGGACAGGTGGCCGGGCACTGCTGCAAGGCATAGCTGCCGCCACCACTGTACTGGCAGGGCTGTCAGCCCTGGAGCTGGGATCCAACCCTGGACCGGGACCCGCCTCACCCCAGGGGCTGGGAGCCACGTAGGCTCGCCCCAAGACAGGAGGGAGTGGAGTCCCCCGGGACAGCTGTCCTCCCCACCCCCATTGTGGGAGGGGGGTAAAGGACAGGTGGTTCAGTGCTGCCGCAGGCCACTCACCTAAGGGCCACGCCAAAGGGCCCTTGGGTGCGGCCCTTAGGGGAGGGCTGGGGGAGAGTGTTTTTAAGGGCAGTATGTTGGGCATAAGTGATGGGGGTGGGGGAAGTAGGCGGGATGGGTGATATGGGGACAAGCTCCACTCCTAATGTGGGGGGGGGGAGTGGGTTGGGTAGGGTTGGGTATGTCCCCCTGGTGTGAGTGGGGGGTTCGACCCAACAAGGGAGGGGAGGGTTTGGTCCCCCTGTGAGAAGGAGGGGTAGGGGAAGGAGGGTGGTGGTGGGGATATGAGTATATAGGAGGAGGTTATGGGAGGGAGGGTTGGTCCGCGAGGGTCTGGTGGCACGACAACTGGGGGGGGAGAGGGCTGGAGGGGGGGGGAGTCCACAGCTATCGGGGTTGTGATGGGCCGGGGCAAGTATGGTTGAACTGGGAGGCAAAGGACAGTGGTTAGGAGGGACAGGTATTTGATTCCTGTCCCTTGTATAGGCCCCCAGGCAGGTATGACAGGGCTCGAGATCAGGGGTACGCTTGGTCTGGGTCTGTTGCTGTTGAATGCGAGGTCGGTCGGTAATAAATCAACGACAATCCGAGAGTTGATTCTGGATCAGCCGTCCGACCTCATGTGCATTACAGAGACATGGGCTGGACAATGAGTCAGGGCCAATATTGGCTGACCTTGTTTCAGCGGCGTACTCTGTCCAGCCCCAGCCCAGGGCAGAGGGGTGGGGAGGTGGTGTAGCTGTTGTTTTTAAGGATACTTGGTCTGTGAGGTGGTATCCAGTGCAGACTATTGTGGGCATGGAGGGGGTCCACCTTGTGTTTGATTTGGCCGGAGACATACTAGGCCTGTTGCTAGTATACCGCGTACCTATCTGTACGGCAACATCCCTACACGCTCTAGCAGAACTGGTATCAGAGGTGGTCTTGCGGTCCACGAGGACTTTGGTCCTGGGGGACTTCAATATCCGCACCAACGCCAGTCTTGGGGCAGCAGATTGTGAATTCATGGATGCCATGACAGCCATGGGACTGTCTCAGATTGTTGGGGGCCCGATGCACGAGGGAAGACATACCCTTGACCTGATATTCTGCACAGGCCTTGGGGCAGGGGATCCGGTGGTGGGGGATGTGGTAACTTTACCCCTGTCATGGATGGATCATTATCTTCTCCAGACTAGGCTCCTGGTGCATGTTTGCCCTCGGAAAGGTGTAGGGACCATTGGGTCCGCCCCTGGAGACTTATGGAACCAGAAAGGTTCCGGAATGCTCGGGGAATTACCTCCTGATCTCGATGACCATTCGCTCGATGACCTCATTGGTTTTTTTAATCGCTTTTGGACAGAGGCCATCGACCAAACGGCCCCCAGAATTCTGACGGTGGGGCTCACCATGGTTCACGGAGGACCTGCACCAGATGAAGCAAGATGGATGGCGGTTGGAGCGATGGTGGTGCCGAAGTCAGACTGAAGCCAACTGATCGCAACATAAAGCTAGTTTAAGAGCATATGCTGTTGCGGTGCGGACAGCAAAGAAGGAATTCGCATCCGCAAAGTCGCGTCCAGTGGAGCTTTTACGGGTGGTGCAGCGGCTGGTCAGTCCGGCTTCCCTCCGCCTGGAACTGGAATTTTCCAGTGCCCCCTGTGACATGTTTACTGACTTTTTTGCAGATAAAATCACTCGGATTCATCACGACCTCGATGCTGCATTTGTGATAGGTAGTGAACTAGAGGTAAGGGAAGCCCCACCATGTTAGTATTTGTGGGATCAGTTTCAGTGGGTATCGCCCGCTGATGCAGCGGAAGTCCTTGGGACAGTGCAGGCCACCTGTTGTGAATTAGATCCGTGCCCGTCCTGGCTGGTGAAAGCCAGCCGGGAGACAGTAGGACCATTGCTGGTCTGGGTGGTCAATGCCTCCCTTAGGGAGGGCAGGGTGCCAAGCCATCTCAAGGACTGCCTGGCCAAGTATCCATCTGTGATGCTGCAGGTGTAAAGCAGTCTGCCTTGTAGCAGACTGTTGGACTAGATCCGGGGTGGAGAACTTTTTGCCTTTTGTGGGCCATTTAAAATATATATATATATATCTTTATTGCATTTTATCATTCTTAGTGTTAGAAGTTTAACAAAAGGAACGTATGCCAACAACCACCACCACCTAGTGTAGCATTTTACATTCTATAAAAGTCGAGTATACAATCTTTTCATATTTCCTTGAGACTTATAGTGTGTCTGAATTTGTCCAACTTTATGTTTTTTGTTGTTGTCAATCGGGGGTTCCATGTTGTATAAAAATCCTCTAGTTTATCTTTGAGAGTTACAGCTATTTTTCCATAGATAGTACGTGCCGGATCCGGTGAATCCAAGTCCTATATGATGGTCCCGCTGCAGTTTTCCACTCCTTAGCAATGGTGTGCACAGCTGCTAGGAGAAGTGCCTTATAGGTTTGTTGTTTGTTTAGTCAGGATTTTGGTTTCTAAATATATTCCCAATAATGCTATTTCTGGTGTCAGGACCAGACCTTTATGGCTTCTTTTGTGGCTTTCCAGACTTTTTTTCCAAAAATTAGCCACTTTGGGACAAGTCCACCAGCAATGATACTACGTTCCATTTTCCCCACATGCCCTCCAACATAAAGTAGAATATTCTTTATTTATTTATTATTATTTTTCTGGCATGGAATACCAACGAGATATTAGTTTAACTTGTGGTTCCTTAACAAGTAATGATGCTGAGCATTTACTTAAGTGATTTCATATTTGCTTCACTTTATTTTCTGTAATTTCTATTGATACATCACTTTCCCATAAGGATACGTAACCCACATCGGGGAAGAGAAATTGTTTTCTTAGCATTACATATAGGGTGATTTCAGACGTGACGGGCCGAGAGGCCCACCACGCTGAATCACGCACTGGGAATCCGTTTCGGATCCTGGTCAGGAATCGGGCCAGCCGTCCTTTAGACGTGCCGACCTGATTCTCTCTGGGGATCGGGGAGGGGGCAGGGCTGTGCAGCGCAACGTGTGGCCGCACAAACGTGTTCCCCGCCCCTGGGAGACGGACGGGCGCAGCAGCCAATCCAGCCACTGCGCCCAATCTCGCACCACAGCCGGGACCTCCCGCCAGTGATTCACCATGGTGAACATCTGGCGGGAATCGAACAGACGTTATGGGACAAGCTGCCACCACAGGGGATTCACCGTGGTTGACCGTGGTATTGTAATGTCTGAAATTACCCATAGTCTAGAAAGCAGTTTAACTCCTTGGAGGTTGTTGAAAAGAATCACTTCTAAGTCAAGAGGTTTCCTGATATAATGGCACTTATCTTTAGAATTATTAAATAAGCTGTGTATTTTGCAATAAAGCCAGAAATTAATCTTTTCTCCAAGTACTTTTTCAATAGTATCGACTCTCTTTTAATTTGATCATTTACAAATAAATGCTTGGCTCTACTTATACCTCCCCCTTCCCCCCCCCCCACCCATTTTAAAAGACTTTTTAAATTCTTCCTGTGTCTATTGCATTTTGTTGCACATCAAGGGGGTGTATGGAGTTTTCCCTTGCGCTATCCCTAGTTTACTTTTACATTTCTGCCAACTTTTAATTGCTACCCCTGCAAAAGGGGTATGCTCTTTCTTCTTTTAGATGTTTAGTTATTGTGGTCTCTTGATCTAATATGTCTTTAATGTCTGGTATCTCTAATAATTGTCTTTCTATTTCCCCCCACCTAGGGTTTTGTATTGCATTGTACCAGATTTTAATAATTCTCAACATGGAAGCACTATGATATACCTCTATATTTGGTAAGTTACAGCCTCCTTGTGCCAAATTTGTTTTTAATATAGATTTTCTTACTCTTGCCCCCCCCCCAAATTATAAAAGAGAGATTCCCCCCCCCCCCTATTTTTTGGAAATACTCTTTTAGCAAATGAATCGGTAATGCTTGTATGATATATAGCATCTTGGGTAGTAGTTGCATTTTAACAATATTAATTTTTCCCATCCAGGAGCATGTCAGTTTCCTCCATATGTGTATCTTGTCTTGGAGTTCCTCTAGAATTGGAAGGTAATTTTTTTTTATAAAGGTGTTTCATATTCTTTGTAAGATGTATTCCTAAATATTTTATTGAGTCTCTTTTGGAACTGAAATTTTTGAAGTAGGGACTTTTCTTGTGGCTTTATTAGGTGTTCATTAAGTAACGTAACTTGGGATTTAGTAAGGTTTATTTTGTATCCTGAGAGGGCCCCAAACTTTTCTAACTGATTTGTCAATTCAGGAATCGATTGTTCTATTTTTGTTATGAATAGCAACCTATCATCTGCATATACTGCGAGTTTGTTCATTTCCCCCACTTTTTACTCCTGCAATTTTCTCATTTTGTTTGATTGCTATTATTAATTGTTCAATTACCGGATTGAATAACAGTGGCGACAGTGAAAATCGCTGGTGGGTGCCACGTGTTAATTGAAATGGCTTTGTGGGTTCCCCATTTATAATGATTGTTGCCTTAGGTAGTTTGTATATAATTTCTATTCATTTCAGGTAAGGTCCTCTGCTCCCCACTTTTTTTAATGTTGCAAGCAAAAACCTTTTCTCTACGCTATCGAAGACCTTGTCTGCATCCAGGGACAAGACCACTGTGGATTCTTTATCTTTTCTGACTTTATATACTAAGTTTACAGCCTTTCTAACATTGTCTATACCCAGTCTAACTGCTATGAATTCAGTTTGATCTGAAGCTATTAAGGTTTTTATACAGTTTTGTAAACGGGTTGCTAAAATCTTAGTAAAAATGCTTATATCTGTATTTAGTAAGGAGATAGGTCTGAAGTTGCCACATTCGTTGGGTTTCTGTCCAGGATTGGGGCATAGAATAATATTAGCCTCACAGAATGTCTCTGGCATTTTTTTTTTTTCTATTTAGCAAATCATTGAATACTTGTTTTAGTAAAAGGGATATTATGTCTAAATAACACTGATAGAATTCCAATGGGTAAGCATCCAGCCCTGGGGTTTTGTTTTTGGGGAGTGCTTTTATGGTGTCCTCAACTTCTTCTTGATGGATTTTTGAGATATTCCAATTGGGTTTCCTTGATTTTGGGCATCTTTATTTCATTTAAGAATTGATTTATTTTGTCTTCATCTGGGTTTGTTGTAGAGTATAAATTAGAGTAAAATTCTAGGAATCTTCTTTGCATCTCTGCTCCTGTCAAATTAACCTTTCCCATTAAGTCTGCTATATAGGGGATATGAGATCTTTGTCTTTTTTTAAAGTAACCATGATAGGACCTTATCTGGTTTATTGGAATATTCATGGTAAAATTGTTTTGTATATCATAATTTTTTTTTATTATTTATTTGGTCTGTATGGAGTTTATTATTCCTCTGACTTCTATTATTTCATTACCTATATTTCTTGTTGGTTTATGTGTTTGTCTCATTTCTAGATGTTAGTCTTAGGTAAAGTTCATTTAATTTTTCTCTTTTTTTCTTGTATACCTCTAAAGCTATGAACTGTCCCCTTAGGATAGGAATGCTTTGGATGTCTCCCATAGTGTCTCCTGAGAGACTTTTGTGGGCCATTTTGAAAGTCCGTACAAGCTCTATAGGCCAGGTAGGAGTTGGGAGAAGGGCGTGCATAAGAAGGTTGCTTAGGATAGGGTAAGGAAAGTGGAGGGTCCAGTTCACTGATCTATGCCATGAATCCATCCCCTGGTCCAGTGGTGGGAAACTGAGGGTCGAATACATCCCACAGCTAGTTTTTATCTGGCCCCTTTCCAGCTCCTGAATCTGGCCCCTGAATCCACTTCCTACCCCAAACACTGAAAGAGTGAGATCAGGGGAAGGGAGCAGAGATGAGGGTGTGCGCACAAAGCCAGAGTTATGGCACAAATCCATGATCTGGACCTTCCTTTTCCTGAGTGCAGCCATTAAGCACCCCTGCCCCCAACTTCTGTGACACCTTCGGAGCTTGTACTAATTTTCTAGGTGGTTCTCTGGGAGGAAACGGTTTCCCAGCTCGATGTTTTAGTGCATGACATCATCTCTGCTCCCTTCTCCTGAGCGCACTCTTTCAGTGCTTGAAGGCAGAGGTTGGATCCTTGGGCCGGATCCAGGAACTGGAAAGGGAACAAACAGAAGACAGCCGTGGGCCAGATTTAGCTCATGGACTGGAACTTCCCTACCTCTGGATTATGTTGTGTCCCAGTGTGACAGATGCTTGAGAAATGAATGATACAGCGTTCCTATACAGATGGCCTTTGAGGTTCCTTTCAATTCTAAAATTCTATGATTGACATTTCAAAGAAGCTATTTATTGAAAGACGGAGGAAGCCTCAAGCACTTGGTGCAGCAGAAGATCATCTTGCTCAGCCAGGTTTATGCAAACTGCTCCTCTTCCTCGAGGGTCGGCTCTCGCATTCCCTGCTTCACTGTGTCTTTGATGGCTCTCTGTTCTTCTGCCGTTACAGGGGGCAGCACAGAGCTCATCTCATGGGACACCTTATCCACTCTCGCTTTCAAATTGCCTTCAAACTCTGCTTTCTTCTTCCTCACAAGGTTGTAGATGCCCTGTCTCGCCTTATCACATTCATTCGCCAACTTTTTGCGCTCAAAGTTGAACCTTGGATCAGAAGACTCCATTGTGATGAGCCGCCCCAGAGCACTCACACGCTCCATCAGGTATTTAGTAGACACTTCGGTGTAGGTCTCAGCGATCATGTGCACCAGGTGAGCCATGTTCGTGGAGTTGAATGCCTGAGTGTAGATCAGGTCTGTCACAAAGGCTTTGGTATGGTAGTTCTCAATTTTCTGGGTACTTTCTGCTGAGCCCACAAAGTCCTTGATGGATTTGCTGAGACAGGACTCGATCAGGCTGGAGATCATTTGGAAAAACTGCACCATTTTCTCCCATTGCTCCTTCACCCGCCCCATGGCTTTCAATCCCTTGATCAGCATCTCTCTGGCCTTCTCAAAATCAACTGTCTTGGTCTCACACTTCCTCATATTGTTCAGGATTTCTGTAAGTTCTTCATTCTGCTTTGTGAAGCTTTCAAAACTCTTCTGATACTCTTCTTGAGTCATCTGCAGCATCTGTCGGCTCTGCTCCATTTTAAAACGGGCATTTTGGATGGCTGCTGATTCTGTTTTGCTTCCTGCATCAGTATTTTGTTGGTATTTCACCAGGTTGGGCTTTTTAGGGGGGAGGGGAGTTGATTTAGTCTGCAATTTGCTATAAGAATCAAATTCACAAGCATTTCTGTTGAGGGTTTTGATTTGTTCTTTGACACTATGCCAATTAGATTCTTCTGGGTTTTCAGACATTGCTAGTTTTTCAATTTTTTGGCAGATGTTAATTGCCTGATTACACATTCTCATTACTTTCTTTATAATTTTATTACGTTCATTTTCTTTGGCTGTTTCATCATGCAGTTGCTTTGCCTGCCTTTTTAAATGCTTAATTTTATCATCTAGCATGTTTCCTTTGCTTCCTCTGCTATCATACTCATCCAAAAGCGATTGCAAAGATCGTGTAAGATATGTTAGCCTACTTGATTTGGAGCAGATGTTTATTATTGCAGTATGGTCAACTTCTGTTTTCTCATTTGCATCAGAATTGTTGGCTGCTACATGGCATTTTTCTTTAAATGAAGAGAAAAGGCTCGTCACCGCATTTGGGATAGTGTTAAGTCCATTTATTATGCACTCTGTAAAACTCATGCCTACTGCTGTCCACCCAAGTGGCAGAGAGTCCATTGCCTCTCTATAGTCCTCTAATGACGTATCGATTTGATTCTTTATCTTATTGTGATACTCCTCTGCCATCTCTTTGGCCTGTTTCGCTGCTGTTTCTCTTTGCTTTGCATCCTCCAAGGCCCACTTAGTCTCTTTCATCTCTTTCTCATAGCTACGCTTGGAATTTGTACAGGCTTCCAGAAGCTCATGGATCAAATGGATGACATCATGGAACCTGCATTCTACTGAACGTCCTAGTGATGTGCATTCATCAGCCATGGACTTTATGCTGTTTAGCTGCCCTGGGAGGAAGGCATCCATGACATCTAAATCCTGGAACAGAGTCTGGACGATGGTTTTCATTTGTCCTGGAACACCCATGGAGAGAAGCCTGATCTGATCCATGTTCTTGTGAGCTGTGTTAAAGGCATCCCAACCCTTATGACTCACCTGCATCAGACATGTGAGGAAGGAATCGGGATACTTGATGTACTGAAATCCACCCACCGGCGGGTTCTTGTTGATGGAGAAGTCTCCTTGCCCTGCAGAGATGAAGGCCAGCTCCCCTAGGATGGCGATGGAGAGTGGGGCGGGCATCAGATATTCCTCCCAGTTGGCATAGGGCTTCATTATCAACTCGGTCTCCTTCCTGACGTCCTCCGCTTTGCAGAGCTTCATCTCGGCTTTCACCAGAGCGTTTTCACCTCCAGTTGCCATTGTTGTGCCTGAGCAATTAAAATGGGAAACAAAGGTGCAAGAGGAAAGAACAGTTATTTAGGCATAATATTAGTGGTGGTTATGATGATGATGATCAAGAGTTTGGAACACAAGTCCTATGAGGGAAGGCTGATGGAGTCGAGCATGATTAGCTTAGAGCAGGGAACCTTTTTTCTCTTGGGGCCACTTTGAAAACTAGTAGAAGCTCTGTGGACTCCACAGATGTTGGGGGTGGGGTGCTTAAGGGATGCACTCAAGAAAAAGAGGATTTAGTTCATGGATCTGTGCCATGGGCCCTCTTCACATGAGACGCCCCCACCATCTCCACCCAGTTTTGCTCCACCCATCACCCACACCCAGAGCAAGGGGCTCCAATGCCAGTTACTCCATTGGGGTGGAGATGGGTGGAGTTGTGCGTGTGTGTCCATGGGAACGGCTCCACACCCATCCCCCCACGGTCTGTTTGAAAAGGGCCATGGATCCATCCGCTGTTCTTATGTGGATGACCTCATCTCTGCTCACTTGCCCTGTGCTCAGTTTTTCAGAGCTTGGGGGAGGAACTAGATTCAGGAACTAAAAAGGGGCTGCATAAAAATTTGTCACAGGCCACATTTATACCCCTGGGGCCTGAGGTTCCCCACCCCTGGCTTTAGAAGAAAGGAGACCAGTAAGAAAACGGTAAGAAGGAAAGTAGGTGTTGACAGTTTTCAAATATCTAAGAGTGCAATAAAAAAAGATGTAGAACATCTATTCTCCGGTAACACTGAGGGCAAGACACGAAGCAATGGCTTTAAATTTAAGCAAGATAGATTTAGGTTAAATATAAGAAAAACTTTCCAAGTGTTAGAAGAGTTCAGCCATAGAAGTTGGGGGTGGGGTGTCTAGGAAGGCTGTGGAATCTCCTTTATTGGAGATTTTAAAGAAAAGATAGGACAGACATCTGCCAGGGTTGTTTTAAGCATACGGTCAAGGGCGTAGCTACCATAGGGACAGGCGGGACATTTGTCCCGGGGCCCACCGTGGCATGGGGCCCATGGGCCTGCCTGGTCCGCTATGGTAGCTGTCCCTGATTTTTTTTAAAAATTTTTTAAAATGAAATTAATTTTCCGGCGGCGGTGCCACCAGCTGGTCTAACCACAGCCGCCCCCGGGTCCTGTCAGCTGACAGTGGTGCCCCCCCACTCCCGCCGGGCCCACACGCCAGCCTCGCTGACCGCTGGTTGGGCTGAACTGCAGCTCCGCCTTCCAATCCTGACGCTATTGCCAATGCGTGTGCAACTGCGCATGCGTTGGCATCATCCTCAGAGGCACACGAGGCACTTGAATTGAAGTGACCTAGACCAACGCCCAGGGCTCTNTGTACAGGTGTGCAAAATTCACAAAGAACAAAGTTTCATACAAGAGCTCTTCATTCAAAGATATCTCTCTGCTTTCTAAAATAGCTTCAGTATTCTTCAGTATTACATAGGCTTGCAATTTCCCCAAATAACAAAGCACTTACAATCTCACCCACGCCTGGAGAACAGCAGAAAACACAGGATCTCTGGTCTTCTGGGCCGCTTGCATCTGTCTGCGCAGGGACGAACGGCTGGAAATGGTGTGTCCAAGAGAGCAACAACACTTTCTCATCTCTTCTACTTTTTATATACTAAATGTTAATATTTATTTATTTATTTATTTAAAACATTTATACCCCGCCCCTCTTGCTACAGGCAACCCGGGCCGGCTAACAACATCAGAGAGAAACACAATAAAATATCATAAAACATCAATAAAAAAGAGAGAATAAAAACCAAGCCCCTCCCTCACCACCCCCCACCCCCTACCGACCCCTCACCCGTCTCCCTCGCCAAATGCCTGATGGAACAGCCAGGTCTTACAACTCCTTTGGAAAGCTGGGAGGTCCGGGGCCAGATGGGCCCCCACCGGGAGAGCGTTCCAAAGGCACGGTACGGCCACCGAGAACGCCCTATTCTGGGGACCCTAGGGGACCTCCAATGTGGTGCCCCCAGACGACTACAGGGGTTGGTCCAGGACCCGGGGAGTGAGATGATCTCACAAGTAGGCAGGGCCCAGACTGTATAGGTTAAAATCAACACTTTGAATCGGGCCTGGAAGACTACTGGCAGCCAGTGCAGAGATTGGAGCACTGGTGTAATGTGTTCCTGGCGACCCAGTCCCACTAAGAGCTGGGCCGCCGCATTCTGCACCAGCTGCAGCTTCTGTCACGGGTTGGAGGGTCTGCACCCCCACTTTACCGGGTTTGAGTGACTCAGTTTCCCTCGCGCACAGCCCGCTTGAATTAGTTTCTCTCTGGCTAATTCAAGTCTGACGCCGGGACAACTGCTTTGTCACTCAAGGGCCTGATCCTTCCCATTTACAGACTCTTTACTCTCTGGGTTGGTTCGCAAGAGCTTGAGGGCTCTTGTTGCTCACTTGTGTTCCAATGTTAGACACAGACACTTCTTCATACAGATAAGAAGTAAGTTTATTGATTACATAAGCAAGATAGTTGATAGAGTGGTTAGTAGAAATCAAAGGTAAATATAACGCATTCCTGATCTATACTGATTGAGTTCCTAAATAAGCATCTTACCCTACCAAGGCCCATAAGTTTCTCTCAGTCCTTTGGTATAAGCGACTGGGTCTCCAGACTTAGTTGGTAGAAAGCAATTCATCCCTCTCCGTTCATGATCTCCAGCCTGACTGACTGCAAGATGGTGAGTGAGTTTCTGATAGTAGTTTTTGCCCCCCCTGGGGTACCACTCATTATATCTCCAGGAGGAAACTCCTCGAGGCTTCTCGAATTCCCTTTGTTCTTGCTATCAGCTTTTCTGTGTCCTTTGCACGTAGGCAATGTCAGTCTGCATTAGCATATAAATGTCTCTGGCCATCCGTCTGAGGCCAGGGTTCCGAAATACACATTATTTGTCTCTTTGCATTTCCTGGAGCTTGGTGATGTGCCACAGCCCTAATTTGAGTTGTACAGTTCTCAGTTGTAACATTACATACATGTGGAACCTTTTGCATTACATATTTACCAGATTTGTAGTCTACATGTAGGATCGTGTTACATGTATGTGACCTTATGTTCCTCCGTGACACCATCACCATAGGTAGCCCGATGTAGAGAGCATTACAGTAGTCTAGTCGAGAGGTGATAAAAGCATGGATGGTCGTGGCCAGGTCAGGAACCGAAGCCAACGACCGAAGCCGCTGCAACAGATGTAACTGGCAGAAGGCACTCCTCGCCACAGCCTCCACCTGGAGATCCAGGCGGAGCTGCGTGTCGAGGAGCACCCCCAGTTTCAGTACCTGGGAAGTCAGTGGAGGACAGATCCCATCAACCATGGGAGCTGTCACTTCCACCGACTTACCCACTACCATCACCTCCATCTTGTCAGAATTCAATCGCAGTTGGTTAGCCCTCATCCAATCCCCCACAACTGCCAAACACCTGGGGGTAATCACTGAGACAGCCGGGCCTGGATCTGTTGAAAAAGAGAGGTACAGTTGGGGGTCATCTGCATACTGATGACACCTCACCCTGAAACCTCTAATCACCTCACTGAGCGGCTGCATATACACGTTAAGCAGGAGAGGGGACAAAACAGAACCCTGCGGAACCCCACACAAGAGGTCTCGGTAAGATGAAATACAATCCTCAAGCACCACCCACTGAGTTCTTCCGGTCANGGCAGAGCAGGCATGCCAGGCAGAGCAGGTGCCTTGCCAGAGCCAACTGATGCAGAGAGGGTGCCCAGCCCACCCGCTCTACATCAGCTGGCTCTGGCAAGGCAGGGATTGTCCATATCAGATAATGCTGCTATTTTGATAGTGAAATAACCTCTGGATTAAGCAAGAATATGAAAAATTAAAATCTTGGGTCATGCAGAGCCAGCATTTCATTGAATCATTTACAGTTGGTCTACTGGTCATTTTAAAATTGTTTACAATTTATGTTGGACAGAAAAAGACTCAAAAGGTTATTATACTGTCAATCCTTTTTGCCAGAAACTGTAGTGATTCATTTTCAGATATTTTAATGTTTGGCTTTTGTTTAACAGTTGAAAGATTTTTGTAAAATGGATTTTTATGTGCATTATTAAGATTCAGCTGAAACAACCTTGCTCCCTCCTAACATACTTTTACAGTACATTAAAAAGTAAATGACAGTGTCCTAATCAAAACTACAAGCATCAGTTCATACTAACAAACTCCTATATGAAATACACGACAAACTCCTCTTGGTATGGAATGGGATAGGCTACGAAATCCAATATGGGGACATCAATCCTCTTCAAAGCCAAGAGAGATTGTTTAGCTTGTCAGAACTAAGTTAAATACTAAACTTGGCTGATCTTTTATATTGTTGAAGGAGGGTCTTATTGTCTATCTTAATGTAACAAGAAACTCACTCAAATAAAGTCACCTTGGATCGAAGCCAGATTATTTCACGCTTATATAACATTTCCTCCTCTAACGTGCAAACAAACCTCCAGGCAGAATCATTTCCCAAAAATCAGGCTAGTTCATGTTTAAACATTAGCATATCTGAAAATGAATCACTACAGTTTCTGGCAAAAAGAATGGCCCATTGGAAACTGAAAGTTAAACCGTGCTGGAACATTTTTTTTTATCTGATCAGAATCCTGCAAACCTTGGCTGTTTCATTCTTGCCTGGTTGGGACACAAGCTCAGCGAGATAAACACTTTGTTGGGCCACTTTCAGACATAGTCCCCTCCCCGCCCATATTTGGGCTGTGGGGGGGTGGGGGTGTGCAACCCAAATATGCATGGGGAAAGCCCCCCCCCTCCCGTGTGGCTCGATTTCACCACAGCCACCAGACGGGTCCCATGGCACCCAGCTGGAGGGTCCCCCACACCCGGGTACCAAAAGGGGAAGCCCTGGTCGAGGCAGGAGACCAGGGACTTCATACGTATGTGGGGGCCAAAAAGGTCCAGCACAACCTGATGTGCAGCTACAAGACCAGACAGGTCTATGAAGCCATCACCCAGGAGATGCAGCGGCAGTGGTCCAATAGGGACCCAGTGCATGCAGCAGGCAAAGGACTTGAGGTTCGGATATAAACATATCAAGGACAACAATCTCAAGTCCGGCCATGCCATGCGCACAATGGAGTTCCACGATGAGCTGGACCGGTTGCTCTACGTGGTCGGTGACATAGTTGCCTCCCGCATACACGGCACCGCCTTCACCAGGGGCAGGGGCAGACAGAGGGCACTCACAAGACTTCCCCTGGCCGACCCAGGCGAGGCCAGCCAGGATGAGGGAGGGAACAGTCCCATCAAACAGAGGGAGGAGGCGGCCCAGGAAACTGCTCACGCACACAGCTCACACACACAGCACCCTCCGCGGTCACCTGCAAAACCCACAGGGCCGCGGGGACAGGGGGTGCACGCGGAACGGATGGAGACGCGGGATGTCTCCCAGGAAGCAGAGGAAGTGATCCGGGAGACGGGCCCAGAGGGGGGGGGGAACCAGCTGGGGAGGGATGGCTGCCAGGGACCAACTGAGGTACATGAGGAGGAGGTAGCAGAGAAGGAGATGGTGGAGGAGGAACAGGCGGCACCCCCGGGAGCCGGGCACCAGGACCACAATGGTAGGCCACACAGCACAAGGGATGGGTCCCAGTATGCGCTGGGGTAGCAGGCCACCCACAGGGACAGTCCCTACAGGTAACCGCCCCCCAGGCATGTCAGGGAAGGGCCGGTGCCCCTCGCAGCCGGACACTGAGCCACATGGGTCACCAGATCCCGAGGGGACTGCACAGGGGGGGCCATGGGGTGGGACCACGGGACATGCCCTCAAGGGAGCGCGGCGACAGCACGGGCGCGGGTGGCAGCGCCAGCAGAAGGGCCCAGCGAATGGGTCCGACAGAGGGGACATAGATTATGGGACCTCGCCCGACCGGTACGAAGCGCCACAGGGCAGGGCCAGGGGCCACCCTCCACCCCCGTGGCAACAGGGATGCACCTACAGGGGCGCAAGGTACAGGCATGTCACGGAACACACCACAATCCTTTCTCATACCTCCCACAGATGGCTGCCCCGGTCTGGCGAGGGGAGCCACCACTGGCAGCATGCAGAGGAATCTGGAGATGTGGGCCTGGAACAGGCAGAGGAGAGAAGACTTCGATAGGGAACTGCTGGAGGAAACCAGAAGGTTGGCTGCGGTGCATGCACACGAGCTCGCCCTCATGAGGGAGGTGCAAACGGGAGGGGGAGAGGGACCGGGTGTCACGGGTTGGAGGTCCGCACCCCCACTTTACCAGGTTTTAGTGACTCAGTTTCCCTCGCTTACATCCCACTTGAATCAGTTTTCTCTCTGGCTGATTCAATCCTGCAGCAGGGACAACCCCTTTGTCACCCAAGGGCCCAATCCTTCCCATTCACAGACTCTTTAATCTCTGGGGTCCCAAGAACTTGAAAGCCCTTGTTGCTCACTTGTGTTCCAATGTTAGACACAGACACTTCTTCATACAGATAAGAAGTCAGTTTATTGATTTACATAAGCAAGATAATTGATGCAGAGTGGTTACTAGAAATCAAAGGTAAATATAACGCATTCCTGATCTATACTGGTTGAGTTCCTAAATAAGGATCTTACCCTACAAAGTTCCATAAGTTCTGATTCCTCAGTCATAGGTGTA
>QEPC01003038.1:448274-458627 GCA_003113815.1 Sphenodon punctatus | reverse complement strand
GATTTTATCGGCCACACGCACTTTTCCGGCCAATGTGCCAACGAAGGTGAGACAACGTTGAACAGCTTCTTGCATTTTGCTTAACCTCTTTACCAGTGATTCCAGATCCTTTCTCTCTGCTTTCATTTCCAGAGTTTTCTCCTCATTGGTTCTAATGGCCTTTTGGGCATCTTGTATCTTTCTGGAGTATTCTGCAATTTCTTGGGAATGTTTGGCTATGTCTGATGTGTACTGAGCAACAATTTGTTCTGCCTTCTCAATAGTTTCCATAGCAGCATTCATGCTACAATGAGCAAACAAAGCCACTCCGCCACCTGTAAGCAAGGGTGAAGACCAGAAGTTTAAGAAATTTGGACTTCAAATAAATACATTTATATTTGCAGGAGGAATAGGCTTACATTTGGAATAGAGCTGAAATGGTTAACGTGTTTTACTTTGTTCACTTTGTTATTCGGTAATTTGTTATCCAGTGCTTTTCATGGTTCTTTCCTGTGTGAACAACTGAAACACCAAATAACAAAGCAAACAAAGCACCACAGTAAAATACTGAACAAACAAATAAACCAAGTGACATATTTAATGAATTAATAGTTTTGAACCCAACCTCCAAATTTGCTTTGCATGCATGGCTTCAAATAGGTCTAATTCAACAAATTGCTCATTTTGTTCACATATTAATTTCACGTCTAAGCCTGTAGAACTTGGCTGGAAACAGTTTGCAGGTGGCCTGGGGGTGAGTGCTGAGAGACCGTGTCCCATCTGCCTGGGACTAAGGGTGTTTTCAGACATGATGCTAACCCCAGTTTAATCACACTTAAACATTTCTTAGGCATATTGCAGGGCTGCATAGGGCACCAATAGAGCCCTGCAACATGTATAAGAAATGTTCAAGTGTGGTTAAACTGGGGTTAGCATCATGTCTGAAAACACCTTAAGACTAGCAAATCAAAAATGCTTCAAAGTATTTACCTATTATACCCACAACCGGAATCCACATGAACTTTAGGGCCATGTCTCTCCTCTCTCTTTGGGATTCAGCTTCCTTCTCTTGCTGCCTAAACTCTTGCTGTACAGCTGTTATTGCCTTCTGTTTTGTCTTCAAAGCCTCCAGGGCTTTCACCTTGGCTTCCTCTGAACAACTCAACCAGCTTTTCCAATTGGCCAAATCTACCTTGCGTTGACGCTGTTCGCCCATCAGCTGGCTCTTCCTATATGTGATCTCCAGACATTGAGTACGCACTTCCTTAAGCTGTCCTTCGATCATCTTTTCTGCTACAGATAGTTCTCGGTAGGCGTTTTGTATGTGCTCCCGTATCTGTTCATATACCTCGACGTTGTGCTTAGCTGGCGACAGGCATTTGGCCAGGCATGCAAGTTCATGGATCCCAGCTTCAAAGCGATGCTGAATTGCACTTTCATCACTTCCGTTTCTCTTGGTATAAATTTCAAGAGCCATGGCGAGTGATGGCAATGGAAGAGGCTGCTACTAGCAGAACTACGCAATAAAATAAACCACAATGAACATTAGCAGCAGAAACACAGTGGTTCCAGAACTTAACTATAATCTCCAAAGTCTGTGAAATTGCATTTGGGATCACAACCTGAGCCAGTGTAAATAGGTGGTAACCAGGTATGGAGTAGCACTGCGGAGAAGGCTCTAGGAGCTATGTTGGATCATATAATGAACATGAGTCAACAATGTGATGTTGTGGCAAAAAAGACAAAAAACCATTTGGGGGGTTGCATTAACAAAAGCATCCTATCCAAGACACGGGAAGTTGTGTGCCCGGTTTTGGGGCTCCACACTTCAAGGAGGTTGACAAATGGGAAGCTTTTCCATTAGTGAAATTGCGTTCCCTCACTCAGAATTTCTTCCCTGTAACTAAGTTACTCATTTAGTTCCCTGCCGCTAAGTGAAACACACGCCCCTGCGACTGCTTGACCTCATGGATGTATCCTTGTCTCCCCCGATGTTCACCTCTCCCGTGTCTCCCCCGCCCTCGTCTCTCTTAGATTGTAAGCCAAGCCCCCTTGCATAGGGACCTGTGTATAACCAGGGCCCCGATTCTTCTGCAAAATATTTTCCGAAATTCTGCGACCCAAAATGGAAAATTCTGCGACCCATATGGCAAAATTCTGCGACTCACATGGCAAAGCAGGAAACCCACCCAGAAAAACCACATGGCAAAGCAGGAAACCCACCCACAAAAACACATGGCAAAGTGTGTTTTTGCCATGTTACACACACATTACACACACAAACTGTAAAATGCAGAGCGCGCAGCGGGACCCCCTCCCCCCCAAACTGTAAAATGCAGAGCATGCAGTGGACCCCCCCCCCCACAAACTGTAAAATGCAGAGCGTGCAGCGGGACCCCCCCCCCCACAAACTGTAAAATGCAGAGCGTGCAGCGGGACCCCCCCCCCCACAAACTGTAAAATGCAGAGCGTGCAGCGGGACCCCCTCCCCCCCAAACTGTAAAATGCAGAGCGTGCAGCGGGACCCCCTCCCCCCCAAACTGTAAAATGCAGAGCGTGCAGCGGGACCCCCTCCCCCCCAAACTGTAAAATGCAGAGCGCGCAGCGACCCCCCCAGGAGAACACCCCCCCCAACCACCTACTTACCTTATGCTGGAGCGGCGTCGATCCCTCGAGCGACTGGAGAAGCAGCAGCTGGAGGTTGGGCTGGAGTCCTTCAGTGGTGGCAGCAGCAGCAGCGGCGATCCCGGAGCGGCCGGAGAAGCGGCGGCTGGAGTTGGATCCCTAGGCGGCAGCGGCGGTCTCAAGTGAATTCCGGACCATAAGTGACATGTGCTGATGTGACCTGCTTTATAAAGGCTGCGCAAGCCCCTGATTGGCTTGTGACCTGAATAAAGCAGGTCCTGGATTGACTCACCGCCAAGGAAGGGAAATTCCGCGGGGATTTTCCCAGTTTCTGCGATAATCCTGCCTAGGGCAGGATTCTGCGAAAATTCCGCGAATCGCAGAAGCGCAGAAGACTTGGGGCCCTGTGTATAACTAATGATTATACAGTATTTAACTGAACTCTACCTTGCTACAGTTTAAGCCCATTCCCTCTTGTCCTGTCCTCTGGGACCACGGAGAACAAATGTTCACCATCCTTTTTTCTGGACACCTTTTAGATTCATGGAAACTTCTCCCGTGTTCCTCATCCCCAGGTTGCCCTGGGAAGAGGTAGGTTTTCGGGAGGGATTTTTCAGAAGGGAGGAAGCAGAACATATGTGCTCAGGGGGGAATTCCAGGCATAGGAGGAAGCAAAGGAGAAGAGGCAAAGACATTTCCAAGAGCAGGAGACAAGTAAGAAGGAGGCTACAGAAGGCAAGGCAAGACACATAAAAAGTGTTCAATATATTAAGTTATAAGAATATAAAGCTGTCAGACCAATGGTCCATCCAGCCCAGCATCCTGTCTCCGACAGTAGCAGCTTCAATTGCTTCAGCAACGTGCCCAACAGGTCGTAATGGAGCAGTTCCCTTCCCTGCTGTTCACTCCCAGTCCCCGACAGTCAGACTAATAGCCATTAATGGGCCTGTTGCCTAAGAAATGATCCAACCCTTGTTTTGGAGCCAGTCATGCTAGTGCTTATATACACTATGTATCTACTGAAATAAAGGAGAGAAGATTTAGCATTTTCCTTGACCTACTGGCTTAGAACTAGGGCTGGTTCAAAACAGTCATTTCGTTTTCACGGAAAATTCTTAAAATTCTGGGGGGGGAAAAAAACACCAAATTAAATTCTGATCAAAATACCAACCCTGCCACCCCAAGCAGCTAAGCATGTGCAAAATGGCCACTGCTCTTAGTCAAAATGGCCACTGCTCTTAGTCAAAATGATGGTGATGCCGCCGCTGCCACCATTTTGAATGAGGGCAGTGGTCTTTTTGCACATGCAGTTTTATTTTGAATACTTTGTCCAATTCCAATTGGAATCAGACGTAATATTGTTTGTTCTCTCCATTTTTGATTGAAAGGGGCAAGCTGCCCCCATTCCAAGCTAAAAATCTGAATGAATGAAATTCTGAATTTAGTCCGACCTTGAACCAGCGCGTGAGAAAAGAATCAATCAATCCTGGTAACATCAGTCCTGATAAAACTCTTTCCCCGGACGCTTAAGTTAACACCTCAGCAGTAACAAACCCACACCAGGCTCTTTTCTTTTCTTCCTGGCAACTTTTTCTCCAAGTCTTCCTTTTCCTCCTTCATCCACAAAAACCAAGTCTGCCTTGCCCAGGCCTGCCTGGTCAGCTTGCTGCTTCAACATCAGGAGTTTAGATGGGCCTACATGTAGGCATCTCGCTTCTGTGCCTCAGCCGTAGCAAGAATTTAGTTGGGCATATATTTACCTAGCCCAGTGTTCTTATCTCTGACAGCAGTCAGCACTAGTCGCTTTGGACAGGATTAGAGACTATATGGAGTAATCCATTCCCTGTTGTTCACGCCGAGATCTGGACAGTCAAAGGTCTCATCCCCCTCAGCAACTTGAAGAATACTTGCTTATGAACCTATCCTCAAAGAACTGTTTCTGTCCCTTTTAGTACTCAGCTATCCCGTTAGCCAGACACTGACACATGCTTTGACTTTAATCCCCACAGAAAGTCGACAGTTTGGGCTCAGGCTAAGGAATTTTCTGCACCGCTGCCTGAAGAGAGAAGCAATCGATAGAATAGCTGCAAGTTTATAATCAGACATAAGAGCCCGTGGTTTCACTCACCTTGTTGACTCTGAGAAAGTTCTTCTCAAATGAGACGATCCTTCCTTACAGACGGTTTTTATACCCTACACGCAGGCTGGAAAGCTGGTTATGTCTTGGACTGCACATGCCCCCTCCTGGGCATCCTTGGGATGCCACCAACTTACCTTTCTTTAGCCACCGGTTCACAGCAAAAGAGAGGTGGAAAGAAACAGCTGCAGGCTGCCCCGTCCCCTGACACTTCTGTTCTCTTCAGTATTCGAGTGACAACCCCCTTTATGACCTTTTTTTCCCAACAGTGTTAAGAGTGCAGCATAGTTCAGCCAATCACCAAATTGTCAGTACCCTGGTACCCAAGAGTGAAGGCTGTTTGCATCCCCTCCAACATTTGATGGAGAGAAATAGGTACACTTCATGCCACCCCAAATTTGCATAATGTATATGTTTTATTAATTATTATTATTATGATTAATTAAAGTATTTATATGAAAACTTGTAATAGCCCACTGACTAACTTTGGGGTTGAGCTGGAAAAAAATGGTTGTCTGAATGAAAAACTCTGTGTCCGTGTATGTGCAGGACTGATGGGGTCAAGTTAAGACTCAGCCTGTTAAAAGGCAAAATTCTCCAATGGCTGCACTGATTTTGGCTCTTAAGTTTTAGTTTTAAAGGCAGCCAGAAGCTGCCAGGTGGAAGCAGGGACAGTCCCTTCAGCAACTAAAAAATCCTCTCTCTCTCTCTCTCTCTCACACACAAACACTTCCTACCTTTTAGTTCAGCTCCCTCCTTCCTTGGCGTTAGCTATCTTTGTTCTTTGGTAAAACCCCTGCTTATCCCAAGCTTGTTAAAGTGAGAATTGCCTCCGCCCCGCCCCCCCCCCGAAAGAGGGAGTGGGCGGCGGAAGGCCCTTTGCCGCGCCCGACTTAGGAGGGAGCAGGGCAGCTGGGGTGTTTTCCCGCGGCGGGGCTGCAGGAGCTCCGAGGCGGGAAAAGAGCGGCTGCAGCGCCGTTGCACCAGATCCGGCGGGGGTTGCTAGGCAACCCCGCCAGCCAGGATTGGTTAGAAGGTAGCACGTGGGCGCGGCCCACGTTCGCTGGTAGGGAGCCCTGGTTCCGACCCCACTTGTGGTCCAGAGCTTTAACGAGCGGCAGCAGCAGCAGCAGCGGCCGCAGCGTCTCTTGGCTCACCCTCCAGACCCGAGTAAGGAAATGGGAAGGGTGAGAAGAAAAGCGGCCGCTATGGTAGTGAACAAGCGGCAATGTGTTGCCGCGCAGCAGGGGGGTCCCCCCCCCACCCAGCGTGGGGACATTGGAGACAGCCAGGGAGCCCTGGGCTGGCCCGGAGGGCCTGGGATTAACCCCCACTGCAGCAGGGTGTGCGGAGGTGGGGGAAGAGATCCCTCTTCGGGAAAGGATGGAGGTGTGTCAGGCTCTCCTGCAGAGCCTCATCCAGGCCCCTGACCAGCTACCGGCGGGCCCCGCAGGGGGCGTTAGACCCCCCCAGGCATTGATGGGGGAGCCCGGCAGGGCAGAACCCGAGCCTTTGGCACCCCTTCTGCCCCCGCGCTGGGGAGGGCACATGATCACGCCCCCGGCCCGATTCATGGATAAAGGGGGCTCGGCTGGGGGGGGTGCAGCAGCTCAGGGGCACTAGGCCCCCACAAGGTGGGGCGGGGGGACCCATGGGGGTTCCCGCAGACCCTCCCTCCCAGGCACCAACGGTGATGGACGGGGTTGTGGGGGAGCAGGGCGCGGGCTGGGCTCCATCATCGGGCATGGCCTTGCCGGCCTATGGGAATTCGGGGATCCCTCCTGTTTACCTCGGGTCCACTCCCCCGGTCTGAGCCCCAGCCGGGGTCTCAGCTGGCTGGCAGCAGTCAACTGGGCTGGCTTCTGCATGGGGCTGGGCCGGGGAGCCCCTTCCCCCCCGTTTCTTCTCTCAGGGGCCACATCGGCAGCTGCGGGACCACAGGGGGATGACGGGGATGACCTGTACCAGAGGATGGCACGGACATAGAATGCCATACAGGCCCTGGCCCAGCAGCGGGCCTAGCAGCTGTGAGCACAGCAGGGGACGGCGGCACTGGCAGGCGATGTTTCAGGTGAGGCAGGGGCCCATCCATGGGGGGTGGATAGCAGGGACAATGAGATGGCCCTCTGGGCAGTGGCTACAGCTGTGGAGATGGTATTGGGGGCCAACAGGACAGCAACCACCTTCCATCAGGCAGGGGCCGTGGATAGGCCCCAGCTGGTGTGGTGGAATAGGACCTGGGTCCCAGTGACCCTTCCCCCTCTGCCTACACCCGGGAACACTAGTGGAGCAGGAATGTCGGGGACATGGCCCACCCAGACCCCTGGTACAGGGTCTGCCCCCCTCGAGGGGCAGGCACTCCAGGTGTGGGCTCCACCGGCCTCAGTTCCCCCACTGCAAAGCAATTGGGCTGCCTCCGCCCAGCCACCCGAAGGTGCGCCCCCCAGTGGGTGGGGGCTACTCAATGGTATCCACCCCGACAGGGGACCACTTACTCTTGGTAGCCAGAGAGAAGATTTGGAAGGGGGAGTATGTGGACATTTTCGCCCTATTGCTCAGCGATCCCATAGTGGATCCCGCTGAGCAGGACGAAAAGAAGGAAAGGGAACGCTTTAAATGGCCAAAAGCTGAGAGGAACTGGTCGAATTGGACAACGCCCTTTTCTATTTACCAGGGTGTCATGATCCAAGCTTACCCCAGCCGAGCCTCAGACTTGCTGGAATACGCCGACATAGTTTGGCGGGAATACGAAGCGGGCCCAGCTGGGGCGTGACTGTGCTACAACAAAGCATTTCACCATTGGGCAGCTCATACCCCAGGGCTTAGGTGGGACCTGCACGCCAATGATCTTTGGCTTAACTGTAGGACCGGGTCCGGGAACGTGCTCTGGTCTGACAGTGGCCAACTGTTGGCAAAGGGGAGAGCCTCTTCGGCCTCAGAGTCCTGTCATGAGGAAGGAAAAAGGGCGTCCAGATCCTCCCCTGGGCAGTGCTGGGAGTTCAGCCATGCTGGGAAGTGTTCTCGAGCGGTGTGTCGATTTCGCAACTCCTGTCCCACCTGTTCAGGCCACCATGCGGCCTTCACCTGTCCGTGTCGTAGGTCTGGCCTGAGGGGCAAACCTTACCCCGGGGCCCTGGGGAAGGGTGGATCTGGAATTGGCAGTCCCGGTGCCACTGGAAAAAGCGCCAACCCCAGTTAAGACTGCACAGCTTGAGCGGGCCCTCCGGGCTCACCCTGACCGGGCAGAGGTGAATTATGTGGTGAGGGGCTTCCAACAAGGTTTTAGATACCCACCCAGGATTTCCAGCAACAGAGGGTGGCACCCAACCTAAAGTCGGTGCTGGGGATGAAAACTGTGGTGTGTGTCAAAATTGAAAAGGAGCAAGAGGAAGGTAGGGTGGCCAGCCCTTTCCTTGCCCCCCCTTCCCTAATTTGGTGCTTTCCCCATTAGGCGTGGTGCCAAAGAAGGCCCCGGGTGAGTTCTGACTCATCCACCACTTGTCCCATCCCCGGGGCGGCTCGGTCAATGACGCAATACCCAAGAACCTCACTTCAGTCCGGTATGCGTCATTTGACTCTGTGGTGTCCCTAGTGAGGACATTTGGCCCCGGTGCAATCTTAGGGAAATGTGATATTAAGTCCGCTTTCTGTCTGCTCCCGGTCCACCCCGACAGTTTCTCCCTGCTTGGCTTCCATTTCAATGGCGAGTGCTACTATGACAAGGCCATGCCAATGGGGTGCTCGATCTCTTGTTCGGCCTTCGAGAGGTTCAGCTCCCTAGTCGAATGGATAGTGAAGTGGTGGGCTGGGGTGGGCAGAATTACAAAATACTTGGATGATTTCCTGTTCGTCGGGGGGGGGGAGGGACACGGGCGAGTGTTCAGGGCTTATGCAGACGTTCCACGAGGTAGCTGAGGAATTGGGTATTCTCCTGGTGCACAAGAAGACCGAGGGGCCTGCCACCAGATTGACTTACCTGGGGATCAAGCTGGACACAGTTGAAGCCGTTTCTCGTCTCCCACAGGACAAGTTGATCTCCCTTCGGGCCAAGGTGGATGAGCACCTGGGGGCGGCGAAGGTGACAGTTTGTCGCCTCCAGTCGGTGTTGGGGAGCCTTAATTTTGCATGCTGGGTCGTGGCGCCCAGGCGGGCCTTCCTGTCCCGCCTTTACACCAGGCTGGCGGGTAACTTGGCTCCCCACCACCACATTAGGGCCACTAGGGAGATGAGGGAAGATCTACAAATTTGGGCCACCTTTTTGTCAAATTTCAACGGCACCAGTTTCTGGAGGGACCAGTTGGTGCTAGAGGCTGACCTGCAGGTACATTTTGATGCAGCCGGCGGGGCGGGATTTGGATTATTCTTCAGGGAAAGGTGGGCTGAGGCCCCATGGCCTCCCAAATGGGTGACAACGGGAGTCACCAGGGACCTCACTTTCCTGGAGCTCTTTCCCATTGTGCTGGTGGTTCATCTGTGGCCAAATGAGCTGGTGAACCACTCGGTGCTGTTTTGGTGTGACAACCAAGCCGCTGTTCACTTCATCAACACTCAGTCATCCTGGTCTCTGAGGGTCATGAAGCTGGTGAGGGCTTTCATGCTCACTTGTCTGAAATTTAATATCCTTTTCCGAGCCAGGCATGTTCTTGGCATAGACAATGTTGTACGATGCCCTCTCTCACTTCCAGATGGAGCGTTTTCATTTGCTGGCACTGCAGGCCCGGGCAACCCCAGAGCCGTTGCCACCATCGGTTTGGAGCCTTGGGTTGTAGAACTGCGCACCACCGTTTGGGAATCCCTGTCGCCTCGCATGAGAGTGGCATACAAAAGGTGGGACCTGAGTTTCCCCATCCCGGAGCATCAGATGCTCCAATTCACCCTGCAATTGCGGCAGAGGGGGGCAGCCCCGGGCACCATAGCCAGGAAGTTATTGGCGCTTGGTTTCGTGAGCAATCTCACGGGGCACACACCACCCGACCGCGGTTTCTTTGCCAGGCGACGTATGGAAAGTTGGTCCAGGGAGCAAGGTAGATCGCCGGACCATAGGGCCCCCATCACCCCAAAATTGTTGCTGGATATGTGTAAAATACTTCCCCATATTTGTTATGATGGTTATGAGGTCTTATTGTTTTAATGCATTGTTCAAATTAGCTTTCTTTGGAGCCTTTTGCGTCAGTGAACTGGTAGCTGAATCAGTCAGGGACACTTCAGGTAGGGACCTGCATTCCAGTGACATCCGAATTGGCCCAACATCGATGGCTGTGCACATTTGTCGTTCTAAAACCGATCAATGGGGAAGGGGGCAGGTGGTAAAGCTGAACAGAGCTGGCGCGGCCAATTTGTGTCCAGTCAGGGCTGTCGAGGCATTTCTCTCGGTGCGGCTGACCATGCCGGGCCCCCTGTTTATTCATGCCAGAGGCCAAAGGGCGTGGCACTTTTTGGGCACTTTGGGGGGCTGTAGGGGGGTATTGTTTGTTTTGTGTGGGCTTCTGTTTATTTTTCAGGGGTAGGGTGGGGGTGTTGGTAAGGGTGGGTTAAATGAGGGGGGTGGACCCAGGGACTTCCCCTGGTGAGAGCGGGGGGAGTACCGGGAGGTTTGGGGGCAGGGGGTGGCT
>QEPC01003038.1:416640-426872 GCA_003113815.1 Sphenodon punctatus | reverse complement strand
GCGGGGGTTGTTTACCAGTGGCTTTTTACCTCTTTTATTGTTCATTTTTATAACGTTTTGTAACCCCCGCTGTATATTGTGTATTTTTAATTATTTTTAAATGTTTTGTGAGCTGCTCCAAGCTGCTGTAAGGCTGGAGGGAGCGGGATATAAAACAAACAAGCCCTTTCCCAGCATCATGAAGCAGGAGGAGAAATAAGCAGAAACCACATACCTGTTCAGGGTTCTCCTGACATCCTGGAGAGATTATTGGTGGGGGGGAGGGAGTAGATGGGAGGGAAGGAAAAGAGAGAAAACCCATCAATCCCACTAGCCACGGACTGATGCTTTCTCCTATTCTGGCTGTCTTCAGCAGAGCTGCTCTGAGTTCAGCGGAGCTACGGCAATTTACACCAGGGATTTTTACATTCATCATTTGATTTTTCAGGTACAATTTACACATTTACTAACTTTATTTATCTATTTTGGTCCCAGCTAAATCTCTGATGACAAGTGGAAAAATCTACATTTAAAAAAAATCCCCAAACTCCGCTCAGCCTGTAACATGCACTGATTTCCCCAAAGTGAACCCATTACAGAAGGCTGGGGGGTTGGGGAAACATTTATTCACTTGTAAAGAAGTTTTGCATCTTGAAGGATAAAACAGTTCACAGAAAAAGAAAGCTAAACATGGCTGATGGTTAAGAATATTTCTCATTGTTGTAAAGCTTCAAACTGACCCCTGTGGGCACAGTCCCAACTCCTCTGAAATCCCATTGGCTGAAGCAGAGTTGGGATTACACTTTGCGTTCTCTCTGCCAATCAGCAATCTCTTAAATAAGTTAACATCTAATGGGGAGTCATGTCCCTATTATTAGGCTACAGGAGGTCCAGAAGGACCCCAGATTCCCCCCCTGATCTGCTGCCCAATGCCCATCTGATCCGTGCTATTCTCATTATCCTCACTCTCCTGTAAGGCTATTTCTCCCCCAGCCTCACCTGCAGCAATTCACTCGCTGGCTGCCGACACGTCTCCTCCATCTCACTGATCAGGGCACTGAGAGAAGCTATATCCTCAGATAGTTTGGCCACATGCTCATCCCTCCTCTTCACAATCTCCTTGTCCAGCTCTTCCAGCCGGGCCAGCTGGGGTCGTTCTTGTTCCTCCAGGAACTGGTGCAGCTGCTTAAACCCAGCCACGGTTTTCTGCCTCTTGGCATCTGTCTGTGTCTGTAAGAAACAGAAAAACAGGGAAAAGGCAGAGACAGAGAGATTGCAACGAACAGTTTGCCTATTGCAGGGAGGGATCTATTGCAACTGTATGGGATCTGCCTGTCGATATTCTATGGAGAAAGCGCCCTATACTGAGCAGTGAGCGTTACCAATCGATTCCCCAGAGTTCTGGCTGATGCTTAGAATGGAATTAATCGTTGCATGTTATTAGGGGGTTCGATTATCAGATCTATGGGGTCTGAAAAATCCAGAGGTGCAGCAGGGAAGGAGAACTCTAGGAAATAAGATCAGAATCTTGCTCCATGTTGCTGACTCAATGAGATGGGGTCTGATCCAGAGAGGAAGGAGTTCATCCCCCAGTAATTCTTATGTTACCATATGGCACAAGAGTTGCAGTGATCGGTGAATTTTCAACACTAACAGCTGAAATCTTGGCAACCTCAATTATTATTATTTACACTGTTACATCCCTAGGCCAGATGGCTGCATGGAAACGCATGTGCAGACTCAGAAGAGGGTGGATTAAATTAAAAAATAAAAATAAATACAAATAAAATAATGTTGGATATTTAGTCCTTAAGGGAGCTGGGGTCCTGATTTGGAAACATTTGGGGTTACTCTGTATTGCTCCTTTGCCTCCGAGTAACAGCGGCACCTACCAGCAGCTCCTGGCTTTCCTTTCCCCCACTTGATTTCAAGGCCAGAATCTCTTTTCTTTTCTCCTTCAGAATTTCCAGTTGGCTCAGAATTTGATCCTGAAGAAAGAGAAATTGGGTTAGGTCTGGCTGCTTTTTGAATGATAGAATGGAGGCAATTTGGAAAAGGCACATTCTCTCCCATCAAGCCCCCAGGCTCTGAGCAGGGAGGTCTCCGAGATGCCCATAACTCCTTATAATACATTGGAAGTGAGATGAATGTTTAAACAAAACAAACTATTTTTCAAGTTTGACCTACTGAGATTTGGAGATTGGGCTCCAAACTATCTCTTCGCCAAATTTACACTCATTCTCACTTCATTCTGCGTTTATTTCTTATTCACATTTTGGTTACTTCAGTAATTGGATTCTCTATTATTTTGATACTCGGATCACTTTGATTACTTCTCTATTTGCTGCTGTTTGGCTGGTGGGATCAAATGTGGATTTGGTCCAGGTGTGTCACTGTCATGGGGGCCAGGACTGACACTGCATGAAACAGGAAACTCTTTTGGCCCCAGTGGTGATGTACGATTACTTCCTGGCAATGTATGATTGGTTCCTCTTGATATAGGTTTACTTCTAGGTGATACATGGCATGGTGTGATCAATTGTATAAGATTATTGATTATGAACGTATGGATTGTACAAGCCGTTACTGACTGCATGAGCAAGACTGAAACTGGTAACAAGGTGTGGAGAACGTGTATCAGGGTATGGTAAAACGCCTGGAGAGAAGGGACAGTTGGACACTCCCCAGCTAACTGTTAGGAACCATTAAGGGGGCGCAAACAGGAGGACGTAATGCCAACAACGAATTAGATAATTTCAAGCAAAGCAGAGCATCCACTTAGCACACCCACAGGAGCCCAGACCAAAGGTACATGACCCTTCAAGGAACGTGAGGTATGCGGCCATGGACGTTTAAGTCAACACAAGGGAATTCGCCGAATGCCGCTCTAGGGAACACACACAGCTTGTGAAGTTTGGTGCCTGCCTCTCTGGGGAATGAGGCAAGATGATTTTTGCCTTTTACCAAGAGACAGAAGACTTGGTAAGGTTCCAGGCAGGGAACCTCGAAGTGGAGCCAGACTTACATGATAGGTTGGCTTCTATTTTTATCTGTGTGTTTTCTGTAGTTCTCTGAAAACTCGCTCTTGCTCTATTACCTTTTTACATAAACTCTTTCACCTTTAAACTGTGTCGTGTGATCAGTACCACTGGGGTTGACTGGGGACCTCTTGATTATTATTATTATTATTATTATTATTAACAAACATTTATATAGCGCCAGCAGTGTACCTGGCACTTTACAAAGTAATAAAACAGACACGGTCCCCGCCCCTAGGGCTTACAATCTGAGAGACAGGAGCTAGGGGAGAGACTTAGGAAGGGGAACAGAGGGAAAGACAAGGGGTCTAACATTCATGAAGATGCGAGGTCTCAAGTGCACGTACTTGGCTTGGTTACGATGAGAATGACAGCAGGCAGGTCCATGTTGCAAGGATAAGGGTAAACCGATCGTAGGTATAGGAATAGTGGCTCAGCAGGATAAAGAGTCAGACAGAGCAGAGCGAAAGAGGTGAGTTTTAAGGAGAGATTTGAAGGTATGAAGGGAGGGGGCAAGGCGGATGTGGACAGGGAGGGAGTTCCAGGCATGGGGGGCAGCAAGTGAGAAGGGACGAAGGCGCTTAGGGGAGCAGGGAAGGCGTGGAAGGGTGAGAGAAGGGACAGAGGAGGAGCGAAGTGCACGGGCTGGAGTATGGAGGGCGATAAGTGCAGAGAGGTAGGGGGGAGCAAGGTTGTGAAGAGCTTTATAGGTGAAGACTAGGAGCTTGTGCAGGATTCGTTCAGGAAGGGGAAGCCAGTGAAGCGAAGAGAGGAGGGGCTGCACATGGTCGAAGCGACTGGCGAGGTAGATGACCCTGGCAGCAGAGTTTTGGACAGAGATGAGGGGAGAAAGGTGAGACCGGGGAAGGCCAGTGAGAAGGAGGTTACAGTAATCGAGGCGAGAGATGACCAGAGCATGAACAAGAGTTTTGGCAGACGAGACAGAGAGAAAAGGGCGAATCTTAGCAATGTTATGGAGGGAGAAGCGACAGGATTTAGCAACAGAGTCAATGTAGGGTTTAAAAGAAAGGGGTGAGTCAAAGATGAAGCCTAGGCTACGGGCTTGGGGGACAGGCAGGATGGTGACTCCATCAATAGTTATTGACAGTGAGGAAGGAGAGGAAGGATGAGGGGGGAAGATAAGGAGTTCAGTTTTAGCCATGTTGAGTTTGAGTTGACGTTGAGACATCCAGGTAGAGATGTCAGAGAGACAGTTGATGAGACGAGCTTGAACAGAGGGAGAGAGAGAGGGAGTAGAGAGATAGAGTTGAGTGTCATCAGCATAGAGGTGGTATTGGAAGCCATGGGAGGCAATGAGTTTGCCTAAGGATGAGGTATAGATCGAGAAGAGGAGAGGGCCAAGAACAGAGCCTTGAGGAACACCAACTGAGAGGGGGAAGGAGGAGGAGGCGGAGTTGGAGAGAGACACATTAAAGGAGCGGTCAGAGAGGTAGGAGGAGAACCAGTTATGGACAGAGCCACAAAAGCCAAGGGAGTGAAGGGAATCCAGCAAGAGTGAGTGGTCAACAGTATCGAAGGCAGCAGAGAGATCAAGGAGGACAAGAATGGAATAGAGACGTTTAGATTTAGCCACCAGAAGATCGTTGGTGATCTTAGCGAGAGCAGTTTCAGTAGAATGAAGGGGGCGGAAGCCAGATTGGAGGGGGTCAAGGGAGGAGTTGGAGGATAGGAAGTCAAGGCAGCGGGAGTAGACAACACGTTCAAGCAGCTTGGAAGCAAAAGGAAGGAGTGAGACAGGACGATAGCTAGAAGGGTCAGAGGGGTCAAGAGTGGACTTTTTGAGAATAGGAGAGACTGTGGCATGTTTGAAGGCAGAAGGGAAAGAGCCAGTAGAGAGGGAGAGGTTGATGATGTGCAGGAAGGAAGGGGCGACAGTGGGAGTAATGGAGGTGAGGAGGCGGGAAGGAATGGGATCAAGGGGGCAAGTGGAAGGGTTGGAGGAGGAGAGCAGAGAGGAGATTTCCTTAAGGGAGGCAGGGGAGAAGGAGGACATGAGAGAAGGAGGGGGAGGAGGGATTAAATATCGGGGTGAGTCTGACCCACTTTTAACTTTATACAGCCGGGGCTGCTGAGGCACAGGTGACCATGGATTGACCCTTTGACTGCTGGCACATCCAGGAAGGAGTGGCACCCAGTAGGCACACGAGTAGCAAATCAGGTCACGGCTGGCCTGGCGGTGCTCTGGGAGACAGCCAGATAGAAGAACACCCCAGAATCCTGGGGACATTGGTGAACCTTAAAGCAGTCTTCCCGAGTCAGTCTCAGGGCGCAGTGGGTCCCACAGTTGACAATGTGTTAATTGGCACATGTGCCTGAGTTGTGACACCTTGTGAGGCAGCTCAGGGGTATTTGCAGAATCTGCATGCATTTAGTTTGGTTTTCCAGTCCATCTTGGGGCTAACGTTAGCCTCCCACGATGGGAGTGCTGCAGGAATGCCTGACACGACCAAAGAAAGGCAGGAGGAGGAGGAATGCCATAGCCAGAACTTAGTCACAGAGGGCAAATCCAAAGACCAGCTGATTGCCAGTATTATAGAGCATGAGGCACAGCTGGAACCCCACCATGGATGGAGGGGGCCCATGCAATCGACAAAGAGGTGCCAAGATGCAGTTAGCGCTGATGAGAGTGCGTCTCCACAGTGGGAGCTGCAACTTCAGGAGGAGCAGGAGGTGGCACGGAGAGAACAGGAGACAGCCCTGTGAGCACAGAGGGAGACTGAGACTGCCAAGCTAAAACTGCAATGGGAGCAGCTCAGGCATGCGGAGAACGAAAAGCAAAGGGCCCGTGAGTTGGCCATACAACCTACATGCGGGACTGGACCCCAACCCATCACCATTGCCTGCACCAAGGACCAGCTGATTCAACGCTTCACCCAGCGGATCCCCTAATGCCACGAGACCCAGTGTGTAGAGGATTTTTTTCTCTACATTCGAGAAGATCTGCAAGAGAAACAGTGTTGAAGAGGAACTCTGGGTCCCCATCATAATGCCAAAGTTAACTGGTAAAGCTTTGTCTGTTTATAATGAGCTGAAGGAGTCTGATGGGGAATTGGCATTTGCCGATCTTAAAATGACTGTACTGTCTCACTATGAGATCACTCCTGAGCTGTGCAGAAGTAGGTTTCGTATTCTCAAAACTGATGATATTAGCCATAAGGACGAAGGAGTATGCATGTAAAATTAAGGATCTTTTAAAGAAATTGCTTAAGGTGGTGCAGGTGAGTACATTTGAAGGGGATGCCTGATTTGATGGCTCAACAGCAGTTCTTAAATGTGCGCAGTGTCCGAACTCAGGAGAAAGTTGTAAAAAAATACCAGATAACAAAACACTGAAGAACAAAGTGAAACAAAGAAATTGCTGTAGCGAATAATGAAAAACTGAACAATAAAAAACAAACAGCGTGAACAAACTGAAGAAAGTTACAGATGACAACGTGAGGAACGACGAAGTGTTGGATTTCACAACAAGAGAGAAAATATTAATTTTATTCACATATTGAAAATAGCAAATTCCTTTCACTCTCGAGTCCCCCAGCCGAGCCCTGAGGGGAGCAGGGAGAGCACCACATTTACTGAGCCCGACTCTGCAGCCCTCCCCATGCCCTCGGCTCCTGGGCATCTCTTCATCATTTGAGGGCTCATTTAAAATGACAGGGTGGATGAGGCCAAGGTCTATTTGCTACAGGGCATGTTCGGGGTGAGCTGGTGCTGGGGTTACCTAGTCAGAGCACCTCGAATAAAGCAGCTTTGATCAAACTAGATGGTGGTTGTTCAGTTCATTAGGAAGAGTCCCCATTGTTCTGACGTCCAATATAAGAACTAAAGTAGGACCCACGCAAAACTGTTAAAAGTTTTCAGTTTCATCATATACAAAACAGAGTAAAGATATAAAATTGTGAAAATTTGATATAATATATGATTTTGTTTAAGAAGTGATAGAAGATATGAAATTCATAAAAGTATCCCTTTTGAAATACAATATTGTAGCACGGCTTTCACCTGCTGGATGGTTAAGTTCCCAGCAACAAGATCAAATAGCAGAGCCTTTTTAAAAAAAATAATCGGAGGTTTCTTGCTCCCAGTCAATATTTCAATTGCTCTTGGAAGAAGGAAGAGGACAGTCTGTGCAATAAAGGAGCTAACAATTTCTTCCTAATGGGAGTATTGTTTTATAACGTGTAAGGGTCAGGTGAAGAACCCCCAACTCAGGGTTTGGATGGGGCTGGTTCTTTCCCCTGTGCCACCGCCTGGCTTGTCCTGACAAAGAATTTCCCTCCCTTCCCTGTATCTGTGGCCTCACCTGTCTGGCTTTCTGATTGGCTCCCAGCTGTATATAAGGCATGCTGGGCGCGACAGGAAGCTGGCGGAGTATCTGTTCCTGTCAGTGTTCTTGCTCTAGATTGTATTTCTCTATGTTCCTGTTTAGCCTTGCCCCTGCTCTTCCCTCCGATTCCTCCCTTCCTCTTGGTGTTGCTTGTTGTATATAGATGGTTTGACTCCCTCTGTGTCTCACTGCCCTCAATCCTCTCCATCGTCTTGTTGTGGCTTGTCTTGCTCCTTCTATGTATTACTGCCCCTGTCTCTCCCCCTTAGCTTGAGTCTTACATTGTTGTGGATTGTCCGACTCCCTCCAGGCATTGTTGCATGATTCCTACTTAGTGTATTCAGCGCGGTCAAGTTCTGCTGTGCTTTGACTTACCCTTCTGTGTACGACTGCCCCCTTTATCCTCTTAGTCCTGAGTGTGGCCCTGCTGTGGAGTGTCTGGCTCCCACTGCACATTCCTGCCCCAATCCTCCTCATAATCCTGAGTGTTACCTTGATGTGTTGTGTCTCTCTGTGTATCGCCACCCCTTATGTCCCGAGTGTGTCTCTTTGAGGCTTGTCTTGGTCCTCTGTGTATCGCTGTTATGCCAGTTCATAAAGTAGCATCTTCCTTGTTAGTGTTCCCTCACTCTTTATGCTTATCTCCTTGCCTCGCCACGTGACTCTGGCCGCTTGCGGGATGATATCACGTGAATTTTCAAATTACTGTGGGCAGCTTTTAGAAGAGACTTCTCGTGCGTTATAGCCGCTAGCGCATTCTTTTAATACCATGGATTAAATACCTCGATATTGAGGTATTTAAATATCGAGGTATTAAATATCGAGGTATTTATTTATTTATTTATAGCATTTATACCCCGCCCCTCCTGTGAACAGCTTGGGGCAGCTTCCAACAGTAATCAAAACAATATAAAACGAGTACAAAACAGTTTAAAACAATCAACAATTTAAATATTTTTTAAAACAGGGCCCCGGGATACAATTTCAGTATTAAAACAATAAAACAGGGTAGGGGAGAAAAAAACACAGCCCTAACCCACCCTCCCACCCTCCCCAAAGGCCTGGGCGAACAGCCAGGTTTGACAACATCGCCGGAATGACAACAAGCTCGGGGCCAGGCGGGCTTCCTCCGGAAGGGAGTTCCAAAGGCGCGGCATGGCCACCGAGAATGGCCTCTCCATTGTGGCCCCCTGCTTTAATCCGTGGTATTAAAAGAATGCATAAGCGGCGATAATGTGCAAGAAGTAGGGCTGCAACCATTAATCGAACCGATTAATCTATCTAAAAACGATTACATTTTGTCCCCCGATTAATCGGTTAGCTGCCAGGACCTTCTGACAGTTCATAGTTCTGAGTCCGTAGCTCAAGGGGACTGCATTCCAGCGGAAGGCAAGCTTACCCAATGCAAGTGAATCTATGCAAATGTATGTATATTTATGAAAATTTTAATTAATTACTTAATTACTTACTTACTTACTTAATTAATTGCGCATGAAGGCGGTACATGGTAAATCGGCATATGGTAAATTGCAGTAAACAGCATTTCAAGTAAAAATTTCTCGAGAGAGATCTTGGTCTGTTATCGAGATTGTACCGAGATCTCAGTGACAATTCTTGATTCTCACGATATTTTTGTGAGGAAAAAAAATGGCTTCTCGTTTCAGCCCTAGTGTTTATTCCCACCCACCCACCCCCATTGCTGGCATCTCATTCAGCCCTTGCTGTGGCAGGGTGCATCCTGCTGCCCGTTTAAGCATGCCCTGGGAGCCACCCTGAGGACTAGAGAGGCAAGGTGCGCCAGGCAAGTGGTCCTGCAAGGACTCACCCCAGGCCAAGCCTGCCTTCTTGCACTTGCTTACTAAATAATATGACTTCCTTCCCTTTGATCCTCACTGGAGTTGCACTCGTTCCTGCCTTCATGTCATTTATCCTCACCTGGTTCCCCTTTGTGCTCAGTGTTCCTCCTGGGTCTGCCTATCCTTCTTGTCCTGTTCTTCTGGGCTGGTGACAGACAGGACATCATCCCTGTGATTGTCATTTTTGCCCTAGAGGGCGTTAACCATAGACTATCCTGATAGTAGGAGAGCGCAAGGTGACGGAGGCCCCGTCTGGTTCCACCTTGTGGGGGGAGTTTCAGGAAGTGACGCCAGCCGATGCGGTGGATGTCTTGGATCCAGTTCACAACAGGTGGCTCTCACAGACCCCATGTCCGTCCTGGTTGGTGAAAGCCTCCAGGGAGACGTTGGGGACGGTGCTAGCGAGGGTGGTTGTCAAGGAGGCTGTGGTGCGCCCCCTGCTGAAGAAACCATCGTTGGACATGGATGCACTCACCAACTACTGACCTGTCTCTAACCTTCCCTTTTTAGGGAAGGTTATCGAGTGGGCGGTGGCGATCCAGCTCCAGGAGCATCTAGATGGCATTGGTTTCCTGGACCCTTTTCAATCTGGATTCCGCCCCGGCTATGGCACTGAGAAGGCATTGGTGGCCTTGGTCAACTATCTCCGCCGGGAGATGGATGCAGGATGTTCAGCATTTCTCATCCTGCTAGATCTCTCAGTCGCATTTGACACCGTGGACCATGGGCTGTTGTTGAGACGACTGCGTGACCTGGGGGGTCTGGACGGGACTGTTCTTGAATGGTTCCGCTCATTCCTCTTGGGGAGAAGCCAGCGGGTGGTGTTGGGGGCTGAGACATCTTGCCCCCGCACTTTATCCTGTGGCATTATGCCGGGTTCCATTCTGTCTCCATTGCTATTTAATGTATATATGCAGCCCTTGGGGGAGAGCGTGAGAGGGTTCGGGGTGCGATGTCACCAATATGCTGATGATACTCAGCTGTACCTCTCTTTTTCAGCTGACCCAGACCCTG
>QEPC01003038.1:397227-410681 GCA_003113815.1 Sphenodon punctatus | reverse complement strand
GAATGGTTTTCCTTGTTGCCTTTATTTTATTTATCTATTTATTTATTACACAATTCTATACCCCACCCCTTCTGCAAAGCAGCTCGGGGCGGCTTACAATTTTAAGACGACCTAAAACTGGGAATGGTTTGCAAACGCTTTGCAGAACAAACCCCCGCCAGCCCCCCCTACCCCAACCCCCCCTACCCCAGACTACAAAACAATCTAGGTAAATTAGAGGCATGGGCTGTAAAAAAAACAAAATGTGGGTTGGCTGGAAGGAACTACCATTAGGTGGGGTCATGAGGGGCTGAAAAGCGGCACTCAAAAAGGTTTGGAATGGTAGAATTGTAGGGCTGGAAGGCACCTTTGAGGGTCCAACCACCTCCTCCAAGGCAATAATGAATGGACTGATGTCAGACTGAAAGGAGGTGACTAGCAGGATCTGCTGCCCGTGCACTGGATGCGGACGGAATCCCCTGCCACAAGCGCCCAGTGGAACCGGGGACTTGTGGGTTTGCAACCACTGGCGCAGGGAGGATTTGGCAAGGGAGCTGCTTGGGGAGACCACGCGGTGGGCAGATGAGATCCGCAACCCCGTTAACGGTATGGCCGGGGGAGATAGGCAGCAAGTAGCACAGCACAAGGCTGCAGCTGCCGAGCCTTGGCTGAACTGCCCTCAGGAGGATCAGAACTGGGCCCGCCTGTGGCAGCAGTTTGAGAGATCATGAGTAAACCCTTATAGGGACAAAACTCATTAGACTTTACTTTGTGCGGTTTACATAGGATCTTCATTGATCAAGAAATCCACATAGCCAGCCATGACATCGGGGAGGGGCTCCAGGTTCCATCCGGGGCTTTAAGCAGCCGGACAGTTTGCTCAGGTGGGTGAGCAAGGGCCTGTGAGAGATGTGAGCACAAACGCAGAGCAACTTCTCCCACTTCGTTCAGGTCCAGACCTCCCCGCTGGAGCACGTCGCTGCTCGACCATGGACATTGTCACCCAGGGCCAGGGGCCGTTTCTCAACCGCCATCGGCTGTTCACACTCATGGATGCGGAATCAGACCGCCCGCCCTGGTATCCCCCGCACTCCACACCCCCAGGGAAAGAACCAGAGCCCGCTCCAAAACTGTGACCGCAGCAGCAAACAGTACCTGGGATAGGCAGCCTTCCCCGCCCGCTGCCAATCATCATCCCCCCTCCCTCCCATGAACATACTGCCTCAACTGGATCTGTAGGAGGAGAATCAGGAAAATATCCCCCAACACACACAAGCGAGTGGGCCAAATAGTTTCCCCCAAGAGAAGCAGGCACAAAAAATACATTTTTTTTCTTGTTTAATAAAGTTTTTATTTTTTATTAACCATGGTTTCTGTGCTTCTTTTGGGGGGAAAGAGGGCTATTTGGGGAAGGGAGTGCTGGAAATGGGGGCTTTGAGGTTTGAGAATTGGAAAGGGATGCGGCAAGGGGGAAGGAAAGGGTTTGGGTCGGTGCGGGAAATAAGGGCTTTGGTATTTGACCGTTAGGAGGGAATAAGAAGAAAGGGTGGTGAGGGAGGGAATGCTCTGGGGTTTGGGCGTTAGGACGGGAGGGGTGTGTGGGGGGGGGGAAAGGCCTCTGGTTATGCATTTTTAAAAGCTGCACTTTACAAACTTTTAATGAAGTTTGTTCATATAAACCTTGTGATACGTGCTTCCTTTTTAAAAATGTGGAATGTCTTTAAGAAGTGGGGGCGGGCTGAGGGATGTTTGGTGGGGAATGACAGGGGGAGATGTCAGAGTGGGGGGGATTTTTCAGCCCCTTTGACATTCATCATCCATCCCACCTTAACAGTAGGGCCGGCCAACCCTGCTCCCTACTGACAGCCGGTTCCAGCCCCTTGACTGATCCTGAGGAAGCGTCGCCTGTTGCTGAGAGTACATGCTGCTCTCAGAGAAGGGGGGAGACAGAGGCTTCAGGTCTGCCCCCCTTTCTGCCAGCCCTCCAGAGGGCTCCTAGGATCACGAGCAAACCCCTATAGGGACAAAACTCATTAGACTTCACTTTGTGGTGTTTGCATCGGATCCTCATTGATCAAGGAATCTACGTAGCTTGCCATGACATGGGAGGAGGTCTCCAGATTCCCTCTGGGACTTCATGGAAAGTGCCCTCTTCATTGCTGGGGTGTTATGCTTTGATAGTTATTGTATGGATGGCTAGTGCTGGGAATTGGGGAGGGAATTGTGAAGGGAATTTTATTTCCCTTTTTCCACTTTCTGTTCTGTTATAAAAATAAACAGAACACAACCATCTGGTGTCTGCACGCTGATCTCAGTCTAAGAGCTTACAGGGGTGAGCACCTCCCCCTGGCCTTTCATCCAGCTGGGGCAGGGCCACTTCACTGGGGCAGGGCAAAGGATCGGCCGTGCCCTTTTCTGATGTAACTCAACCTTCTACGGAACATGACATCCCGATGCTCCATGGGGGTTGGGATAAAAGGGGAAAGAGGTGGGTATGTCCCTATTGACTTCCCCCAGAGTCTGGAGAAATCGGTTTCACTTAGAGCCCAGAGATTCTGAGTAAAACCGGGGAGGTGGCAGCCCTTGAATTCATTACCTAGGGGGCAACCATTCACCACGGGAAATGAATCCCACTTCTGCCCCCCATCGACCACGACTCCAGACCAGGCAAGCCTAAAGAGGTGGGGGGTCATCCCAGAAAGCAAGACTTGGGGGGGAAAGAGGCTCTGAAAACAATTTTATTTTATGGCATCTGAACTTAAAACATCAACGAAGATGGAAGAGGAGGAAGAAAAGACCGATTTGGAATAAAAGCACTTGGGCGTTTGCAGCTGCAGATTAATACAATTGTGAGTGTTGAGGTTTTGTGCCTCGTTTGCATAAGAGGCAATGGCTGATTTGCCAAGCACCAACAGCCCAACATGAAATGGCTCCCACTCCCAGCCCCCATTGGCCAGATCTCTCTTCCCCTCATAGAGACAGATCCTTCCCTCTCCACCAACCCAACTGGCTAGATCCTACAATCTCTCTCCTCTGTGATTGGCTCCCCACCTCTCCCAGGGTTCCCTGTCTGGGCTGGGGCCTCACTTCAGCTAGGGGAGGTGGCCTCCTGAAGCATAGAGAGACCTGGCCTAGAGCGTCACCCTCACTCTGCCCAGCCCTACCCACAAACAAGAGACACAGCGAGAGTCACATGACCTACAGGGTCAGAGAGTCTGGGATGTTAGTGTGGCCCATTCCCTGAGAACTGTTGCGATGTTGCTTCTCATGTGTCAGAGACACAGTCCGAGCTGGGATCCCTCCCAAACCCAGATCCAGGGGTGGATTCTCTCCCCAGAGAACGAGGCCGGCGGGAAAGTGAAGATCGGGGCCTCGGTGTCAGCATCGAGAAATGCCACCTGCCCCCCTGCACAGTCCATGGAGCGGTGCACACACCCATCCCCCCTGCAGCTGTGGCCCATTTAAAAAGAGCCATTTTTTAATGTTTATTTNCCGGCGGGAAAGTGAAGATCGGGGCCTCGGTGTCAGCATCGAGAAATGCCACCTGCCCCCCTGCACAGTCCAGACAAACCCGAATCCTCCTGGGGGGGCTGCTCAGCTGCAGGCGCGTCCATTTAGGGGAGGAGAGAGCCCGGTACTGACCCTGACATAGCCACACAGCCGAGATGCCTTCCTCGGGTCTAGGTCTGATCTCTCCCTTCCTACTCACAGACTCTCTGGCGACCCCCACAGCCCAAAGCTTCCCCTTCCCCACCTCCATCTCCCAGCAATGTCTCCCCGACGTGAATTCCTCACAGCCCAGCACACTGAGCCAGGTATCAAATCTCTCAGGATTGTCGGGCAGATCCTGCTGTTTGTCTCCCCCTCTCACACTTTTCCGATCCTCAGACAGGACGAGCTGGGGATGAGCCGTGTCTGGATCCAGAGTCACATTGGCTGCAGGGGAGAGAGAGGGAATCGGTGCATCAGAGGCAGAGCTCAGCCCTGGGGGAGGGATTGTTGGGTCAGGGGCAGAATCTGCCCCAGCTGGAGAGTGAATCAGGGAATGTTCTTCCTCCAGCATTTCCCCACCTCTGAGTGGGGGAGGTGGTCTGAGACATCAGCAAAACTCACTCCCCCTCAGCAGAGACAGGAGGTTAGTGACAGAGAGAGAAAGCAGGGGCTGAGCTTGGACAGAGACTCAGGGTCTGGTTCTCAATTACTCTCCTCCTTGCTTCCCATATTCTCTGGTAGAACCCAGCCTTGAACCTTTGGTTACTGGTTTGGGTGGTGGGGTTTTTCCTCTGTTATGATATTGCCTGGGCCTAACTAAGATACTAATCTCCCTGCTACAATGTGACTGAATCAGAAGTGCTTCTTCTGATTCAAATGTGCCAGAACAAACATTGAATGTTACTGTAACTCACTCTTCTTGAAATGTAACCAAAAGTATACACTGGATTTAATAAGTATGTAACATTTTGAATGTAACTTTTGTGTAGGCCATTGTGTCTGCTGTTTAAGAATATGTAGAATGCTAGAAAGTAGGTAAGACATTATTCAGTACATGTATTCATTCATTGATTTAAAAGAACAGAAAGTGTTAATAGGGAAGATGGTCAAATTGGTCAGAGGAAACTAATGATGCTGGGGAGTGAGCAGAAACCTCATGTTCCCAAAACAACTTAATAGTTTATAATTCACAGGAACATGGAGGGACAAAGTGGAAGGTCAGGAACTGATAACAGAGTTAAACTGAACAAGCAAGAAAAGATGGCCTTATCAGACAACTAGATGCCTCTAAGAAGGATGTGGGCTAATCCAGGGCCAAAGAGTCGGGCCCCCACCTCCGAGGGAGGGGTGGACCAGACCCTATCGGTCAGGGCAAACCCCCACTGACTAAGCAGAAAAGGCCCCAATCATGAATAGCCATAAGGGGAACATTCTGGAGCAAGAGGCAGACAGCCCCTTAACATGGATAAGCAATAAGGGAGACTTGTATATAAGGTCTGCCTCTGGATCAGTTCTCTGCCCTTCACAGTACTCAGTCGCTATCCCTTATCAGGGTGCCGACAAACTTCGGTGATTGGCCCACTCTGGGACTTCTCCTTAGGAAGTCCAGCAACGTGCCTTGCGGCTAGGCTCTCTCTCTCTCAGCATCGTTGGGCCCCCTGCCTGCCTTCCTTCTGGAACCAGACCGTTGACCTCTGATCATGTAAGAATATATACTTTGTATGTATTTGAAGTAGTCAGAGTAGGTAAGAACATATGCTGAGTGCAAGTGTCTCTTTAATAATTGGTATGTTAATTGTTTTGCTATTATTTAATAAATGCCTATTTGATTGAACAAAAGAGTCATTACTAGAAATAGAAGAGGAGTAATTCCCCACCCTCTCAAACAGTAGTATTTCCACTTGATCCCGGGAATTGAAAGGGACCAGCTTCACCAAGGTGCAGAAAGGCAGCTGAATCCCTCTTGGACAGGGACCAGCTTCACCAAGGTGCAGAAAGGCAGCTGAATCCCTCTCGGACAGGGACCAGCTTCACCGAGGTGCAGAAAGGCAGTTGAACCCCTTTCATTTCTTTTCACCTCCTGCACCACCTCCTGGCCTGGTTGCCAGTGGCCTCTCAGTATATCTGTTAGGGGTCCTCCCCACACTGATCACACATGCTCTCCCCTCAACACACTAGCTGAGCCATATTATCACTAGCCCCCAGGCCCAGCTGAGATACCGGTTCTCAAAGCAGCTCAGCACGTCTAGCCGGTCACATTGCTCACTCTGGCTTGTGCTCTCTGCAAACCCCAGCCCAGTTCTCCTAGCCCAGCCCCTTGCTACCTAGCCCCTGTCGGTGCATTCACTTCCTCTCCCTCCTCCCTGTTTGGATGAATCTCTCTGCGTGACTTCTGCTTCATCCTCGCCCTTGGCTTGCTTCACCCTTGCACGGCGCTATCCTCCCGGACTGATTTTCCTGGCTTGACATGACTTGCTATGGACTTTGAGGTATTGCTTCCACCACCCACCCCAGACTCACCCAGCCGGGCCCCGATCCTGCACAGACTCACCCAGCTGGGCCCTACCCCACAGGGGCTCCCTCCTTAAAGTAGCTCAGAACAGACTTACCCCCAAAGCCACCCATGCCTGCCCTGGCTGCCCCCGACATTCTCTCCCTGCCCCAGGGGCCAGGGATAGGGTTGGATGGGATTGGGTAGGGAGTGTAGGAGAGGGCTGGCTGGGGTCTTAAGAGGATTTTGTATTGATTTTAATTGTTTATTACAGCCAATTGTAAGACACTCTGAGCCTCTGCAGGAAGGGCGGCATATAAATTTGATTAAATAAATAAATATCTAAATAAATATCTGCCTCTAGTCTGGGCAATGGAGGCAGAGCTATTATGCAAACTTCATGCTGGTCAGAGAAATCCTCCGATTCTCAGGGTGCTGTGTAGAGTCAAGCTAAGGCTCTTTGGAGCCTCCAGGAAATTCCTCCAAGTGTGAATGAGAATCAGACCCAGGAAACTTTCCCCTTTCTCTCCCCAGGGCTGGGAAAAGAACTCCTGCTGTTACAGCAGAGGCCAGGGCTTGGGGCGCTGGTAGGAAACCCCTTCCCTGTTGTGCTGCTGCTCCGACACCCATTCACATGGAAGCTTTCCCCTCCCTTCGGTCCCAGACACTGACCTGTGTTGTACTGGGGTCCGTCTGACAGAGCGTCTAGAGGCAGAGAAAGGTGAGAGGTTAGTTGCTGCAACATCCTCCTGCAGCAAAACCCCCTGTTGGCATCCCCCCCTCAGGGAGATCTAGCAGTCAATGCGCAGTGGGGTTTGGACAGCGTCCATCTTCCACCAGAATGAATCCCCCCTTCCTCCTACAGCCTGAGTCTCTAATATAGACAACCCACTTCTGGGTTGGCCACGATCAGCGACTCAGGGTGTTTGTAGGCAAGCGCCTCCCCACCGGTCACCCGCCCATCATGCATGTTGCAGGGCTGAATTGGTCACCGATGCAGCCCTGCAACATGCATGAGGGGTGGGTGGTTTGTGGGTAATAGGTGAGGAGGCGCTCGTCTAAAAACACCCTGTTTCCCCAGCCTCGTGCCCTGACTCTTCCCTCAGCCGGGATTTAACTCTCAGCACTTAACTTACAGCGTACGTGGCTCTGGATGGGTACAAATTTAGTTTCCATCCACTTTACACTGTCGGAGGTTTAGTGTCGAGAAGAATCAGGCCCCTGAAATCCAACTCTTTCCACGGCCGGGGAAATATTTCTCCCCTAAGATTTTTCTCACATTTGTTCATGTCTCCTCAAAGTAATTTACATTAGAAAATTCCCAGGTGACTCTTTATTAGAGAGCTCTGCATCCAGGTTTCAATAAAACAAATAAATACAAATGCCCTTTTGGATTCTGTATTTGAAACAACTACTGGGGCGGTGTATTTGTGTTCTGAGTGACCCCAGGTTTAGCAGAAAACATGATATCCCAGGTCTCAACCTGGACTCCGAAACTGCAGGCTACATCCAGCTTGGAGCTGGGCTGCTCTTTGATTGCTCAGCTTAGCTGCCTGCTTCCGGAGCCTGTAGTGAGCCCTCCCCAACTGCAGGGGTCGCCATTTTATCAGAACCGCAATCTTCAGCACTGCAGCCAGGCTCAGATACAAGACACAAATACTGAAACCACAAAAATGAAAACAAATGCAAATATCTGTCCCTGTGCAGAGCCCTCCTCCTCATTACCTTTGAATGACTTCGTAACAGTCTCCAGAAACAGGCTGATTTGAGAGGAATCCCAGAGTCTCCGTTTAAGTTCAGGAGAAAGGAGCGCTGGATTGTGAAACTTCCCCCGCTTACATCTGGGGAGAGACAACTTGTTACTCACCATCTCACTGGCCAGTCCCTCCCAAAGCTATTAATGCAGCAGAGGAAAGAAAAGGGAGAGGGGGGAAAAGGAAGCTAATCTAGAGCTATGGCAAGAGAGAGCAGGGGAGGGTATTGTAAACTCTTTGAGTCAGAGTCTGTTCCTTTCTTTGTACAGAGCCTAGAATAAAGGGATCCTGATCCTGGATGGAGCTTCTTGGCGCTGCTGTAATATAAATGGGTGTTTTTACACACACATTTCTCCTGGATGTTTGCTGTTACATCTTGAACTTTCGGTGTCTAAATCACTCATCCAGATCTTAAACATCCGGATCTTTGAACTTCTGCGTAGAAATTCTTCCAGAACCTGTGTGTGTAAAATGTTCTCCTGCTAAACTGCTTTGCTCCAGGCAGCTGTGGTTGCTTGGTTTCCATGGCAGCCTGTCACATCTACAGCTACGGCTACTTTAGGCTGCCTCAGGGCAGTGTTTGTGTGAAGAATGCATCCAGGAACTGCCTCAGGGCAGTGTGTGTGTGTGTGTGTGTGTGTGTGTGTGTGTGTGAGAGAGAGAGAGAGAAATGCATCCAGAACTTACTTGTGGACTTGTAAACCCAGAAGCTTGAAAAATCCGGAACTTTAATGTGTGTGTAAAAATGCCCAATAATAGCAGCACATTATAAGCTGCTTTAGAGTGTGACCTTCGGTGCAATCCTCACCCATGAAAGTCAATAGCAGGTGAGCCACTGATATCAGTAAGGACAGGATTGTACCCTCTAGGTTGGTTGCAGAGCCCAGCATGTTGATGGGGATCAGTGAATAACAAGGAATAAACCATTCTTCATGAAATAGTTCCACATCACCAGAAAGGTGGGCAATTTACAATTTACAGGTGACTAACTAGCTGTTGTTAACTACAAGCAGAGCATTCTGGAGTCTGGTAAAACAGCAATAGCCTCAGTTCCTCTGGAGAGGGAGGAAGATTAAGAGTCGCCCTCCCCCCTGCCCTACTGATCTCACATCAAGGCCCTGAAGAAGCGCATCCTTCACCCAGACCTCAACCCCTTCCCCGACATCCCAAGGCAGGAAGAGGAATAAGCAGGAGCCACATACCTGTTCAGGGTGCTTCTAATATTCTGGGGGGAAGGAAACGAGAGAAAACCCATCAATCCTACTTGCCACATAGAGTGTCAGCCTGATCCCTGCGATCATCACCGCCACACAGTGGGGTAAGTGTGGGGAGCCGGTCAGACAGCTGTTGGGAAGCCAGGCGGGCTGGCTTCTGATGAAGCCACCACCTGCTGCCCTGGCTCCCGCGTGTGCCCAGGCATAACCTAAAGCCTGCCTCACCCCCCCTGCCATGGAGCTCGCCACGCAGCAGGCAGAAGGGGCCCGGCTACATAGGTTGTTCCTCCCTGGGCAGCCTTTTCCCCAGTTGGGGCCAGGCTGCTCCATGAGGTGTCCTTAGAATTGTTCCGAGAACGCATCACGTAGCAGGCAGCTGTTCTCCCCGCCAAGGGACAGAGGGACATCCGTCTGCCACCGGCCACTCAGTGTATGCACGGCATTGCCTGGCCCAGCTGCCCAGGGAAGGGGAAGGCTACCCAAGGTGTGGTAACCTCCCCTCCCTGTCTCGTCGTCTGACTGCACCCCCTACTGATGATCCCTCCTAGTCCGGCTGTCTTCAGAGGAGCTGCCCTGAGTTTAATAGAGCGACGCCAATTTAGACCACTCAAGGATTTAGGGATTTTTCACTCAAAACTTGATTTTTCAGGTTAAATGTACACATTTACGTATTCATTCATTTTGCTCCCAGCCAAATGTCTGATCACAAGTGGGAAATTCTTCATTAAAAAAATCCATTCAGCCTGTAAAGGGACTTTTATTAACTTAACGTAAAAAAAACAGTCCGTGCCACACTGGGTCAGACCAATTGGCCATCAAGCCCAGCATACTGTCCCTGACAGTGGCCAGTCTTGGTCGCTTGAGAGAAGTACCCAAGAGGTCATAATGAGGTGATCCATTGCCTGTTTTTCGCTCCCAGCTCCTGACAGTCAGAGGTTATGTCACCAAACTACTTGCTTAACAGCGGTTCATGGACCTTTCCTCCAAGGACTTATGAAATCTTCTTTTAAACTCGGCTATACTACTGGCCTTGACCACATCCTCTGGTAACAAATTACACAAATTAATTGTGCACTGAGTGAAAAAAATTTGTTTTAAATCCACTGCCAGTCAGTTTCATGGAGTGTCCCCTAGTTCTAGTACTATTGAAGAAGGTTAAAAAAAAAAACCTGGTCCCTTTTTACTCGTTCCACTCCACTCATGATTGTTTTAAACTTCTATCATATCCCCGCGGTCGTGTCCAAGCTGACGAGCCCTAACCTATCAAGCCTCTTCTAGTACAGGAGCCATTTCATACCCTTGATCATCTTTGGACCTTTCCCAGTTCTACTATGAGATGGAGCAACCAGAACTGCACACGGTTATTCAAGGTGCAGTTGCACCAGAGATTTATATAGAGACATTGTGATATTATTTTCTGTTTTTTCCCCCCTATCCTTTTCCAAGTAATTCCTAACGTTCCGTTTGCTTTTTTGACCGCTGCCGCACACTGAGCTGAGGATTTCAATGTGTTGTTCACAATGGGTGTCTTCAGACAGACCTGGGGTTGGCCACCCCGTACCTGCTCCGGGGGTGGTCAGTACCAAGTCCCCCGCGGGGCCGTGTCCAGCCCTGCTTAGGTTGGGTTTAAATGGACTCGGCGGCTGCAGCCCACTCTCCCCAACACCACATTGCGGGCAGATTGTCCGATACACTAGGCTGCCGCCTGCAACTGAATGGGGTTGCCTGGGGCAACCGCCGTCCAAGAACGGAAATACAACAGCCATCCGCCGAGCAGACAGACAGACAGCAGCGCTGCCTCTGATGAGTGCTCCAGGTTTGGGCAGTCTGCTCTGTGAGTGGTACTCTGGGATGTTCTGGAATACCGTGAGTGGCTGGGCAGGAGCGGAGTAGGCAATGCCCGCTCTGCCTGCACATCTGGCTGGCGGCCTGCCTTTATACGGGCGGGGCTACCCAGGAGTGAAGCGGAGCAGAGCCGGGACTGCCAACCGTCTGTTTACACCCAATACGACTTCAAGATCCTTTTCCTGAGTGGGAACCCCTCCTTTAGAACACGAATTGTGTATATATAGTTTGGCTTATTTTTCCCTATGTGCATCATTTTGCACTTGTCAACATTAAATTTCATCTGCCATTTAGTTGCTCAGTCTCCAAGGCTTGCAAGATTCTCCTGCAATTCCCCACAATCCGCTTGGGTTTTAACTGCCTTGAATAACTTTGTGTCATCTGCATATCTGACCACTTCACTCTTTTTACCCCCTTTTCCAAATCATTAATGAATATATTGAACCTCACCAGTCCCAGTACAGAGCCCTGTGGCACTCCACTATTTATTTCTCTGCCCATTTAGAACTACCCTTTGTTTCCTATCCGTTAACCAGTTACCGATCCACGATAGGACACTGCTTCCTATCCCATGACTATTTCATTTCCTCAAGAAATTAAATTTAATTGCCTCTTGTGAGACACCTTATCAAACGCTTTCTGAAAATCCACACACACTATATCAACCAGCTCACCCTTATTCACATAATTATTTACACCCTCAAAAAATTCTAATAGATTAGTGAGGCACAACTTCGCTTTCCCATGTTGACTCTTCCCCATTATTTCATGTTTATCAATATGCTCAATAATTCTGTTCTTCAAAACCATTTCCACCAGTTTGCCCAGCACCTGTCTCTGGTCTGTAGTTTCCAGGATCGCCTTTGGAGTTCTTTTTAAATCTTGGCAGTACATTTGCTATCCTCCAGTCCTCAGGTACAGTGACAGATTTTAGTGATAGGTTAAAAATTACCAATTAGTAGGTTCTACTATTACATATTTGAGTTCCCTCAAAACTCTGGGGTGAATACCACCTGGTCCTGGTGACATGTTACAATTTAGTTTTCCAGTTTGCTCTAGAGCCACTTCCAGAATCACGTTCATTTGTGACCGGTCTTCTGATTCATCACCTACAAAGAATAGTTCTGGTGTGGATATCTCCCAGGATGAAACAAAATCTCAGTAGAGCGCGAAATCTCATCGAAATCCCAGTTCTTGGTTTGTCTCAGATGAACGGAGAACCAGGATTATTTTGCCGAGTTCTCGGTGAGAAAATAAAATAAGATTAAAAAAATATTCTGCATGCACAAAATGGCCACTGGGCTGTTTTGTACATGTGGAAAATGGCCACCACTGTTGACCAAAATGGCAGCAACAGCATTGGCACCATTTTGGTCAAGGGTGGTGGCCATTTTGCACATGCGCATATTAAAAAAAAAAAATCTCATCTGAAAACTCAGACCAGGACTGAGATCTGATGAGATCTTGGTCTCAGTTCTCAAAACCACGAGTTTACTAACGAGTAAAAAAAAATTGGTGTTCGTTCAGCCCTAGTATTTCCCCAACATCCTCTGCAGTAAATACTGTGGCAGAGTGTCCCTTTCACCCCCTGGTCATCTGATGGCCCAAACGACTCTCTGGGCACAGCAGGCATCTTGCTTCTGATGTACCGGGAAAGTTTTCACTATTAGTTTTTGATATCTTTAGCAAGCTGCTCTTCAAATTCCCTCTTCACCTGCCTTACTAATGCTTTACTCCTTATCTGCTGATGCTTATGCTCCTTCCTATTTCCTCATTAAGACTCGCTTTCTATTTTTTAAAGGACACCTTTTGTGCTCTAATACCCTCCTTCACCTCACCACTTAAAAAGGTTTTTCATTTTGAAGTATAATGCAGATGACAAAAAACTAAAAATAATTGATTGTTACAGACTAGAGTATTCCTCACTGGGTATTTTCAGACGTGCAGGACTGGCCTTACCGTGGGGCGGACCAGGGCAGCCGCCCCGGGCCCCACTCCTGGGGGGGCCCCCACACTGCGCTGCCTAAGACAACAGCTGAGCTGCTGTTAGTTTAAAAAAATTAAATCAGTGGCCCGCCCGCCTGAGGCCCTGCCCTCAGAAATCAGAAACAGCCTGGGTGGGTGTGGAAAGGGGGGGGAACTTCCACCCCTCCCACCGCCCACTCGCCTGGGTGCCTCTGCTCTGCTCCCCACCACAGCAGCATTGCTCTCCATGCCGTGTGACCCGACTTTCTACTGTTGTTGCCGGTAGCGCCACAGCTTGAAATCTGCTGTGCTCCTCTGTGCGTGCGCATGCCGGGAGAAGCTATTTCCTGGATCTGGCATGCTGGGAAATGTAGTCCTAGCATCGGCAGATTCAGGAAATGGCTGTTGAACCTGGCATGCGCACGTGCGTGCCGCGGACAAGCACAGTTTCAAAGAGGAAGGGAAAGAGCAGGAGGAGGTCATCATGGCAGGCAGCAGCGGCAGACACGTGGCACGGGCAGGGCAGGGCCAGCCTGGTTGAAGTGTACGTGAGTAGTGACTGTCTTAGTGTGTGTGTTTGAATGGATGTGTGTGTGAAAGAGAGAGAGAGCATGTGTGTGAGTTTGAATGAGTGTGCGTGTGTGAGAGAGAGCATGTGTGTGAGTTTGAATGAGTGTGCGTGTGTGAGAGAGAGCATGTGTGTGAGTTTGAATG
>QEPC01003038.1:353100-364777 GCA_003113815.1 Sphenodon punctatus | reverse complement strand
TTTAGTCTTGTTTTTCTTTCTTTTTGCCCCTTGGGCCTTAGTCCCTCCACCGTTTGTTTTTGGCCTGGGTTATTTAGTTGTTTGGGTCCCTCGGGGCATTTGAAAGGGCCGCGCCCGCCATTTTGCCTCCTACCGCGTTTCCCTCTGCTGCCTCTGCCTCGCGCTTCTAACGCCAGTACTGATCAAGGGGCCTTTTTTTTCTCTATTTTCTTTGGTCCGTTCTGTGCCCCAGACGTTCCCTCGGCTGATCCTGTTTTTTAATTTGTTTGATTTTGGTTTTTTTTTAATGTTTGTAGCGCCGGAGCGGGTTTGCCGGTGGAGCGTGGTTTCGGCGCGGCCGGCTAGTCGCGCATGCGCATTGCGCCCCCTTCTAAAGTCTTTTGATGATATCTTGGACGTCCTTCACCCATGTTTAGTGACCTCATTTGACTTTAGGGTATCTAGGAAAGGAAAGCCTAATGGGTGGTTTGACAAGGACTGTAGAGTGGCTAAGAATACACTTAAGTGGCTTTTTCATCGGTGAAGGCGCAAGAGAGAGAACTTATCACTTGAGATGTACCAATCCTGTAGGAAATCCTACAAGGCTTTGTTGAGGGACAAGAAAAATCAGCACTATATAGCCGGATGGACTGCCATATTGGCAGCAGCAAAGGGGGGAGGGATTCATCCTGTTTTTGGAAATTAATTAAGGGTGCATGGTCGATGTCCTCTAACGATGTAGCGAATGTAATCTCTGCTGATAGATGGGAGAAGCACTTCCACAAGCTTTTTGCAAGCACAGATTTTTTGCCCACAGTGGTGGAAGTGATGTCTTTTGATATTCTTCCTAGGTGTCTCCCGGTCTCCCCGGATGTGGTGTTGGAACTAATCCTCAATCTAAAAAGCTTCAGAGTCTCCGGAGATGTGTGAGGCTGCTTGTCCACATTGCTGAGTTAATTTTGTTCCTCAGAAATGACTGCTGTTGATACTGAGGGGTATGTCGGAGGGGAGTATGTGGTGGAGGCTCTGACAAGAGCTGCTCCCTTACTCCTTTTTTAATGTTTTTTTTTACCCCACAGTTTTGCTTCAACTCAGCTAAGAGAGTTGGTAATCTACACCTGCAGTTCTTCTGAGCCTGAGGTGTCTCCCGTGAACAGTGTTCACACAATTTGTTGGTTAATGATCCTACCCAAGGCAGATACCCAAGGCAGAGAAGGCAAGACCTGTGGGGAGGATCTTTTACTGGCATTTTCTCCCCCCCCCCCAACCCCTTAAGTCTTTATTGTGAACTTAAAAGTGATTTAACAATGTGTCATTTTACTCTACGGGTATTTTTAGACGTTACAAGACCACGGTCAACCACAGTGAAACCCCTGTGGTGACCAAAAGTCCCGTAACGTCTAAATGATTTCCACCAGATGTTCACAACGGTGAACCTCCGGTGGGAATAATTTTGACCATGATTCTGGCTCCGGCCGCCCGTGGTCCACCTGACCATACCGTGGTCATGGTGGCATGGTCCGGAATCGGCAAAAAGTAGTCTTTTACCTTCTGCCAGCCAGTTCATGGCCCAGACCATGACGCGAGATTGGGCACAGCGGCCAGATTGGCCACTGTGCTTGCCCGTCTCCCGGAGGGCGGGCGGACGGGGGAGCGCGGGGGGGCGGGACTGTGCGGCTGTATGTTGTGCTGCACAGCCCCACCCCCTCCCCGATCCCCTGTAGGAATCAGCCGGCACATCTAAACAACGACCGGACTGATTCCTGTCCAGGATCCGAAACGGATCCCGGATTGTGTTTCAGCATGACGGGCCATCGGCCCATCACGTCTGAAATTAACCTAAGACCTTTTTTACATGGACGGGTGTGGGTATGGGTGTTTTGGCACGGTGGGTGGAGGTGGGTGGGCACCTCCATCCACCTCCACCCACGGAGCCTCCTCCGTTTTACTGGAGAACTCCATGGATGGAGGTGGGTGGAGATGGGTGTGCGGAGGTGGAGGTGGGTGTGCGGCACATTCACAAACACCCACCACCCATGGGTGCACACCTACTGCACACCCATCCCCCCACCCACCACCGGCTGTGTACATGGACAACCCCCCCTTCGCCCCCCCCACACACACACTGAGCGGGGGGGCGGGGCGTCCATTTAAAAATGGCCTAAATGAGTGATACAGAGATGTGAGGAGAAAGTATCAGTCAAACATATAAGTAAAACAGGAAGAGGAAGTGTCCTCTAACGTATATCTTGTACTGAGGAGCAACAGACTCTGACAAAAACGTACAGCAGTGCAAGTAAGTATGTTTGTTTGTTTTTTCCTTCCCAGGTAAGTTTTTATCCTTACAAAGTGTGTGATCTTGGCACAGGCACAGGGCAATAGCTATGTCCTTAGATTTCCTGGAGATTTATTGATTTTATATAATCCTCGAGATTTATACCATCTGTGATAATCGGCCAGCACAGTGACCAAATGATGTAGAAGTCCTCAAGTTTTCCATTTAAACCTGCTGCCACTCTTTCCATGGAAACTATGTACCATAGGCTTTGTAACCAATCATTTATAGTAGGGTCGCTTGGGGATTTCCATTTACAGACTATTGAGTGAATCGCTGCGAGGATCAGTATATGACATGTAGGCTTGTGATTAGAGGTGATGTTTTTTATTGTTGTATAATCCCAACAGGGCCGTCTTCGGTGTTAGGTCAAACTCAAGAGGGATATGTTGTTGTATGCGTCGCCAAACCTCGTTCCAGAACTTCAGCACCACTGGGCAATACCACTAGCAGTGTAGGTAAGTCCCTGTCATTCCACATCCCCTCCGGCATGTTGGCGGGTAGCTGGTGTTCATGTTATGTATATGCACTGGGGTCAAATAGAGCTTCATGGCTAGCTTGATTTGGGGTTCTTTTATCATCAAGGATGATGCACAACAATACATATGTTCCCAAATCTGCAACATATTAGTTTTAGTTAGAATAAATTCAAGATCATCACTCCACTTAGAAAGGTAACCCGCATCAGGGGCATGAAATTCATCTCTAGTTGTTTTATACACCTGGGAGAGACATTTGAGGGGGTATGTGTCTAGGAATTGAATTTTCTCAAGTGGGTATATCTCTTGTGTAAGATTCCTTGTCTCTGTGGGAATTAAATATGCTATATACCTTATTGTAAAGCCATTGGTCTACCTTCTCTTTTAGAGTGGACTCTAAAGTATCTTTTGTTTTCATCTGTTTGTTTACAAACAGATGAGAGACTAAATATATACCTTTATTTTTCCAACTGGCTAAGATGTTCCCTTCTCTGGGAGTGAGAGCCCGAATTTTGTTGCTCAACAAGGAGTAAGGGGTTTTCCCTTGGGTAATTTCCAATTCCTTCTTGCAGACATCCCAGAGTTTAAGTGAATAACCAATAAAAGCGTGATACATTACTTCTTTGAGTTTGGGTATGACCATGGTCTTGCTATCAAAGAATTTTTTTAAGTCCTGGAACTGCAATAAATATTTTTCATCTTGGATCCAACCTGGGTCTTTTAAGTCAGAGTACCAACATTTTATAGATCTTAGTCCAGATGCCCAAGCATAGAGTTTTATATTTGGGATAGCCATTCCCCTCTTTTCTGTTGGTGTTAATAAAACTGATCTTCTGAGGCGTGTTTTTTGTTGTTCCAAATAATGTGGGAAATAGTCTTGCTAATTATGTTTCCCTGTACTGTAATTTTAGTAATGTTCAGTTTTAAATTGGTATGTGGTATTTGAATCCCGATTTGGGGACGTGTTTTTGTATCAATTTATGTTCTGCAATGGCCTTCCCAGTTACGTAATAGAGTATTATTATTATTATTATTATTATTATTTGGGATAGATTTGATCCCCGCCAGGAATTCACCGTGGTGAACATCTGGCAGCGAGCGCTCAGACGTTACGGCGATCACGGCCACCACAGGGGATTCACTGTGGTTGACCGTGATCTCGTAACGTCTGAAAATACCCTGTGTGAAAAGGGTCTGTGGGTATTTTCAGATGTTACGAGATCACGGTCAACCACAGTGAATCCCCTGTGGTGGCCATTGTCACAGAGAAACATGGGGTCACACACGTGTAACACGGGACTACATGTTTGGTAAATGTGTGGGGCCAAGAGTTTCACATGGATGTAATGTTACTATAAATGTACACTATGTAATGTTAAAAGTTCCACATGTTGGTAATGTTGACTCTGAGAATTGTAGAACTCAAATTGGGGGCTCTCCTACGTCATCAGCCTGTCGGAAGTGCAAACAGATAACAACGTGTATTGAAAGCTGGCTTGCTAGACGAGCCTATGGAGATGTTAATGAACTTCCATGTTTACCTGGGGCTGCGTACGTGCTCTGGGACACATTCCCTAAAGGCGGGAAATCCGAGACAAAGAGAGTTAAATGCTATATAAGGACAGAGATCCCAGAGGGAAAGAAAAAGAAGAGGGCTTGGAGACTTCTTGCAAAGCTTCTTGGAGAGAACATCTACATACGAAAGAACCAGCCTGATCACAGCAGGCTGGGGGAAAGAGCATGAAGTGAGAGAGGCGAATTGCTCTTTGTAATCTAGAAGCTAGCACCCAGCCACTTACATCATGGCTGAGAAACCAGAACTGCTGGATCTTGTTTTAGGGTAAGATGAATAACTTAGAAACTCAAAACAGTATAAGTTAGGAATGCGTTATATTTACCTTTTATTTCTATTACCACTCTGTTTAACTATCTTGTTTATGTAATCAATAAACTGACTTCTTATTTCATAAAGAAGTGGTCTAGTATCTAATATTGGAACACAAGTGAGCTACAAGAGCCCTCAAGCTCTTGCGAACCCAGAGAGTAAAGAGTCTGTAAACGGGAAGGATCGGGCCCTTGGGTGACAAGAAGTTTCATTGTGGCACACTTGAATTAGCCAGTGAGAGAAACTGATTCAAGAGAACTGTGTGCAAGGGAAACTGAGTCACTCAAACCCGGTAAAGTGGGTGTGTGGACTCCCAATCCCATGACAGCCGTGATCACCGTAACGTCTGAGTGATCGCCGCCAGAGTTTCACCACAGTGAATTCCTGGGGAGGGGGGATCAAATCTAACCATGGTTCTGGACCTCCGGCCAGCCGGAGGTCCAGAACCGTGGTTAGATTTGCCACGATCCGGGATGGGCCCAAAGTAACGTCTGTTAACTTGGTCCATCATGCCTGCCCATCTCCCGGAGGGTGGGCAGTCGGACAAGCCTGGGGGGGGGCGGCGCTGTGTGGCCACACGTCATGCCGCACAGTCCTGCCCCCTCCCCGATCCCCGGTAGGAATCAGGCCAGCACGTCTAAAGGCCGGCCGGCCTGATTCCTGACTGGGATCCGAAACGGATCCTGGTCCGTGGTTCAGTGTGGCAGGCCTCCGGGCCCGGCACGTCTGAAATTACCCTGTGTCTCCAGCCTAGCCCAGCATGCCATTATCTTTTACTGGGCTTGAGATAAAAGGGTTAATTTAACTGCTTTTATTCTTGTATTTCCTCTTAATTACACTAAGGTTAACAAAAGGCTTGCCATCATTTTCAAATAAAGAGAATTTCATTTCAATATTGATACAGCTTACAAGGCTGCATCTTGACAGAAACCTCACAGAGGTAGAAATTTCGTATTTCCACTGATATAATATGCTGGTTTACATTTGACTGTTTACTACAAGCTGGTAGTTTCAGGTAAAAACGTGTCCTGTATTGCCATCCAATGGAGGAAACTGGAATGGCAGTAAAGCATTTACTGAAATCTTTTGTACAGCCTTACGAGTTAGTTACCAACTAGTCTCTTCCTATTACATTTAACTCAAATATCCAACCCCAACCTTTCTGAACAGAGGTGATTGAACAGAGGTTCGCATAGGAAACATATTTAAGTGTTGTCGTGGTGCAGCCAGACGAGCTGCAGAAGCCCAATCCCCACACAGCCCCATGGCAGGCAAGTGCTGCCGCCATGCTGCAGAGCCAGTGTGAGGAGCTGGGGCAGACAGTCCCCCCAACCCATGAGGTAGCTGGAGAAACAGGCCGCTTACAGAGCTCCCGCCACAGCTGGGGTGTTGACACAAGCAGGCGCTCGGTCCTGTCCCCACCTCCTTTCTCTGGCACGGCCTGGACGTGACGTGGCCACATGTGACAGGTGCTAGTGACCGTCACTCAAGGCCCCGCAGCGGCACTCACAGCATGGTGGGGCAGGCATGGCCTGGGCACACGGGTTACCACGCCTTGGGCAGCCTTACCCCTCGTTGGGTAAGGCTGCTCTGCGACACGCCCTCAAACTTTGTCCAAGGACGTGTTGCGTAGCAGCCAGATGTTTTCCCCTCACCATGCTGTGGGGGGAACAGCTGGCGGGCATCGGGGTGCACAATGCACTGCACTGCATGGCCCGGCTGCCCAGAGTGGCTTAAGGCTGCCCAAGGCATGGTAGCCTGCCCACAGCATCTTGTGGCTGCCCCCAGTGGCTGCTGGAGTGGCTGCTGCGGCGATTTACTCTCTTCCCATGATCACTGTAAGGGAACGAAGAACATGCAGAATCAACTACTGCCATTTGTGCCGTGTTCCCTGCCCCCACGTTATTCCGCCATGTTTCCACACCCCCGACAGGCTGCCTTGTTGTCTTCCTCCCCCCTGCCCACCATGTTCCTTTCCTCCTCCCCCACCACTATGTAGCTGCCCTCCCCTCACTCCTGTGCCTACTGTTCATGTGCTCTGGGCCTGCGTCCCAGTGATTTTAAGGTTCCTCCCCCACTGTCTCACAGCCACCTCTCAACACAGCAACCAATGGGAAAGATAATGAAATCACAATTAATGAAAGCATTTATCATCCAGCTGCATGAACCAAACACCTTCTCCAGGACTCCGGGGTGAGTGGGGGTGAAATGGGCATGTGGACACCCACCTGGTGTGGTCTACCGTCTTATTTGTTAAACACACACACCCCAAGAGAAAAGGAAGGGCTAAAAGTGTAGAAACATGGGGAAGCCAAATATGCGGACACACAGACACTGGTTCAGCATTGGGGGTGAAGACATCCTCCCCCAGTCACCAGACTTAAAAGTTAAGTTTAAGGGATCAAACTCTCCTGTTCTCGTATTTGCCTATAAATTGCCAAGTGCTGTGGGGGTCTCTAGAGTTTCTGAGGCCTGTTGGCTTCCTCTTTCATGCAGAGTTGCTGACTTCTACAATCCTAGGTGCGAGCTAATGCATTTTCTTCAGCCCACCCCCAGCTGCTGAGATCGTGAGAATTGCGACACGTGTTACCATTTTAGAAACAAAAATCCTTTAAATTTTGTAGGAAACATCTTGAAACCCGATGGCCTGGGAATCCAAAATCCAAACAGAAACTAAGAGACTGTTTTGTCTGTGCTCTGTATTATTATTATTTATTGATTTATATAGCACCAGCAGTGTACCTGGCACGGTACAATCCATAGTTGTAGACAGGTCCCTACCTCAAGGGGCTTGCAATCTAAGAGAGACAAGGAAGGGAGAGGTGAACATCAGGAAAGACAAGGATACGTTTATGAGGTTCTAGGTGCACGTGGTTAACGTAGGCTGCTTGCCCACGTTACCTTGAGCGGCGATTCTCCGGGCAGCAAAGCTCCCGGCTGAGAATCTTAAGGTGAGGTGTGTACGTGGGCGCTGGGTTAAAAGTGTAATCAGTCGTGTCATGCGGCCTTTTTTTTAAAATGAATGACAGGGCTCGGTGGCTCGAGAGCATGATTGTGTCACGCCGCACCCGCAGGCACTAGTGCGGCGTGGCGGACCACGTGGGAGCACTCCAATTGGGGGTAGGCGGGGAGGAGTTTCCCCGCAGCCATCAAGCGGTGGGAAAAAGGAGCTGACAAGGCAGAGGCAAGCCCCGCGCCCCAGAGGACTCCACAGGGCCCCGCCTAGGCGCAGCGCATGCCTGGCAGAGGCGGGGCAACACCAGGGGGCGGGGCTCATTCAGCACAGCTGTGGGAAGGGAAGCAAAAGGATATAAGCAGCCAGCAGAATGCAGGTTACCCGCCGGTAATCTTTGAGAGAAGCTGGCCCCTATCCTGATTACCTTGTTGATTTCCTCTTGCTCTGATTCCTTGACTTGTTTCCTTGCCCCAGAGGAAACACCTTGATCCCTGACCCTTCCTGAATTCCTGGAGTGCAAGTGTGAGTGTTTGGAGTGTGACTGAGGGTGTGTTTGAGGTGAGTGTATCTTTTCCTTTTCTGTGTCTAATTATCCTTGGTTTGGAAAGTTGTTGTGAGTTACCCTAGCCCCGCTGCACTACTTCCTTGTACCTCTTTCCCTTCCTCCTCCTGCCCCCCCCCCAAGAGAAAGCCCTTTCCCTTCCCTTGGTTTCACGACCACTTCTCACCCTTCCTGTTCCTGGGCTTCCTTCACCTTCCCCCTCCCCTGGTTTGCCGTTTCCCCAAATCTCCCCCCCATGCACCCCCTTCACGGTCCCCTTCCCCCTCCCGTGGACTCTGCGTTAGGCGAGTGTGTGGACGCTCTTACCCTCTCCTTCCTCCCCTGTGGGCAATTGGTGTCTCTCTCTCTCCCTGTGATGATTCAGGCTGCCTCCGCCAGGGAAGGAACGTCCACACGAGATCCTGAGGGAATTACCTTACCCCGAGAGTTGTGCAGAGAGACATCGCCCTTCTTTTCCTGGAAACCCCAGTAACCCCCTCTCCTCCCTCCCTTTACTTCCCCCCCTTCCCTGTGACAGATTGGAGGTGGCAGATAGCAGGGGTGAGTCAAGGACGTGGGTTTATATGACAGATAGGACGGCAGGAGAGAGGGGAGTGAGCAAGTCAAGGGTGGAAGAAAGGGAGGAGTTGAAGGCGGAGCCAGCAGAGTCCAGGCCACTGGTAGAGGAGACAGATAAGAGAAGGAGGAAGCAAAGTCAAGAGAGTCAATGGACTGTAGGTCATGGAATAAGCGAGACTGAGGTTGGGGAAGCAGGAGGAAGCGGCGAATGGGAGAGACAGAATGAAACAAGGGGATGGTGGGACAGGAAGGGCGTCAAAGGAGAGATCGGAGAGAGAACAGTTTTTTTATAAGAGGTCGAGGGAGTGGCCATCACTGTTGCGATGCATCAGGCAGTCAGTCCACAGATGAAAGTCAAAAGAAGAGGTCAGTGAGAGGAAGCGGGAAGGAAGCAGCAGTCAGAGTCCAAGTGGATACTGAAGTCCCCGAGAATAAGCGTGGGAATATTGTTGTTGGCAAGAAAAAAAGAAAGCCCAGCGTCAAAATTAGACAGAAAAGAGGAGGGAGGCCCGGGGGGGGGGCGGGTGGTAGATGACAGCAACACGGAGGCAGAGGAGCCAGTAGAAGCGAATGCAATGGGCCTCAAAGGAAGAGAGAGGGAGGAGTGATGAGGGGCTGCAAGTGCCAAGATTTCTCAAGGAGCAACCAACACCGCCACCACCATGGCCATCAGAGCGTGGCGAGTGGGTGAAAGTAAGGCCACCAAGGGCGAGGGCAGCAGGATGGCAGTGTTCTGGGGAAATCCAAGTTTCTGTAAGGGCAAGGAGCTGGCGGGTGAGGAGGAGATTGTGAATGAATGATGCTTTATGGACGGAAGAGGGGGAGTTCCAGAGGGCGCAAGAGAAAGGCAGCTGAGATAGGGTGAGACGGGGGGTGGGGATCAGGTTTGGGGAGGAGGGGGGGTGGGAGCAGGGAGTAGGATTTGGGAGGACTGAGATATGGGGAGGTGGAGAAATGTTGCTCCAGGGGGAGGGAGGGGGGCGCTGGGAGAGAAGGAGGCAAAGAGGAGAAGGGAGGAGAGGTACATGGAAACAGACCAGATATTTGCTGCAGGTGGACGGGAGTGGCAGACGGGTGCCACATGTTGTTTTGATGCGGTGAGTGGTGTAGCAGAACGTCACAGGAACAGGGATACGTGGCAAGGACTCGAAACGGCCACAAAACGCCCAGCGCCCTTTTGGTTGCCTTCTGCTGCTGCCCTCAGGAGCAGCTTTCGAGGAGATGGAAGAAGATGGTTACCTGGGGGTGGAGCATGTGAATGGGAGGTCCAGCAAGGCAGATCATTGGCGGCCAAGCATGCAAGGAGGCCGCACAACCCTCCCCCTTTACAGCCCTCTCCCCTCAGGAGCAGCTTTCAGAGAAAGTCTGCTGTAAATGCTGATGTCTCTGAAGTAATTAGATTTATTCATGGTTTTCACCAAACACAGGTCTCTTAAGCGGTCTCACTTCTGTTCTAACATTGTAATATTATTGCTTAGTAAAATCAAGTGTATTGAAATTTATAAAGACAAAGATGATGGAAATAGTCTTGAATTCAAACATTCTTTAATAACCAACATTTAAATCAATTTGTCAATCTGAAAATCTCATTCATTCCCACATAGTAAAAATCTGTCTAATGGAAGTGAGAAAGTATTTTTCTCCCTCTCTGTTATTTTTTTTCTTCCCAAATCCAGCTCCCCTCCCCTCACAAATCCGACTCCCAGCAGAGCAGGAGTTAATCAGCCCCACAAATTCCTCAGGAAGGGCGTTGGCCAACTCAGTTCCGACCAAACCCGTTTCTGAGCCAAGTAAAAGTGAAACTAACTGCTCCTCCTCCTCTTAGTCCTCCCAGCCATGGCTGCAGCAGACCCGGTGAACTCTCTGCAGGAGGCTGCTCTTTGCTCCATCTGCCTGGATTATTTTCAAGACCCAGTGATTCTGAGGTGCGGGCACAACTTTTGTCAAGGCTGCATCACTAAGTGCTGGGAGGGGTCCTCGGCCTCCCCCCCTAATTCCTGTCCCGAGTGCAGAGAGCAGTTCCAGGAAGGAGAAATGCAGGTAAACAGGAAGCTGAAAGACATGGCTGAAATACTTAAAAAAATGAGTTCCCAAGAGGCGAAAAAGCCCAGACTGGAGAGATTGTGCCTGGAGCACCAGGAAGCTCTGAAACTCTTCTGCGAAGTGGATGAAACCCCCATCTGTCTGATCTGCAGAGAGTCTCGGGCTCACAAAGCTCACTCTGTGCTTCCCATAGCTGAGTCTGCCAAGGATTATAATGTAAGATGAAAATAATGATTCTGTTTGTCAAGCATTTAGTGATCCTCCTGAATAGATCCAGGGGAAATCCTAACAGTAGTGCCATGAAAGGAGCTGCCCAAAGTTACAAAGACAGAGAAGGGAGGGGCCATTCTCTAAGGCATGAAGCATTGCCTAATAAGTCAGGGTCAGGGACCTTTTCCTTGGGGAGAGCTCTTGGAAAATCAGTACAAGCGCCATTGGCTGGAAAGGAAGCTGGGGGGCGGGTCCTTAACTAACGTGTTCATTTATTTTTATTTATTTATTTTATAGATTTATACTCCGCCCCTCCTGCAAAGCAGCCTGGGGTGGCGTCCAACAATAAAAGACAATAAAAACAATTTAAAACATTCCATACAATAATAATTAAAATATTAAAACAGGGCTAAATATAATAAATAATATAATAAATAACAAATCAGGTGGGGGAGCTAAAAACCCCTCACCCTACCCTCCCACCCTCCCCAAAGGCCTGGGTGAACAGCCAGGTTTTGCAACTTCGCTGGAATGTCAACAGGCTAGGGGCCAGGCGAGCTTCCTCCGGAAGGGAGTTCCAAAGGCGCGGCCCGGCCACCGAGAATGCCCTCTCCATTGTGGCCCCCCGCTTAACACGGGGGACCTCCAAGAAGGCACCCCCGGCAGACCG
>QEPC01003038.1:339599-350820 GCA_003113815.1 Sphenodon punctatus | reverse complement strand
TGGATGTTGAAGTCCCCCAGAACCAAAGTCCTGGAGGAGCCCAATACCACCTCCGAGGCCAGCTCTGCTAGAGCGGTAAGGGATGCTGCCGAACAGGAAGGGGCCCGGTACACCAGCAGCACCCCTAGCTTGCCCCCAGCCAAATCAAACACCATGTGCAGGGCCTCTATACCCATAATCTCCCGAACTGGATACCTCCTAACAGGCCACTCCTCTCTAAAAACAATAGCTACACCACCTCCCCGGCCGCCCGTGCGGGGCTGATGCTGCATGGCATACCCGGCCGGAACGAGATCTGCCAAAGTTGGACCGGCCAGATCGTCCAGCCAGGTTTCTGTGATACATGCGAGGTCCACGGCCCCATCCAAGATTAAATCCCGGATAATTGGGGCCTTTTTCACATCCTTGTTCAGGATGAAGGAAGAAAGGGAGGGTCTAGATCAGGGGTGGAGAACCTTTTCCCTCCCAGGGGCCACTTTAAAAATTAGTACAAGCTCTGAGGGCCACATAGAAGTTGTGGGCGAGGAGGTAGGGTGGCCAGATATGCAAATTTTAGATGACACTTCTGAGGAATACAGGTTGCAGGACTGCATTGATGCCAATGCACCCCTGCAACCTGTATTTCTCATAAGCGTCCTCTAAAATTTGCATATCTGGCCACCCTACGAGGAGGTGTACGGGGCGCACTCAAGAAAAGTGGGCAGGCAGGGACCATTATTGGCTGCGTCCGACCCCAGGACGGGGCTGGCAAGCAGATGTGCATCACCGCCATTGCTAGCCCCATCCCAGATCGTGGCCAATCTAATCATGGTTCTGGACCAGAGGTTGGCCTCAGGTCCAGAACCGTGGTTAGCTTTGACCCCCGCCAGAGATTCACTGTGGTGAACATCTGGCGGGGCTCAAATAGACGTTATGGCGATCACAGCCACCACCCTGAATCCACTGTGATTCAGGGTGGTTGACTGTGATCACGTAATGTCTGAAATTACCCACAGGTTTTTATCAGAATCACATATATTTACTCCATTTCTTATATGATAAAACTGAAAACTCTTTTAACCATTTTGTATGGGTTTCATTTTAATTCTTCTTCTGTTGGAAGTCAGACCAGACCAATGGTGACTCTTCCTAATGAACTGAACACCAATCTGCTAGTTTGCTCAAAGCTGCTTTATTCGAGGTACTCTGTCTAGGGAACCCCAGCACCAGCTCACCCCAAACAAACATGCCCCGTAGCAAATAGCCCTTGTCTTCATCCACCATCATTTTAAATAAGCCCCTTGGAACAGAAACAGCCGTTCCCTTAACCGTCCTGCGGCTGCTGCTGCCAGATAATGAAGAGACCGTGAGGAGCCGAGGGTATGGGGAGGGCTGCAGAGCTGGGTTTAGTCAATGCGGTGCCCTCCCTGCTCCCCTCAGGGCCCGACTGGGGGATTCAAGAGTGAAAGGAGTTTGATATTTTCAATATGTGAATAATATTTGTATTTTCTATGCCCTCTCATCCTGTAATTCGGACGAAGGGACCGATCTCCATCTGGCCACAAGGAGGCAGCAAAGCAACTTTCAACTGGGCATGTGTAGGGGATCGTGCCCTCGCTTTCCCAGTTGAAAGTCTGCCTACGGACCGGCAGGAGCTAGCAGCAAGGTGCTCTGCACCCACGGCGACTTTCGAGCCCCGATCTCCTTATGAGGGGGGGGGCTCTTAATTTAACTTACAGGGCTGCTTCCGATTAGCAACGCGCTAAGGTGCCACCACGGCAAACTGCCTTAACTCCTCCCATCCCCCCGGAGCCGGCTGTCGAGGACAGGCCGGGGTAGAGCAGGCGCGGGATTTGGCTCACAGAGCACGCCCCCCCGCACGGGCCGCTTGCTATGGTTGAAGCCGCCAAGACCTGCCGGGCCGCAGCTCTACGCTCTGCGTCACAGAAAGAGGGCCCCGTAGCGGCAAACTCAGGGGAAACCGAAACCACATGCAATTTCCCTCCCGCCCGGATCCAGACCGAGGTTGGCATGCAGCACGAGGAACCCCACAGAATGGAGGAGGAGGAGGAGAATGAGGAGGAGGTAGCATCAATTGCCTCCTCACAAGTAAGAGGGGCCCAATCCCTAGATTTCCAGCAAATACAACTGGACGCTATTAGATCCATGATGGGGGTTTTGTCACGAATCGGGAGTAACCAAAACGGCGCGGCGCTCTCACAAGCGACCCCGCCTTCCCCCCACCCCAAGGGATCAGGGATTTAAGGGATCAGCCAAGGCTGCTGGCAAGGGCAAACAGAAGCCAACGCAAGCCCTCATGCAAAAGATCCCTTAAGGGACCTCCTAGGTTCCTCTTCGGAGGAGAACGAACAGGACTCCCTTCTCAGCGAGGAGGGCGAATTACACCAAGAGGAATCTAGTGCTGACACCTCCCCACCCAAGAAGCGCAGCAGACCTAAATCAGCCCAGGCCCAGCCTCCTTGCAGGAGGCCTCTTCTGAGGAAGAGCCGGCAACTGCTTCTTCTGCCCACTCCCATCACTCCTCTGAGGGAGAGGCGCAGGGCTGGGAAGATATCCTTTCCGAAGGGCATAAGGAACTGGGCAGGGAGTTCCCACACGACCAGGGACCCAAGTTAATCAGGAGAGCAGAGAGGGTGCTTAAAGTAACTCCCAGGACCCCGAAGAAACAGAAGGAATTGGATTCTTCCGAGGAGGAGGAGGACGATTCAGATAGAGAGTACATCCCCAAACTAGACCACAGCTCTAAAAGGGCCTCCTTAGACAGAGCCTTTGAAAAAATAATAAGAGCTCAATGGAAGCAACCTACCAAATCCTCTAAAAATGTCCAAAGCTCAACAGACCCTTTATTCTTTCAACAAGTATGGCAGCCCAATCTTCAGTCTGCCCCAAGTGGACGCTGCAGCCGCCTCCGTCGCCTGCCAAACCGTGTTCCTGGCCGATGGAGACCTCTTGCCCAAAGACACAACTGACAAGGGGGTGGAGATAGGGCTAAAGAAAAGCTACGAGGCCCTGTCCAACATCTTGCGCATGGCCACTACCACATCATACGTGTCTAGGGCCATTATGAAGTGGTTCATGCTGGGAAAGGACCCCAGTATTTCCTCTGCCCTGTCCCGTAAGCTTGCCACCAATGTCGCCTTAGCCCATGCGTTCCTAATGGATTCATCTATGGACATGCTCACCAGGGTGGCCAAGGGCATAGCTGTGAACGTGGCGGCCCGGCGTAGGCTGTGGCTCCGCTCCTGGTAAATAGTACCTTTAAAGGGGGCAAACTATTCGGATCTGCCTTAGAAAAGGCGCTAGCCGGGGCATCCAATAAGGACAGGAAACACTCCCTAAACCAGGTCCAGACATTTAAAAGCTTTTTTCGTCCCTTCAGCCATTTCAACCAGGGACCCCGATTCAGCCAGTTCACAGGCACCACCTGGAACTCCCAGTCTCACAACAGGAATCAGAGAAGTCAGGGAACAAGATCCAACAGATCCGCTCCACACCAGCTGCACCCCAGGCGCTCTGGATCACCTTCACGCAAGCAGGAATTATGACTGCTCTGAACCTTCTTGCCTCACCTCTACCCGGCTCAGCGCCCAGCTGCTGCACTTCGCACCCAGGTGGGTACAGTCAGCCACAGATGCCTGGGTCCTCCAGACAGTGGCGTGGGGGATACTCGATAGAGTTCAAATACACACCAAAAGGGCTCTTCTGGGTATCCCCCCGCTCACGCATCCCCACCAAACACAAGGCGATGCTCGCAGTTAGCCAGGCTCCACCACATAGGAGCCATAGAGAGAGTGCCATGGCATGAAAAAGGAAGAGGGCTATACTCCATTATCTTCATAGTCCAAAAGAAAACAGGGGACTGGAGGGGGGTCCTCGACTTGAAGCGACTGAACAGGTCGCTTCGAAAACAATGATTCAAGATGGAAACGCTGGCGTCGATATCCATGGCCCTATCCAGGAACAACTGGATGTCCTTCTTGGACCTCAAGGATGCCTATCTCCATGTCCCCATCCTCCCGGCCCACAGGCGATGGCTCCGATTCTGCTACGAAGGTCAGCACTGGCAGTATCGGGCCCTCCCCTTCGGGCTGTCATCAGCACCGCGGACCTTCACCAAGGTACTCGTTCCCCTTGTTGCAAATCTCCGCATGGAAGGGATAGCAATCTTCCCTTATCTAGACGACCTACTCATCAGGGCACCGTCACAACAAATCGCGCAGGCACATTTGCAGCGCACCATCTCATACCTGCAACACCACGGGTTCCTGATGAACAGGGACGAGAGTCAACTCACACCCACGCAACATTTGGAGCACCTAGGTGTAATCATTGACACCACACAGGACAGAGTGTTCATTCCCCCCCACCCCCAGAGACAACACAAAATCAGACGACTAATCAGGACGGTACGAGCTGAACATCGCATCCCACTTCTCACACTCGCATCCCTGCTAGGCCTGATGGTCTCATCCACCCGCCACCTTCAATGGGGCCGTTTTCACTCCTGAGCTCTTCAGTCCCTGCTCAGACCATGGCAGACAGCCATCATCAGCAACTCTCCTGCTACCATTGCAGTCGACCAGAACATGCTGCTGTCACTCTCATGGTGGGAACACCCACACAGGTTTGACCTAGGAGTTCCCCTGACAGAACCAGACAGGCTGACAACAACAACAGATGCCAGCCAGTCAGGATGGGGAGCCCACCTGCTCACGGAAGCTGCACAAGGACTCTGGTCTGCACAAGATCGCAGACACAGCATCAATTGGATAGAGCTCAAGGCTGTTAGACTCGCCCTCCTCTACTTCAACCAACGTGTGCGAGGGAAGCACATACTGATATTCACGGACAACACAACCGCTCTAGCTTACGTCAACAATCGAGGGGATCAAGATCCCCTGCCCTCCACAGGGAAGCCTCACAACTACACCTATGGGCAGAAAAACACCTCCTCTCTCTCACGTCACGTCACATCAAGGGGAATCAGAATGTAGAAGCGGACTGGCTGAGCAGGAAGTTAGTGGACCCTGGGGAATGGTCCCTCAGTACAGTGACCTTCAACCTGATTGTCCGCATGTTCGGCCTCCCAGTACTGGACCTATTTGCCTCAGCGACCAACACCAAAACGAAGCGCTTTTTCAGCAGGTGGCCTCACCCCAAGGCAGAGACACAGGATGCTCTCTTTCAGACATGGCCCCAGGGCCTACTGTATACCTTCCCTCTGTTTCCCGTGCTACATCGAACAATACACAGAGCCAAGAAGCTTCGAGCCACGATCATCATAGTGGCCCTCTTCTGGCCCCACAGACTGTGGTTTCCCGACCTATTCGGTTTAGCCACAGGGGACCATCTAGAACTCCCAGTGACCCTAACCCTATTGACCCAGGGGCCCCTCCTTTACAATCAACCGAGGTTCCTGAAGCTGACAGCCTGGCTATTGAAACCGCAGCCCTTTTGAAATTAGGGTATTCGACCCCGGTCATACAGGCGCTCCTGGCATCCCGGCGCAAGTCCAGCAGGCGCATCTACCAGTGCTCCTGGAGGATTTTTGTCAGTTGGTGCCATTCCCATCAGGTTCCCCCCCCCGTTCCCTGACAGTCCTGCACGTCCTTCAGTTCCTCCAAGAAGGATTAGACAAGGGCCTCCGACCAAATACATTATCCAGGCAATTAGCAGCCCTAGATAGTACCCTAGGAGCCTCTTCAGGACAACGACTAGCTTCCCACCCTCATATTAGGCAATTCATGAGGGCCGCACGCTGCATCTCCCCTCCAGTTGTTCATAGGCTCCCTAACTGGAGCCTCAGTGTAGTTCTCCGGGCCCTAACTGAAGCCCCTTTCGAACCCCTCAGAGAGGTCTCCTTGTCTTGTCGATCAAGGTGGCATTCCTAATCACCATCACCTCGGCCAGAAGAATTTCAGAAATTGGTGTCCTTTCTATTGAACCGGCCCTTTGCACCTTCCGGAAAGAATCGGTAGTCCTCTGTTTAGACCCTACCTTCCTCCCGAAGGTCTCTTCCCTTTTCCACCTTTCACAAGAAGTGGTCCTCCCTTCCTTCTGCCCCAATCCCCGACACAGGCTGGAGAGGCTATGTCATACCCTGGACGTACGCAATGCGCTCAAAATTTACATTGAGCGTGCTCAGCCCTTTCAGCGAACGTCCGGTCTGCTAGTTAATTACCATCCACACTCAAAGGGTACCAAGGCCTCTAAATCGGTCATTGCAAAATGGATCTTGGCCTGTATCGTGGATGCTTACAGGGCAGTAGATCTCACACCCCCAGCCAGAACACTAGCACATTCTACCAGGGGGGCTTTTAGATCTAGAGCCCGTTGGTGAAATATGCAAGGCAGCCACATGGAAAAGCATGCACACCTTCACCAAACACTATAAAATAGATCTGTTCCAATCAGCGGAGGCCGCCTTTGGGCGGTGGGTGCTGCAAGGGGTACTGAACTCACCCTAGGCGCCCGGTATCCCCCCCCCCTTACCAAATGATACACTGCTTTGGTACCTCCTTTTGTCTGAATGACCGGACGAGAGGGCATAGAAGAGGCAATTGGGTTCCTTACCTTGGGAATTGCTCTTCTATGTCCCGAGAGAGAGGTCATTTGGCCCACCCGGGTGTTATTTCCCGGGCGCCTTCGATCCTAATTTATGTTCCCCGTCAGGGATAGTTCCGTAATTGATCCCCTCAGAGGGGGAGTGGTTCAATTCTTTTTTTCTAGATAAGTAGTTTATGTCCCTTCGGCTGTGGTACACCTGGGGAAGCCAGGGCGCGGATCCCCTACACATGCCCAGTTGAAAGTTGCTTTGCTGCCTCCTTGTGGTCAGAGGGAGATTGCTCCCTTCGTCCGAATGACCTCCCTCAAGGGACATAGAAGAGCAATTCCCAAGGTAGGGAACTCAATTGCCTCTTCTCCTGTTGTGAAATTTATCACTTCACTGTTGCCGATCCAAACCCCCACATGTGCGCACGTTGTGTGTGGTTTATCTGCAGTTCACACACACATCTTATTCCCCGTTACGGGATGCACGTGGAGTTTAGGGTTGGCCCCATCGTTCTCACTTTGTTATCTGTAACTTCCTTCAGTTTGTTCACTTTGTTTTTTTTCTTGTTCAGTTTTTCTTTATTCACTACATCCATGTCTTTATCTTACTTTGTTCACTTTTTGTTTTTTAACGATCTTACCCAGTACTTTCTATGACTTTCTCCTGAGTTCTTCTGTCACAAAGAGATGGACCAAATCCACATTTGATCCCACCAGCAAAACAGCACCACCCAAGGCATAAAATACCAAATAGAGAAGTAAAAAAATGTATTGAAGTATCAGAGTTATTTATTATTATTATTTTTATTTATTTATTTAAATTATACCCAGGACTTCCCACAAAGGCTCATGGCAGCTTACAAAAATTATACCCAGGACTTCCCAAAAAGGCTCATGGCAGCTTACAAAAATATAAAAGATATATAAACATAAAACATGTATTAAAAACCTATAAAAGCAGTTTAAAAATCCCTTAAGCCCCACCCAACAACCCTCTCCCTATCCCCTCCACTCAATCCTACTCAAACCTATCCCAGCCTACCAAATGTCTGGCCAAACAAAAAGATCGTACATCTATTCCAAAAGGCAAACAGGCTCGGGTTTAGGTGGCCTCCAAGGAGAGAGAGTTCCCTAATTGTGGAGCAGCCACCAAGAACCCCTCTTTACGTGCCCTCGTTGTACGTACCTGACGGGCATTTTGTACTCGCAAAAGGGAGCCCTCAGCCAACCTCAGAGGATGTGACGGAACATAAGGGAAGAGGCGGAAGGTAGCCAATTAATGTGAATGAGAAATAAATGCATAATGAAGTGACAATCAAAGGACAACCAGTGCAAATTTCACAAAGAGATAATTTTCACTCCAATCTGCCAATTTGAATAGGTGAGATTTGGAAAAGAAAAAAAAACCTAAAAAAATATTAATTCCCCCTCCAACATATTATTTATTTATGATTAAAATTTATCTCTCCCCGCCCCCCCCTTCCCCCCTGCTATAAGCATTTCAGGGCAGCTAACAACATTTTAAAATACATAACTAAAATACAATTAAAACAACATAATATCCCCAGATTAAAATAACCCAACCCATCCACCCCATCTCCCTCGGTAAAGGCCCAGCGGAACAGCCAGGTCTTACACTGTCTACGGGAAGAGGGGAGGTCGGTGGACCTCCAACGTGAGGGAGTTCCACAGCTGTGGCACAGCCACAGAAAACGCCCTCCACATGGTCGACATCTGGGAAACCTGGGGGACCTTCAGGAGGGCGCCCCCGGCCGACCGCAGGGACCGATCCAGAATCCGGAGGGTGAACCGGTCCTGCACCAGCTGCAGTCTCTGAACCAGCACCAAGGGTAGCCCCATGTAGCATGCGTTACAGTACTCCAGTCTTCTGAGGAGTGTGGGGAAACGCTGAGACCTCACTGCTCAGAGCCTGGGGGTTCGATGGGAGAGAATGTGAATCGTCCAAACTCTCTCTGCAAAACATCATTTAAAAAAAGTCAAAAAGCAGCCAGACCTAAACCAATTTGTCTGTCTTCAGGATCAAATTCTGAGAGAACTGGGAATTCTGAAGGAGAAAAGAGAAGAGATTCTGGCCTTGAAATCAAGTGGGAAAAAGGAAAGCCAGGAGCTGCTGGTAGGTGCAGCTGTTCCTCAGAGATAAATGTGCACAGGGACATTATTGATACAGTGCAGCTAGCCCGAGTGTTGCCAAACCAAGATTGCCTCATATGACTAAATATCCAGGGCTTGTTTTTATTTATTTATTTAACTTATAATCTGTCGCCTTTTTCGGAGACTACAGATGGGTAGGGATTTATTTATTTCAATAGCACCAGCAATGTACCTGGCACTGTACAATCAGTAGTTAAAGACAGGTTCAAGAGGCTTGCAATCTAAGAAAGAGAAGGAAGGCGAGACGGGAGAGAGGGACGTAGGGAGAGACAAGGATACTTTCATGGAGTTGAAAAGTGACAGGTGCAGCCTTCTCAATGTAAAATGTAAGTAATTAAAACTCGGATTGCTGAGATTTCAGCTGTTAGTGCTTAAAACCCACCTAAAACTGCAGGACGTGCCACAGTAGACCATTGTTTTGTATTGGACCGCTTGATAAACAAATATACGCAAATCAGGAATAGCAAACTCTTCGCCGCATTTGTTCTCAAATCAGCTTTTGATACTATAGATTGGGACCTGCTCTGGGCAAAGTTGGCGTCCACAAATTTAGACAGACGACTTCTATTTTTGGTCTGAGAGTTGCATTTGCATACTTATATGAGAGTTCACTTAACCCATGACGGTGACCTAACTGACTCTATTCCTGTACATCTAGGGGTAAAGCAGGGGTGCGTGTTAGCACCCTTCCTTTTTAAGTTTTATATAAATAATATAGTCAATACTTATAAAAATGAGATGACCTTGGCACCACGCATAGGTAGGAAGGCTCTTCCCATTCTTTTGTATGCGGATGATATGGTGTTGTTATCTGCTGTGGAAAATGGACTAAGAAGTACTTTGCTGGTGTTGGGTTCCTATTGCAGAACTGAAAAATTAAAGATTAACTATTCTAAAACTAAGTTACTGGTGTTCTCTAAGAGGGTATGTACCCATAGTTGGGAACTTGACGGAGTAAAGTTAGCACAGGTCCCTCGGTTTAGATATCTAGGATTGGTCTTCTCTGCTTCCGGCTCCTTGGTTCACCAGGTGGCAGCTGCTAAGTTGAAAGCTCAGCAAACGGTCGGGGGCATTAGCAATTTTTGGGCCACTAAGGTTGGTAAATTGATTAAACCAGCCCTACAGTTACTTATGCAAAAACCTATGCCCCAGGTCTTGTATGGGGCTGAATTGTGGGATTATGTTCTTTCCTCCTTGGAAGTCCTTCAAAATAAGCTCCTCAAAAAGTTTCTGGGGATGCCTAGTTATACACCTGTGCCCCTTTTGAGAACTGAAACAGGCACTCTTTCAGATGACTATAGGGCCCAAGTGTCCATTTGTAACTACTGGATAAGGCTAATGGGCATGTCTAAAGACAGCTTACCCTATGCTTGTTGGGAAGAGCAGGAAGGCTTTAAGCATAGGAACACATGGAGACTACATTTCTCTCATTTATTGAATAAAATTGGCCTTTCCTTAAAGGCCTTGAAGGGTTTCCCACGTGGTTCAGTGAAAAGATTTCTGGGAACCTGTCTATCTGATATCCACAAACAGCAGAATATCACATTAGCTGCTGCGTCAGTAGTTGCTCTATCTACGAGAAGATTAAACCAGTTCATCAACTAGAGTTTTATCTTTGCCGTATAGAGAATTTTGCCCTTAGAAAAGCAGTTACATTGACGAGATTTCAGATGATGCCCTCTAAAGTTTGAGAGGATCGCCTTAAAGTGATCCCTTACAATTACAGGTTATGTGACTGCAATCAGCATATTGAGGATTTAACCCATTATCTTTTCGACTGTGTGTTAACAGCCGATATCTGTTATCAATTTAGGAGGTTGTTTTGTCCAGAGGCTCCTTGGCAAAATTTGGATCAAAAACTTGTAGATATATTAGCCAACTCAAATCATAAGGTGATGCAAAGAGCAGCAAACTTTCTTCTTCTGCTGGCCACAAGAAGGAGATTAGATTTATTAGGAAATTAGATGGGAAATCTTATTTTTATGTCTGGTTCTCACATCCGAAATTGTGTGTAGACCTAAGGATTGTCTTAGAATATATGTTAAAGATTTTACTTTTCTGTTTTGTAAATTGGTAATGTTGTCCTTGTAGTATACGTAAAACGTTACCAATTTATATTGGAATTGCGCTTGTTGAGACATTATTGTGTTGACTCTTCTTGTTGTTATTACTGTTAATATTGTTGTACTGTACTTTTTGCATCAACCAAGTGGTTGTGTCAAATAAAGGATTATATCTATCGATCACCTAAAACTCTTGTGCCACATGGTAACATAAGAATTACTAAGGGATGAACTCCTTCCTCTCTGGATCACACCCCTGCTCATTTAGTTAGCCATGTCTAGTGGGTTTTTGCTCTGATTTCCCAGAGTGCTCCCTCCCTGCTGCATTACTGGGCTTTTCAGGCACCATCGATCTGATAATCGAACACTCTAATAACATGTAATGGATTAATTCTGTTCTAAGTGGCAGCCTGGGCTTGGGGGGGGGGGGGGGG
>QEPC01003038.1:294591-313280 GCA_003113815.1 Sphenodon punctatus | reverse complement strand
TCACCCCCCGGGCTTTGGATCAACCCTTGCAGTCGTCTGAGGTCCCCTGAGTTTTCCTGGGGGGCACACAGGAGAGGGTGTTCTTGGTGGCCGCACCGCGACTATGGAACTCCCTGACGGTGGGGGTCTGGCTGGCCCCTAACCTCTCGTTTTCTTCTTTCCAAATGCAGGGCCCCCCAAACATCTGATCCCAGCAGAGCAGGAATTAATCAGCCCCACGAATTCCTCGGCAAGGACATTGGTGAGTCCAATTCCAACCAAACCGGTTTTTGAGCCAGGCGAAGGTGAAAATAACTGCTCTTCTTAGTCCTCGGAGCCATGGCTGCAGCAGACCCGGTGAAGTCTCTGCAGGAGGCTGCTCTTTGCTCTATCTGCCTGGATTATTTTCGAGACCCAGTGATTCTGAGGTGCGGGCACAACTTCTGCCAAGACTGCATCACTAAGTCCTGTGTGGGGTCCCAGGCCTCCCCCCATCATTCCTGTCCCGAGTGCAGAGAGCAGTTCCAGGAAGGAGAAATGCAGATAAACAGAAAACTGAGAGACATGGCTGAAATACTTAAAAAAACGAGTTCCCAGGAGGCGAAAGAGCCCAGAGGGGAGAGATGGTGCACGGAGCACCAGGAAGCTCTGAAACTCTTCTGCGAAGTGGATGAAACTCCCATCTGTCTGATCTGCAGAGAGTCTCGGGCTCACAAAGCTCACTCTGTGGTGCCCATAGCTGAGTCCGCCAAGGATTATAAGGTAAGATTAAATACCTTTTCTTTTTGTAAAGCATTTAGCAATGCTCCTGAATAGACCTAGGGGCAATCCTAACATTAGTGTCCTGAAAGGAGCTGCCCATAGTTACAGACAAAGACAGAAAGAGGAGGGCAGAGAAGGGAGGGGCCATTCTCTAAGGGATAAAGCATTGCCTAATAGGTCAGGGGTGGGGAACCTTTTCCCTGGGGAGGGTGCTTGAAAAATCAGTACAAGGGAAAGGAGCTGGGGGGGGCGGGTCCTTAACTGACGTGCTCAGGAAGGAGAAAGGAAGAAAAGGAGGGGCCGGATCCTGTATCTGCGTCAGGGATGCACCCTCTGTCTTTGCGTGTCTGCCCTCAGCTCCCTTCCCCTGAGCTCACTCTGTCTGTGCTTGACATTAGGGACTGGATCTATGGGCCGGATCCAGGTATTGGAAAGGGCCAAATAAAAAATAGCCTTTTCAGTTTCAGAAAAAAGTAAAATGCCTCCTAATGGCAATTGCTCCCACTGTTGCGCCTTCTCTGCGGCTACTCTGGGGCCAGAGGAGTCTGGCTGCCAAAGCAGCCATTCTAAACTCTCCAGAGACCTAGCAGTCTAGAGGAGCTAGAGACAGGGACTGGACACTCAGAAACTTTATGGGCAGATAGTACCTGCAAGAGGGTGCTCCCAGCTGACCTTGGAGACTATAATGGGACATGAGGGAAGAGGCCACAGGATCCTGTACCACAACTGTCAAAAAGGAACAGCCCAAGACACCCACTGTCATTTGTAGAAAGAAGAAACCACTGCTGAGAGGGCCCTTGCGAGAACCAGTTATCTCATACAACAGGACCTTCCTCATTCATTGGACGTGCTTTTAGACCCTTCCATATGCAGAACAAACGGTTGTTGCTTCATTAAGGCGGCAAAGACAACGACCTGCAAACCCCTGGGCTGGGTATGGACTGTGAGTGACGGGGCCCCTGCTGAGAGTGTTATGAGGAGCGGCAGCGGTGGGGAGATGGTGGGGTAAGAGATTGCCTAGGACAGTGGGATGGACTTTGGCCAGCCCCTCCACCTCTTGAGACCTTGATTGGCGGGGTGTGTGTGTGGTTTTGTGTGCCTGAACCTGCACCTAGATGTCAGCGGCTGCCACTGCGTTTGAGCAGTGGGCGGGGCCAGGGCCGGTTGGTTTCTGGGCCATCCTCACAAGAGCTGGGGATGGCCGTGCCGGCAGCACATGCCGAAGGGGCACAGCCAAAGGGGCGTGCCCTTTGGTTGGGCCCGCCAGGCGGGGCAGGGAGAGAAGGTTGATCCCATAATGGTATGGTGGGAGGGGGAATTGGAAAAACGAGGTATTCGCCTCCTGGTGAGAGAAGGGGGGGGGGGGCTTCCTTGGTAAGAATGGGAAGGAGATTTGTGGGGGTTAAGAAAGTGGGGTATGATGTTGGAATTAGATTAGAGATGGAAAGGGATGGTGCCCGTTTGTTATATGCTGCAGTCATGATATAAGTTTTGTGAGGTGAGGGGTGGATTGGCGTGTACTATGTATATTGTAGGGGGAATGTATATATGATTTATTATTGTATAATAATAAGAATATTATTGTAAAATTGGGATGAGGAGAGGACCCCTCCTCCTGGTGAGAGCGGGGGGGGGGGAGAAGATAGGCCCCCTCCCTGGTGGCAGCAAATGGAAGGGATGATGAGGACAGGTTTCTGATGTATTGTAATGATGATGTGTTAATTTTGTACTGTAAGTATGTGGTGTTGGTCCATTTGGGACACAATTTTCTTTTCCATGTTACAATGTTTATTTGCTGTGAGGTGTTGTTTTGTATATTTCCACTTTTGTTGTGAGCCACCTCGAGTCGCCTTTGGCGAGAGAGTGCGGGATACAAATTAAAAGTGAAATGAAATGAAAAAATGAAATATCAATCTCTCCCTCTCTACTGGGTAATTTCCATTGGCTTTCAAGCACGCTACTGTCTCCCCTGTTCTTAAGAAGACATCCCTTGACTCTTCTTAAGGGTCCTTCCAGCTATCACCCCATTTTGCTCCTACCCATCACTTCCAATCTCCTGGAGCGGGCGGTCTATTTTATTTATTTATTTATTTTTAAAATTTTGCTACCCTGCCCCTCCTGTCACAAGCAGCTCGGGGTGGCTTACAATTTGTAAAACATTAAAACAACTATTTAAAACAACTAAAAGGAGGACAAAAAGAAAAGGAACCCCTACCCAACAACCCACCCCCTCACCCATCTCCCCCACCAAATGCCTGGCGGAATAGCCAGGTCTTACAACTTCTCCGAAAAGAGGTGAGATCCGTTCGTGGAGTGGCCATGGAGAACGCCCTCTCCTGCGTGGCCCCCTGAAAGACTCGGGGGACCTCGAGCAGGGTGACCCCCCGATGACCGCAGGGGTCGGTCCAACACCCGAGAAATGAAGCGATTCTGCAGATAGGTAGGGCCTAGGCCGTTTAGGGCTTTATTGGCCAAAACCAACACCTTGAATTGGGCCCAGAAAACCACCGGCAGCCAGTGCAGGGAGCAGAGCACTGGTGTAATGTGCTCCTGGCAGCCCAGTTCTACCAGAAGACGGGCCGCCGCATTCTGCACCAGCTGCAGTTTCTGAGCCGTCACGATGGGTAGCCCCACGTAGAACGTGTTACAATAGTCCAATCTGGAGGTGATGAAAGCATGGATGATGGTGGCCAGGTCAGAGCCTGAAACAAATGGCTGAAGCCGTCGCACCAGATGTAATTAGCGAAAGGCACTCCTCGCCACAGCCTCCACCTGGAGATCCAGGTGGAGCTGCGCTTCGAGGAGCACCCCCAGACTCCGTATGTGGGATACCAATGGAGGGCAGACCCCGCCAATAATGGGGGCCACCATCTCCAGCGCCTTACCCACCAACATCACCTCCTTCTTGTCGGGATTCAGCTTCAGTCGGTTAGTCCTCATCCAGTCCCGCACAGCTGTCAAACACCGAGTAAGCACCGAGACTGCAGGGCCCGGGTCTGTTGAAAAAGAGAGATACAGCTGGGTGTCATCAGCATATTGATGACACCACACACCGACCCTCCTGATCACATCACCGAGTGGCTGCTTGTATACGCTGAACAGGAGAGGGGACAAAACCGAACCCTGCATGACTCCACACGAGAGGTCTCGGTATGATGAAAAAAACTCTCCAAGAACCACTCACTGCGTTCTACCAGTCAGGAAAGAGCAGAACCATTCAAGAACAGTCCCGGCCACCCCTGCACAGTCCCGCAGTCACGTCACCAACATCTCGTGATCAACAGTATCAAATGCAGCTGAAAGAAAGAGAACTAATAGGGTCGAACGACCCCAGTCCATTTCCCGGCGCAGATCATCCACCAAAGCCAGAAGCGCAGTCTCGGTGCCATACCTTGGACGAAATCCTGATTGAGAGGCAGGGGCAGTTGGTGGGTTCTGTGGTTGGAGGGGCAGTAAGGCCAGCCAGCAAACCTAGGGGTGGCGCCAGTGAACCTAGGGGCGGCGCCAGGGCAACGATGGGTGGAGCCAGGGCAATGGTGGGCCAGTGGCGTGGCATAACCCAGCAGCAAGGAGTTCCCAGGGTTAACATTGGATGAACATTACATTACTTAATGCTGGGAATGCTGCTGTGTGAAGCACTGCCACTGGGGAATAGAGAATCCTCTTACTGGGGGTCTTGTACACTCTCTTACCCACCGGGTCCAAATTAACCAGAGTAGGTTAAAAAAATAGATCATGTTGCCATCGCCTACCTTTATCCTGAACCCTCGACTCCTCGATTTTCATGGCATCCTTGGCCACCTGTAGTCTTCTGAAGGTGTAGGCTTTGGGACAAGCCTTCCTTCTGGCTTGGAGAACTTGGGAGGACTGAGTTAGCTCCCTGTTCTGCAACAAGCTGAATCCAAAGAGAATGAAAGGGAAAAGGACAGGACAGAGGAGAAGTAGGAGGGAAAGGGTTTGGTTTTGGAGCACGAGAAGGGGAAGGGGGAAGAGATGGGTTCAGTGGGGAACAGGGGGAAAGAGTTTTCTTGCCATTTGCAGCCTTCTCTTCTGCCGTGCTCCTACCTACTTTCTCCTATGCTCACAAGGAGAACGAGGTGAGGTGTGGAATCATGCCGGATCTCAGACAAACTAGATTTAAAAAAAAAGAAGCAAATTAATTTAGATGTTTGCATTTTTAATTTTGTTTCTTTGTGGACCTCTCCCCCAAAGAAGAGGTCCAGGACTCTCCCAATCCCCATGCCGTCACTTACCATTATCCTGAACACTCTTCATTTTCATGCTCTCCTTGGCTGCCTGTAGTTTTCTAGGGTAGGCTCCCAGTCCATTCACTGTTCAGGTCCCACAGCTGGTCTTCTCGAGGCCTCCAGACACAGTGTGACTTCAGGCTTCATTGGACCTATAGAAGATTTTAATTCTTTTTAGAGCTGAGAAGCTTCGTTCCACTTCAACAGTTGTGAGAGGTGTTGTCATGATAATCTTCAGCAGTTTAACCACCTCTGAGAAAGATTTGTCTAAGTTGTCCTCGGTCAACACAGCAAGTAGCGCAGAGGCATCTTTGGCAGAATGGAATTCTGACCTGTCATACAAAGTCCCAAGCTCACTCCTCAGTCAGTTTCGCTCCAGCATTGGGTAGGCTTGCGTTGCCACATTAAATGCTTGGATAGGAAAACGTTCACTGTGCCTTTGAAACAAAGTGCCCTGCACCAAAGTTGCGCTCTCTAGATGTTTCGTGAATTGAAATCTGTCACGTGCATGAGAGATTATAATATCACAAACTTCCACAGCAATCTGCTCATGCGTGTCCGTGCTAGGTGCACTTCTGCCCATCTGAGCGTTCTCCGGTAGCTCCGAACGCAGAGTTCCAATGGAGTCCCTCACTTTATCAATGGCTCTTACGAAGTCAGTAGTATATCTTTGAATACCTACAGAGTCAATGGTGGGGTTTTTTGGAGCTCCTTGTAAAGTATGTCTACGTGTGGCATGATTCTGTGGAACAAGGACAAGAAGTAGAGGAACTCCCCATCAGATTCCAATATGGTCATGTATGACCTTGCTTCAATACCAGTCTTGGCATCACGACTATCTAGTCGTATTTGTTCAAAGCACTCAACCAGGTCCTCTCTGTGCTCATAGATGACCTCAACTGTCCGCACACTGAAGTTCCAGCGTGTTTTAGCTACTTTGGGGAGCCTTCTCTTCACCACCACGTTCAGAACTTCAGTCCTTTTTGGAGACGAATTGAAGAAAGCAGGGATACCAGACAGACTTTGAAAGAAAATCCTTACTTGTCTTATTTGGCATACAGCTTGCTGCACAATAAGGTTCAGCTGATGGGCAAAACAGTGAATAAAGTGTGCATTCGGGTATACATCCCTTATCTTCCTCTGGACTCCACCATGCTCTCCACGCATCACACTCGCTCCATCGTAGCTCTGAGCAATGAATTTCTGTTTGTCAGAGTCCCTTGGGAGAGCAGCACTGAGGTTTTCAAGCAAGGACTCAGTGATTGTTTCTGCACGGGAGTCTGTCAAGTGTGTGAAGCTGAAAAAATGTTCCACGGTTGAACCCCTGCCATCGATGTAGCAGAAAATCATGACAGACTGGCAGACGGTTGAGACATCCATGGTGTCATCAGCTTCAATAGCCACAAAATCAGCATTTTTAATTTCAGTCATTATGTGGTCACGAGCAATTTGCAGCATGCAGTCCAGGAGTTCGTTCTGCACTGTTTTCGAAGTCCCCTTGAAGACAGTTGCAGTCTTCAAATGTTGCTGTAGTGTACTGTCAGCTGTGGCAAGTAAATCTATTGCACCTTGAAAACCCCCTGGATTGACAGATCCCTCGCTTTCATCATGTCCACGCAGCCCCAATTCAAAGGCACCACAGAACTTTATGCAGTCTATTATTCTGAAAAGGATGTATCTATTTTGATCCACGTCCTCATTGTGTTTCCTTGAGTCTCGGCAATGTTTGATTTTCCCAACTGTGACAGGTTGAGGCAGTTGTCAAGGTGGCTTTTGCAAGAGTCGTGCTTCTTTGTCTTCTCAGACAGGTGCTTAATGTCCTTGACTCCCGTCTTTGTCCATGCTGCATCACCACCAAACAGCAGGCAAGGAAAACAGAACAACGACTTCTTTGAAACACTGCCACATAGCCACCAGAAAGTCTCATACCAGGATGTGTGGAACCTGCGTGTATAGCCTTTCCTATTCCCCTCCAACCCTGCCTTTTGTCCCTCACCTTACTGTGATGTCTCAATGTGTAAACAAACAAACAAAAAATTAATTTCACCTATGCAGACCGATCCTTTTTATGTAATCCACTGTCCCATGCAAAAGTTAACCCAGACAGTAAAAAAAACCCAACTATTTATTGAATACTTTATTTAGAAACAATTTTTTAAAGTTAATATTTTTTAAAGAGACAATCAGTTAGAGCCTCCATTAACTTACATAGTATGTGTACAGTGTTAAAGTGTTCAAATGTGTTGACTAATGCTTTCTCGGAGTGCTTGAAAGAAACATAACTGTCCCGCTCTTGATAGATGCACTCTGTTACATCATACAGGGATAGCTAATGTCTCGAGAACCTATGTCAGATTGTAGTAGCCCTCCTTTCATAATGCAGAAAAGCATCCACTAGTCTGTTCACATTTCTCATCGAGTTCCTCAACCGACGAAGTGCAGCAGAATCAGTCGGGCTTGGCCTTGCATTCCTATTGACTGCTCTTTCAATTAAATCTGACACCAAGATGTTGCTCCTTGGAAAGGAGTAGATGATATGGCGCAGGTCACGTCTCATGGCACTCGCCAACTCTACACTGGTGAGGTCGCCCACATCATTTCCACCACAGTGGATCATGATTCCCGTTGGAGGTGGAACATCACGTCTCCTCTGAATCCTATCCAACATTGGAATGATCTCATGCCATCTCATGCCTCCTCTTCCGAACCACCAGATGTCATATTTCTGGTTGCCTGAGGAAAAGCTAAGCCCTTCTTCCCGGACAAACTGCTCCAAATGGCGAATGTAGGAATCGCCAGTGATCCAGATAACTTCTGCCATACTTTGGATCAGGATACAAACACAATGAAAGTGCAATCCGCAAGAGTAGCAGAGACAAGAGAGAGAGACACAGGGGAGGGGTCTGTCCTCTAACTCCAAGGTACTGCAGAGAAATGGTAAAGAATTGAAGGTGTTACAGTACTAAACCAGGCCGCTCCAGACCAGCATTCCTAGTAACTACACCCCCAAATGCCAGCATTTTGAAAACACCTGAAATGAGATGACTTAACAGTTACATCTCTGGATTTCAAAACCCCAACTTTATCACAAGCGTCACATTTCCAGCTTTCTGAAAACACCTGAGATCGCAGGACTGAGCCCAGACAGGGCAGGCTGAGCAGCGTCTTCTTCCCACTCGAGCGAGGACAAGATGAATTGGGTTTCTTCAACGATGATGATGATGGGCCCACTCGGCAGTGCCAAGTGGGTGCTGCTGTGGCACACTTAAACTACACTACCTGCCTAACTTGCTTCCGTGAGATAATTATTAATTTAAAAATAATAAAATACTTACACACAAACTAATCTAACTAACAGTGAATATTATGATCCTGAACGGATTGGGATTTGGAATTCAGCCGGATGGCCAGGCCAACCAAACTCTCTCTTAAGAAGAACCACAAGTACTGTCACTAGTCACACTCAGAGAGAGATAAAATGGCGCCCGGTGGTCTGGAGTTTATAGATGAACTGCTCTCAATCTCTGCAGCAGGCACCACCCTCTCATACACTCACATGAGAAAGCCCGTGCTCAGAGACAGTCTCTGCAATTTAAAAATCATCAACAGTGTCACACAAGCGCTCTCTGTCCACACACTACCCCCCCGCCGGCCCCTGCTGTTCCACCAGCCAATCAGACTCGCGCACCACACATACACACACATCATGGCCATGTGATGCTCTCCAGTCTTCCCCGAGTCACCACCCCTCCCCCCCCCCGCCGGGCATAAATGGCTACAGCCCATATTGATGCTTGTCGCTGCCGCTTCTGCCTCCAATTGCCTCCCATTGAAGAGTGCCCCTACTGGCAGCCTGGTACGCTGAGGAACGCGCCTGGATGGCACCCCGAACCGCCCAATGCGCATTTCTATTAATTTTGCCCCTTAAAGGCTCCCATGATGGCGTCCGTCTCGGAGTCCCCTTCCCTTCCCCTCACGTCGGGGACGGGATCCAGATCAAGGCGCACACGGAGGAATCCTTAGAGCGGCGCTCTATGCGCCCTTGCGCATGCGCGAGCGAGAGACAAAGCTCGCTCATGCGCACCAGTCCAGGACCCGGAGGTTCGGCGCAAGCAGCACCACTTGCACTCAGGACACACTGCGGCCACCGGCAAAGAACAAGAGTGGTGACTGGAGGCATGCGCAGCGGAGGTTTTTTTCTTTTAATACTAGTTTTGGGGCAGAGACTGGCCGCGGTAGGGCAGTGTCCCAGGTGCCCTGGGGCTGAAGCCGCCACTGCTCAGAGGAGTCCAGATAACCAATGCGGTCAAGATGCCCCTGTAGCTGCTGAGCCACTACCTGTTCAATAACCTTCCCTTTTTAGAGACAGACCGATAGCTGGCAAGGGAGTCAATGTCAAGCGATGGTTTCTTGAACAGAGGCCGAACTACTGCCTCTTTGAGACAGCCCGGCACTCTGCCCTCCCGAAGGGAGGCGTTGACCACCCCAGCTAGCAACGGCCCCATTGTCTCCTGGCAAGATTTAATCAGCCAGGACGGGCAAGATTCTAATTCACAAGATGTGGCCCTAACTGCCCCAAGAACACCAACCGCATCGGTGGGTGTCACCGACTGAAATTGATCCCACAAAACTGGACAAGACGAGGCTTCCATAACCTCCAGTTCCCCATATGTATTAATTGCGGCATTAAAGTCATGGTGAATCTGAGCGATTTTATTCACAAAATAATCCACAAACATGTCACAGCGAGCAGTAGATGACACCACTTCAAAGCGGAGGGAGGCTGGACTGACCAGCCCCCGCACCAACCGGAAAAGCTCCACGGGATGGGATTTAGTGGATGCTATGAGGGTAGCAAAAGAACTCCCATTTTTGCTGCCCGCATAGCTATGGCATAGGCCTGTAAACTGGCTCTATGACACAATCTGTCCGTTTCAGCACGCGAGCAATGCCACCGTCGCTCCAACTATCACCCCCTTTCGCTTCAGCCCCCGCAGTTCCTCGGAGAACCAAGGAGGCCTGTGGAGCTGTTGCCTGGGCAGCGGACACCTAGGAGCTGTCTGATCAATGGCCTCCATCAGCAAGGTATTCCATAACACGACAAGGTCATCGATGGAACAGTCGTCAAGGTCAGAGGAAAACTCACCCAGAACCTTCAAGAACGGATCTGGTTCCATCAGCCTCCGGGGGCGAACCATCCGAATCGGTTCTGCACCTTTCTGGGGGCAGACATGCGCCTGGAGCAAGGCCTGCAGGAGGTAATAGTCCGTCCATGACAAGGGTACAGCTGATAACTCCCCCACTAATGGAGCACCCGCCTCAAGGTCGGTGCAAAGGTAGGTGCATGGTAAACAAGCAGCACTCCCAAACTCACCTGCCAAATCAAACACAAGTTGAAGACCCTCAGTACCTGACATGGATTTCANCCTCCGAGGGCAGACCATCCTAACTGGTCCATTCCCCTTCTGGAGGGAGTGTGCTGAGAGGCTGGCCTGCAGGAGGTAATAGTCCGTCCATGACAAGGGTACAGCTGATAACTCCCCCACTAATGGAGCACCCGCCTCAAGGTCGGTGCAAAACACAAGGTCTAAGATAAGTCCCCCTTGGTGTGTCGGGCCGATAACTCTCTGGGACAGGTCCATGGTTGCCATGGCAGCCATGAACTCATGCTTCACTCCCACAAGGTCAGCACCAGCGTGAATGTTGAAGTCCCCCAAGACTACTGACTTCGGGGACCGCAACACCACTCCCGACACTCCCTCTGCCAAAGCATGTAGGGAGGCTGCTGCAAAGGTAGGTGCATGGTAAACAAGCAGCACTCCCAAACTCACCTGCCAAATCAAACACAAGTTGAAGACCCTCAGTACCTGACATGGATTGCACCAGATACCTCCTCACAGTGCAGCCCTCCTTGTAAATCATGGTTACACCATCCCTCCGAACATGGCTGATGCTGCACGGAATACCCGTCCGGAACAAGGTCAGCCAGAATAGCCCTCGACTCATTGTCCAGCCAGGTTTCCGTGATGCATATGAGATTGGCGGCATAGTCCAGAATTACCTCCTGGACTGTTGTTGCCTTATTGGCCACCAATCTCACAATTAACAGCATCAACACAGGGCTGGCGGCCCCCTGACCGAGAACCATCTGCCTATCTGCTTGGGGGGTAGTGAGCGGGACTTGTAATAAACACCTGTCCCATCTCCCTGATCTCACCTCCCCCCGACTGGGACTATATCTCCCCCAACCCGTCACGACCACAATGGCTGCCCCGGCCCCCCCCCAGGCTGCCCTGCCTTGACAGCGGGGGAGATCTTCCCTCCCCTCCCCCCATAAAAATTCCTCATCCCTCCTCCCTGACCCACTTACTCCCCACCCTCCCCCTCCAAGCATCCCTTCCCCCCCCCAAAAATAATAAAATATAATGCAGTGCCTTGATTTCCTCTCGTCTATTTCCTCTCTTGACCCCCTTCATTTGGGCTTCTGCCCTCTCACTCGACTGAGACGGCCCTCACCAAAATTACCAATGACCTTCTCTTAGCTAAGTCAGAGGGCTTATCCTCTGTTCTTGTCCTCCTCGATCTCTCTGCTGCCTTTGACGCTGCCGACCATGGCCTCCTCCTGGATTCACTATGCCCCCTTGTTTCCAGGACTCTGTTCTCAACTGGTTGTCTTTCTCTCTCTTTCCCTCTCTTGAACCGCTCCTTCAACATTTCTGTTGCTGGCACCTTCTCTACATCACTTCCTCTCTCTTCTGGAGTTCCCCAAGGCTCTGTCCTGGGCCCCCTTCTCTTCTCCCTTAACACACACTTTCTCTGTATAAACTCATTGAATCGCATGGCTTCAAGTACCACCTGTATGCTGATGACACGCAACTGTTTCTCTCCCCTCTCATGCTCTCTTCCTCCATCCAGTCTCCTATCGCTCGCTGTCTCTCTGGCATCTCTGTTTGGCTGTCTGGCCGCCAACTCAAGCTCAATATGGCCAAGACCGAACTCCTCGTCTGCCCCCCCCCCTCAAAAATAAATTCCCCTCCTACTTCCCTCTCAGTTTCCATTGAAGGTGTCTCTCAGGCGTGTAGCCTCGGATTCATCTTTGATTCCTCCCTCTCCTTTAGAATCCAGCCTGTTGCCAAATCCTGTCACTTTGCCCTGTATAATGTTGCTAACATCCAACCGTGCCTTACTGTTGCCGCTTCAAAAACCCTAGTCCATGCTCTGGTCATCTCTCGCCTTGACTACTGCTATTTCCTCCTTACTGACCTCCCCTGCTCTGATCTCGCCCCCCTCATCTCCGTTCAATGCTCTGATGCCAAAATCCTCCACCTTGCCTGTCTCTTTGACTATGTTCAGCCCCTCCTCTCCACCCTACATTGGTTCCCTCTACAGGAACGCATTCAGCACAAGCTCCTGGTCATCACCTTCAAGGCTCTTCATGACCTTTCTCCCCCATATCTCTCCATTCCTGTATCCCATCACACTCCTGCCCGGGAGCTTCGCTCCTCCTCTGCCCCCATCCTTGCCTGCTTGCGACACCCCTGCTTCTCAAAACGTCTTTGCTCCTTCTCTCTTGCTGCCCCTCATGCCTGGAACTCTCTCCCTGGATACATTCGTGATGCTTCCTCCCAACTTCCAAATCCCTCCTGAAAACCTACCTCTTCCTCCAGGCTCGTCATGAGTGAAATTGTGTGCTCTTCCCTGTAACTTAAGTGAAGCCTTTCTTGTCTCTCTCAGATTGTAAGCCCTTTGGGGTAGGGACCTGTCTACAACTATGGATTGTACAGTGCCAGGAACACTGTTGGTGCTATATAAATAGTTAATAATAATAATCGCAGGGAAAGCTCTGCTACATTATTGTATTTGGAAAGGGATACTTTTATGAATTTCACATATCATCTTTTTAATCAAAATCACATCTCAAAATTTCACTGTTTTTATACCTTTACTCTGTTTCTTATATGATAAAACTGAAAACAGTTTTAACAGTCTTGTATGGGTCTCATTTTAGTTCTTCTTACATTGGATGTCAGACCAATGGTGACTCTTCTTAATGAACTGAACAACACACTGCTAGTTGGCTCAAAGCTGCTTTTTTCAAGGTGCTCTGTCTGGGGAGCCCCAGATAGCCCTTGTCCTCATCCTCCCTGTTGTTTTTAAACGAGCCCCTCGGAACAGAAACGGCCGTTCGCTTAACCGTCCTGCGGCGGCTGCTGCTGCCGCCGGATGATGAGGAGACGGTGGGTGAGGAGCCGAGAGCATGGGGAGGGCTGCAGAGCTGGGCTCAGTAAATGCGGTGTCCTCCCTGCTCCCCTCAGGGCTTGACTGGGGGATTCCAGAGTGAAAGGAATTTGCCATTTTCAATACATAAACAAAATTAGTGTTTTCTCTCATATTGTGAAATCCATCACTTGGTTGTTCCTCGCTTCTCGCTTTCTCATTTGTAACTTTCTTCAGTTTGTTCACTTTAGTGTGTTGTTCAGTTTTTCATTATTCGCTACATCAATTTCTTTGTTTTACTTTTTTTGCTTTTTTTCTTCAGTGTTTTGCTATCTGGTACAACTTTCTCCTGCGTTCAGTCACAGAGATGAACCAAATCCCACCAGCCAAACAGCAGCAAATAGAGAAATAAACAAAGTGATCGAAGTATCAAAATAACAGAGTCCAATTACTGAAGTAACCAAAATGTGAATAAGAAGTCAACGCAGAACGACGTGCGATTGAGAACCAATGCCAGTTTGACAAATAAATAGTTTGGAGCCCAATCTCCATATCTGAATAGGTCAAATTTGAAAAACTGTTTGTTTTGTTGAAATAATCACTTCAGATCCAATGTATTCTGAGGAGTCAGGGGCACCTCTGAGACCTCCCTACTCAGATCCTGAGGGCTTGAGGGGAGAGAATGTGCCTTGTCCAAATTGCCTCCAGTTTATCAGTAAAAAGCCTCAGAAAGCAGCCAGACCTAACCCAGTTTGTCTTTCTCCAGGATCAAATTCTGAGCCAACTGGAAATCCTGAAGGAGAAAAGAAAAGAGCTTCTGGACTTGAAATCAAGTGGGGGAAAGGAAAGTCAGGAGCTGCTGGTAGGTGCCGCTGTTCCTTAGGCCACTTTTACACGCGACAAAAATGGGTTCTTATAAGTGTTCAAGATAATACCGGGTGTTATAAATGCTGGAGTTTTGTAATGTGTGAACGCACTATTCCCCTCTTAAGGAGCAAAATCTCTCAGCCTTGTAAGACCCACCAGATATGCTGGGTCTTACAAACCCCACATAAGACTGCAACTCCCACTTTACTGGGTTTGAGTGGCTCAGTTTCCCTCACTCACAGCCCGCTTGAATCAGTTTTCCTCTCTGGTTGATTCAAGCCTGCAGCAGGGACAACCCCTTTGTCACCCAAGGGCCCGATCCTGCCCGTTTACAGACTCTCTCTCTCTGGGGTCCCCAGTGTTCAGGCACTGGTGCTCAGCGTGTTTCCAATGTTAGACACAGACACTTCTTCATAAAGATAAGAAGTTAGCTTATTGATATACGTTAGCAAGATAGTTGATACAGAGTGGTAACTAGAAATCAAAGGTAAATGTAACGCATTCCTAATGTATACTGGTTTTGTTCCTAGATAAGAATCTTACCCTACGAAAGTCCATTTAGGTTTTTCTCAGTCCTTGATGTAAGCGACTGGGTCTTCAGTGTTAGAGTTGCTAGAAAGCAAAGTCTTTGTCTCAGTGCACGTCTTCCAGCCTTGCTAGCTGGCAAGATACAGGATGTGGATGAGATTGCTCAAGATGGCTATGTCCGAGTGGTAGTGAAGATGGCTTAATGGCCCTGGCTTAAAAACCAATTCTGAGTCTTTTGTTTGAGTTTTCCTGCCTTAGAGAAACCTGAGGTTTGTCACGTCGAAGGCAACCCAGGCAAACAGGTAAATAGGAAGCTTAATTTGCAAGTAAATGGGTTTCTGTCTAGCTAGAGTTCCCAAATACACATTCTTTAAAATGTCTCCACTTCCTGGAGTTTCGTCAGTGTTACAGTACATGACTTGAGTTTTACAGATCTCTATTGTAACATGACATACATGTTGAACCTTTTGCTTTACATGTTTACTAGGCCTGTAGCCTACGTGTAGGCCAGTATCACACGTGTGTGACCCTATGTTCCTTCATGACACACACCCTGGCTGTTTTTAAACGAGATGCAACCACCAATGTCCACCATCAACCACCCACCGAAGGCCTGTGTGAAGGTGGTGTGGGTGGGCGCATGCTCCTGTGACCCACGCAGCACCCCCTCTTGACCACTTTCAGAGCACTGGCGAGAGAGTCAGAGTGCACTGTGCAGGGGCAGACAAAAAAGTGCATGGGAACCAACGCCCACGCATCCCCAGCCCATATGAAGGACGGCAGCCAGCCATGTCAGCTGAGTGGTCTGCTGTTCAGAGGCTCTGTGGGTGGGTAAAGAGCCTTTTCAAGGCACAGGTACTGGCTGGGAGCCTGGGTTCCCCTAGCGCTTGGCCAGGACATGTTGATTTCAAAGGCCAGCCCTCCCTGCTTCCTCCTCTCCCATGGTCCATGGCGGGGGAGTGCATGGGGGCTGCCCATTAGAATCCTTCCCCACGCACTCCACCTGAGTGGACGCTTTGTGGCTGAACTCTTGCGCCCCCTCCCCCCCCAGCTGTGCTCATTTAAACACGGCCCCTGAATCATTGAGTCAGCAACATGGAGAGATTTTCTCCTCTCATTTCTCAGAGTGCTCCTTCCCTGCTGCACTTTGGGGATTTTCAGACCCCAGAGATCTGATAATCAAACACCCGAATACTGTGCAAAGGCTCATTCCATTCTGAGCATGAGACAGTTCTCTGGGGAATCTATTGGTAATGCTTACCGTGCAATGTAGGGTGCGTTCTTCATAAAATCTCAGCGTGCAAATAGCATGCTGCTGCAATAGATCCCTCCCCACAACATGGAAAATGCTCCCTGCAGCCTCTCTGTCTCTGCCTTATCCCTGTTTTTCTGTTTCTTACAGACACGGACAGATGCCGAGAGGCAGAAAACCGTGGCTGGGTTTAAGCAGCTGCACCAGTTCCTGGAGGAACAAGAGCGACTCCTGCTGGCCAGGCTGGAAGAGCTGGACAAGGAGATTGTGAAGAGCAGGGATGAGCATGTGGCCAAACTCTCTGAGGAAATAGCTTCTCTCACTGAGCTGATCAGTGAGATGGAGGAGAAGTGTCGGCAGCCAGCGAGTGAATTGCTGCAGGTGAGGCTGGGGGAGAAACACCCTGACAGGAGGAGACGGAGGAGAAGGAGAACAGCAGGGATGAGAGCGGCAGCAGATCATGGGGGCGGCACAGGGTCCCTCTGCTCCTCCTGTCGTCTAATAATAGGGAATGGTTTCTCATTGGATGTTATAGACCTGGATTTGATTTAAGACATTCCGGATTGGCAGAGAGAACACGAAGTGTCAGCCGAACCCTGCTGCAGCCAATGGGATTAGAGGAGTTAGGGGGCATCTTGGAGATTTAGACGATGAGGAAAACTCTATAACGAGCGACTGTTTTTAGTTTTCTGTCGTCTGCTTTATACTTCAAAATGAAAAGCTTCTTTAAATGGTATGGGGAAGGGGGGGTATTAGAGCCAAAACATGTCCTTTAAAAAATAGAAAGCGAGTCTTAGGCCTTTTTTACAGGGGTAGGGATGGGTGTTTCTGTGCGGCTGGTGTAGGTGAGTTTTTGCCCGTTTACACGGACAACCCCCCACCTCCACCCACGCAGCATCCTCCGTTCTGTCGGATGGGTCCGTGAGTGGAAGTGGGTGTGGGTAGATATGCGGTGGGTGTTGGTGGGTGTGCGGCAGGAGCTCACATGCACAAACACCCGCTGGCCGTGGTGTTTACACGAGCACACACCCACCGCACACCCAACCCTCCACGCACTGGTGGCCAAATGCACTGACTGCCCCCTCTCCCCCCGCCGTACACCCACTCGAACACCGGGAGGAGGGGGGCAGTCTGTGTAAAAACGGCCTTAATGAGGAATTGGGAAAGAGCATTAGCATTAGCAAATTAGGAGTAAAACATTAGTAAGGCAGGTGAAGAGGTGATTTGAAGAGCAACTTACTAAAGATATCAAAAACTAATAGTGAAAACTCTTCCAGGTACATCAGAATCCAGAACCGTGCTGCTAGAGAGTCATTTGGGCCATTATGACTCTCTAGCAGCACCTGCCGGACCTCTGAGGGGATATGAGAAGTAAATAATGAGGGAGTCAGTAGATGACTATGTATTATTGAGGGGGAGGGATGTGGGTTGTTTTATTATTATATGAATTTTGCTGTTCTATAATGGAAGGGGTTTCTGTTAGATGGATAGTATAGATCATTTTTGTATTTAGAGATTGTAGAATGGGGACCTCGTCCCCCGGTGAGAGTGGGGTGAGTGGAGGGCTCCCCCTGGTGGCAGCAGGTGCGGGGTGGGAGTTTATTTATTTAATATATTTATATCCCGCCCCTCCTGCAAGCAGAGTTGAGATGGAAGGAATTTAGAATTTTGTTATGGGGTAGTGATGGGGGAAGGGTATATATGATAGTATGGATCTTATGAAATTATACTAGGTCCCCTGTGTGGGATTAAACCCAGTTGTTGTGCTTTCTTCCTCGGCAAGAGACTGCGGGATACAAATGAAAACGAAATGAAATTAGATGAAAGGGGCACTCTGCTTCAGTCTTCACTGCAGAGGATGTTGGGGAAATACTAGGGCTGAACAAGCACCAAAATATTTTACTCGTGAGTAAACCTGCGGTTTCAGATCCGGACCAAGATCCCATCAGATCTCCGTCCTTGTCCGAGTTTTCAGGCAAGGATTCTTTTTTCACAGGCATGCACAATGGCCACCGGGTCGTTTTGTGCACATGCAAAAAGGCCACTGCCCTTAGCCAAATTGGTGGTGATGCTGGGTTAAAACAGACATGACGCTAACTCACTTTAACACCATTTTAACATTTCTTATGCATGTTTCAGGGCAGTATCGGTGCCCTATGCAGCCCTGCAACATGCATAAGAAATGTAAAAGCCGTTTTCACCCACTGTTGCTGCCATTTTGGTCAAGGGCGGTGGCCATTTTCCACATGTACAAAACAGCCCAGTGGTCATTTTGTGCAGATGCAATGATGTTTTTTTAATCCTATTTTATTTTCTCACCGAGAACTTGGAAAAACAGTCCTGGTTTTCGGTTCATCTGAGAGAAACCAAGAACTGGGATTTCAATGAGATTTCTTACTCTAGTGAAATCTTGTTTCAGCCCTGGGAGATATCCACACCCGAACTAGTCTTTGTAGGGGATGAATCAGAAGACCCGTCACAAATGAACGTGACTCTGGAAGAGGTTCTAGAGCAAACTGAAAAACTAAATAGTAACAAGTCACCAGGACCGGATGGTATTCACCCCAGAGTTCTGAAGAAACTCAAATATGTAATTGCAGAAACTAGGGGCGGGAAACCGGTAAAATCTGGTATCCGATAATGCCGGTACCGGGCGTACCGGCATTATCGGATTCGACCCGGTAATCCGGTCCAGGGTACCGGATTCCGGGTACCGGATTTTTTACATTGCAGCCATTTAAAAATGGCTGCAATGTAAAACTTAAAGCCCCAAGTTAAGGGGAAAAAAAAACCTCCCCGAGTCCAGGCTGCGCGGGTGGAAGGGGGGACACCCCCCA